>OY284496.1:13575348-14135838 GCA_958336395.1 Ctenicera cuprea | reverse complement strand
TATATATATATATATATATATATATATATATATATATATATATATATATATATATATATATATATATATATATATATATATATATATATATATATATATATATATATATATATATATATATATATATATATATATATATATATATATATATATATATATATATATATATATATATATATATATATATATATATATATATATATATATATATATATATATATATATATATATATATATATATATATATATATATATATATATATATATATATATATATATATATATATATATATATATATATATATATATATATATATATATATATATATATATATATATATATATATATATATATATATATATATATATATATATATATATATATATATATATATATATATATATATATATATATATATATATATATATATATATATATATATATATATATATATATTGCTGTGTATCTGGGTATTTGAAAATATCCAGACATTTTCATAATTTTAAGATAATTAATTAATTTAAAGTTTTTAATAGAAAAATAAATATAAATAGCCCCACGTTGATGAGCCATAAATTATGCTATGTAATAAGAATATTTAAAATTCTTATTAAAAATTAAATTCTTAAATAAAATTAAATAGCCCCACGTTGGAATCGTCATAAATTATGCTGTGAAATAAGAATTTTGAAAAATTCTTTTTTAATTTTTTTTTAAAAATTCCAAACATTTGAAAAATCATAAATTTTGTAAACTTTGAATTATTATTTATTTTTGACCCACATTTGCTAGCTCAGTAATAAAATTAATATAATTAAATGCTGTGTGTTTTAATTTAGTTTTAAGCATTTTCATAAAAAAATAAATTTCAAATAAATTTATAAGCATGGGAATTTTATTTTAAAACAAGAGACTCTTATTAAAATTTTGACATGTAAATAATTGATTGACATAAATTCATCTTGTACTTAATCTCAGGGATAATTTTAAATTCTTGAACATCATGTAGCTTCACTATTGTCG
This sequence comes from Ctenicera cuprea, assembly GCA_958336395.1. Classification (NCBI taxonomy): domain Eukaryota; kingdom Metazoa; phylum Arthropoda; class Insecta; order Coleoptera; family Elateridae; genus Ctenicera; species Ctenicera cuprea. Next base: position 14,134,814 of record OY284496.1, on the reverse strand, counting down.
ATGGGTTATTTAAAAAAAATGAATTGCAGATTTCCAGAATACCACCTACTACATTTACACGCAAATACATCACCATAAAATAATATTTAAAACATCTCTGTACATTTATAATAAATAAAACAAATTTTTTTATTGAAACACCACGAAAATTATTACTTATCTTTTTACAATGTTCATCTTTGAAGTTCGGAATCTTTGATGCGTGCGCTTCCACGTATTTGAATGGTAGCTAACTCATACAACCAATTTTTCTTTCCTGTCTGTGATGTGCTTGTGCACGGTATGATGTGTGCTGTCCTAACGCTGCCTGTCCGATAATACTAAACCATGAGTTCTCCAGCAAAATCTTCAATAACAGTTTTTCTCAGGTATGTAATTCCCTTTTTTTATTAGAAATTATATTTTTCAATTTATAATTACTTTAATTTTTCATTTATTTTTAGCATTTTTATTTTTAATTATAACTGTTCAACTTTTATTATTACAGATTTATTATTATATCACACGAAGAAGATTAATTCCATATTATCTGTCAAATACAAATCTGCACGATTGACAACAAGATGTATTTCTCCACCTCAAAAACCGGAAATTCGCAGAACTATTTTTTATCATAAGATGGTGCTCAGGTACGCCATTTTTTATCAATTTATAATTTATTGAATTTATTTGTCGAAGAAACTTTCAAATTGTTCTTTAATTACTTGGATCACTGGTTATTATAGTTAGATTTTAATTTAGTTTCCCATTGGAATATTTAATACTTGCACAAATTAATATTTTTACAATAAAGAAAGGACGCTTCACAATTTTACTTTTTAATCTTCCAATAACTTTTATATTCTTCAACGGATTTTTCTCAACTTTCTTTAAATAATAAAACACCTTATTACTGTCACTTATAACAACAATTTATTTTGTTCACATTAAAATTTCTAGTTACATTATCAAAAATTTGGGAGCTAAACATTAACGCACCCACGCTATGCAAATTCTTACCGGAAGCTCTCTTGAAAAATTTAATCTCGAACCCCCAGACTAAATTTCCAAATATATCAAATTATACAAATATCACCCTTAAGTATCCTTTACATAACGATAACACCGGAAACAATCAAAATTCTATTGTTTTTACAAGATAGCTAGGAAACCTTACAATCTAATCTAAATTTCACCCTTATTCAACTTATTACATAAATGTCATTATCCCAGATTAACTGGAATACAACTATTTTAAATACGCGATTCAAACATAAATCAACGTATGACAGGTACATTCAATGAAGAAAATTTTTCTTAAAATTTTAAAATTAACATATTTTTTTCATATTTATAAAAGCACATAAATTAAACAATACCAGCTTATTAGCATTAATAATTATCAATTAATTATTCATTAATTTAAAACCATAGTTACATTCCTTAATTAACATAAACCCTAGGTTTACAAGTAATTTATATGAGGTCATTGACTTCTTATCACTTTTATCTGTGACTATAGTTTATACAAAAACCGTCTGGCAAATTCTTACAACCTTGACCTAAAATACAGAAAACTATTTACATTACAATATTTTATATACCGACATACTCAAAAGTAATGTATACGGTTTGTTTTAAATATAAATAAACAATTAGGTTATCTAATAAAACTAAATTAAATTAACTCAATAAACACCTTAATTAAATTAATTCTAAATTAAAATTATACACGGTGCGTCAAAATAATTTTCTAAAAATAAATTTTTTTTTTATTTTAATTCACTTATTCATTTTAAAAACACACTTTTCAACCAATAACATCTCAAATAAGGATTACCCTTTAATATTATACACAGTTCGACTCATATTTTTACACAAACGATTTTATTATTGATAAATAAATTAATTCAAGTTAAATTATTTATAGTTTGCGTCAATATTAAATTGCCTTAGCATGTTTTATATATGCTATAATTTTTTTTAGTCAAGTTTTACTAATATAAATAATTCTATTCTAGGAATAGTATCCTGGAAAATCTCAATGCTACTTCAAATGCATTTAACCAAAAAGAAATACAAGAAATCAAGATTACCACTGCATTACCGTCGATATAAATAAACTTCAATGAATTACAAGACCACGAAGAATATCTCATACTTTAACAAAATCTCATACTTTTTTAAGTAATAAAAAAAATTAGTAATAATTTTTAATTTTAAGTTAATAAATAAATTTTTGAATTAGAACACACAGCATAAATCCCCCTTTAATTTTTCAAAATTTGAAAACCCCTAATAATAATGATGGCAAATTTTGCAAAAATTAACAAAAAAAAATTTTACTCTCCCCCTTCTAACAATTTCTTTCAAAATTAATATTTTATCTGCTAATCCTGGAGTAAATTTCCGATAATAATTTAAAATCCCCAAAAATCCTCTTAGCATTCTTAACTAAAAAATATCCCCCTCTAACTCCTATCCTGCCTTTATCTAAAAATTTCATTTTCACCCTCTTTTTAATTTTAAATTGCGCAGGCTCTTTCATGTAATTTCTAAATTTCATCTTGACCTTCTTTTTATTTTCCAAGGCCTTCGCATTAATTTTATTATTTGAAATTTTCATTTTCACCTTCTTTTTGTTTCTACAGGTATCCGGATATTTTTCATTAATTATTATTTTCATTTTTACTTTCTTCTTGTATTTTAAATTTCCTGGATCCTTCTTGTTATTTAAAATTTTCAATTTAATTTTCGCTTTTTGTTTAAAATGTTCTGGCCACTTTTTATTATTTAACCATTTTAATTTAACTTTTGCTTTATTTTTAAAATTCTCAGGATACATTTTATCATTTAATAATTTTAATTTAAATTTAGTCTTATGTTTAAAATTCTCCAAATACTTTGTATTCATTAAAAATTTCATTTTAAATTTCGTATTATTTTTAATACTCTTCAAGTACTTTATATTATTAACAATCTTCATTTTAGTATTTATTTTATTTATTACTGACATCAGATAATTTTTATAATTTGTAGATTTTAATTTTACTTTTGGTTGATTTTCTAATAGCATTAGATAACTTTCATATTTTGAAAATTTTATTTTCACTTTCCGATTTTTAAAATAAATTTGATTATTTTTATATTTTGAAGATTTTATTTTGGTTTCCTCTTTATTCTCTATCCACGAATAAATTTTATTTTCTGAAAATTCTTTCTTTTCCTTTACTTTATTTTCGATTTGATCTTTATTTTCACTTATTTCAAGCTCTTTACCATTATTTAGGTCATTAACAATATTACTAATTTTTACTTTACTTTGATTCAATTCTGCTTTATTTATTTCATCACCATTTGTATTCTTTATTTCATATTTACTTTCAGTTAAATTTATTTCATTTTTATTTAATGATTTTTCTAAATCAGGTTGTTCTTTCGGGAAATCTTGATGTTGTTTACAAAATTCTGTTGTATCCCCCTCTGGATAAATTAATATTTTACTCTCCTTTTCTCCTTCATTAATATTTGAGGATAATTCTTGATACTCATTAAAATTTAAATACGGTTCATTGATTTCGGGTAATTCCTCCTTCATTTCTTTAATTTTAAAAATATTATTTCTTTCTTTATTTAACAATGGAAACTTGATGTTTTTATAAATTAGACAATCCTCTTCAATAATCATATTATGATATTCCAAAAAATCGCTTCCCAGCACCATGTCGACAATCATGTCCGGAACAATTAATAGTTTTGCAGATATTTCTACTTCATTGATACTTAAATCACAATCCAACCTTTCCTCAATACGACCAAACTTCATTTTATTTTCATCTATCAAATTAAGCCCCCCAAATATTACAATATTATTCTCCAATAATTCATAATTATTAACGACGACGTCTTCACTTATAAGTGATAAATCAACCCCCATATCTATAATAGTAACAAATTCAATATTATTCAATCTAAGTCGTATTGATGGTAAATTAATTAAATCATTCTTTTCTGTATTATTCCATTTTTTTTCTGCTTCAACATTTAATTCTTTATTTAATTCTTTATTTATCTCTTCATGACCTGTCTCCACTTCTTGTACTAATTCTTTATTTATTTCTTTATTTATCTCCACATGATCTGTCTCAACTTGTTGTTCTAATTCTTTAGTTATTTCTTCCACATTTCCATGATTACTGTAATTTACTTCTATTTTCTTTATTTCTTCCCTACTCTCTTTTATTTCCCTCTTCATTTCTTCCCTACTCTCCTCAATTTTTTTATTAGTTTTTTCACTATTCTCTCTCATCTCCTTCATCATATTCATTATCATGTATTCTAATTTTGAACTTTCTCCCTCCTTACTACTCTTACTTGTGCTTGCAGCACCTTCTTCTTCTTCCTTCTCAACATCTTGTTCTTCTTCTATTTTCTTTTCTGGTTCCATTTTAGATTTCTTACTCCTACTCCTCTTTTTCTTTTTAACTACTTGGAACTCTTCTCCTTTTTTTATTACTTAAATCGCTGTTGTCCCAGAATGTTTTCATTTACCCCACATAAATTATTTTATAACCCCAAATATCATTCAAATAATCCTCAACTTTATTTATAAAAAAATATTACCCTTTAATTGTACATAAATAACCCAATCGAGCCCCACGTTGCCTGGCGACATAAATTATGCTATGTAATATGAATTTTGGAAATTCATACTACTTTTAAATTTTTGAATAAAATTAATTGCTAAAAAGCCCCACGTTGGTACGATCATAAATTATGCTGTGTATCTGGGTATTTGAAAATATCCAGACATTTTCATAATTTTAAGATAATTAATTAATTTAAAGTTTTTAATAGAAAAATAAATATAAATAGCCCCACGTTGATGAGCCATAAATTATGCTATGTAATAAGAATATTTAAAATTCTTATTAAAAATTAAATTCTTAAATAAAATTAAATAGCCCCACGTTGGAATCGTCATAAATTATGCTGTGAAATAAGAATTTTGAAAAATTCTTTTTTTAATTTTTTTTTAAAAATTCCAAACATTTGAAAAATCATAAATTTTGTAAACTTTGAATTATTATTTATTTTTGACCCACATTTGCTAGCTCAGTAATAAAATTAATATAATTAAATGCTGTGTGTTTTAATTTAGTTTTAAGCATTTTCATAAAAAAATAAATTTCAAATAAATTTATAAGCATGGGAATTTTATTTTAAAACAAGAGACTCTTATTAAAATTTTGACATGTAAATAATTGATTGACATAAATTCATCTTGTACTTAATCTCAGGGATAATTTTAAATTCTTGAACATCATGTAGCTTCACTATTGTCGATGGGTTATTTAAAAAAAATGAATTGCAGATTTCCAGAATACCACCTACTACATTTACACGCAAATACATCACCATAAAATAATATTTAAAACATCTCTGTACATTTATAATAAATAAAACAAATTTTTTTATTGAAACACCACGAAAATTATTACTTATCTTTTTACAATGTTCATCTTTGAAGTTCGGAATCTTTGATGCGTGCGCTTCCACGTATTTGAATGGTAGCTAACTCATACAACCAATTTTTCTTTCCTGTCTGTGATGTGCTTGTGCACGGTATGATGTGTGCTGTCCTAACGCTGCCTGTCCGATAATACTAAACCATGAGTTCTCCAGCAAAATCTTCAATAACAGTTTTTCTCAGGTATGTAATTCCCTTTTTTTATTAGAAATTATATTTTTCAATTTATAATTACTTTAATTTTTCATTTATTTTTAGCATTTTTATTTTTAATTATAACTGTTCAACTTTTATTATTACAGATTTATTATTATATCACACGAAGAAGATTAATTCCATATTATCTGTCAAATACAAATCTGCACGATTGACAACAAGATGTATTTCTCCACCTCAAAAACCGGAAATTCGCAGAACTATTTTTTATCATAAGATGGTGCTCAGGTACGCCATTTTTTATCAATTTATAATTTATTGAATTTATTTGTCGAAGAAACTTTCAAATTGTTCTTTAATTACTTGGATCACTGGTTATTATAGTTAGATTTTAATTTAGTTTCCCATTGGAATATTTAATACTTGCACAAATTAATATTTTTACAATAAAGAAAGGACGCTTCACAATTTTACTTTTTAATCTTCCAATAACTTTTATATTCTTCAACGGATTTTTCTCAACTTTCTTTAAATAATAAAACACCTTATTACTGTCACTTATAACAACAATTTATTTTGTTCACATTAAAATTTCTAGTTACATTATCAAAAATTTGGGAGCTAAACATTAACGCACCCACGCTATGCAAATTCTTACCGGAAGCTCTCTTGAAAAATTTAATCTCGAACCCCCAGACTAAATTTCCAAATATATCAAATTATACAAATATCACCCTTAAGTATCCTTTACATAACGATAACACCGGAAACAATCAAAATTCTATTGTTTTTACAAGATAGCTAGGAAACCTTACAATCTAATCTAAATTTCACCCTTATTCAACTTATTACATAAATGTCATTATCCCAGATTAACTGGAATACAACTATTTTAAATACGCGATTCAAACATAAATCAACGTATGACAGGTACATTCAATGAAGAAAATTTTTCTTAAAATTTTAAAATTAACATATTTTTTTCATATTTATAAAAGCACATAAATTAAACAATACCAGCTTATTAGCATTAATAATTATCAATTAATTATTCATTAATTTAAAACCATAGTTACATTCCTTAATTAACATAAACCCTAGGTTTACAAGTAATTTATATGAGGTCATTGACTTCTTATCACTTTTATCTGTGACTATAGTTTATACAAAAACCGTCTGGCAAATTCTTACAACCTTGACCTAAAATACAGAAAACTATTTACATTACAATATTTTATATACCGACATACTCAAAAGTAATGTATACGGTTTGTTTTAAATATAAATAAACAATTAGGTTATCTAATAAAACTAAATTAAATTAACTCAATAAACACCTTAATTAAATTAATTCTAAATTAAAATTATACACGGTGCGTCAAAATAATTTTCTAAAAATAAATTTTTTTTTTATTTTAATTCACTTATTCATTTTAAAAACACACTTTTCAACCAATAACATCTCAAATAAGGATTACCCTTTAATATTATACACAGTTCGACTCATATTTTTACACAAACGATTTTATTATTGATAAATAAATTAATTCAAGTTAAATTATTTATAGTTTGCGTCAATATTAAATTGCCTTAGCATGTTTTATATATGCTATAATTTTTTTTAGTCAAGTTTTACTAATATAAATAATTCTATTCTAGGAATAGTATCCTGGAAAATCTCAATGCTACTTCAAATGCATTTAACCAAAAAGAAATACAAGAAATCAAGATTACCACTGCATTACCGTCGATATAAATAAACTTCAATGAATTACAAGACCACGAAGAATATCTCATACTTTAACAAAATCTCATACTTTTTTAAGTAATAAAAAAAATTAGTAATAATTTTTAATTTTAAGTTAATAAATAAATTTTTGAATTAGAACACACAGCAATATATATATATACATATATATATATATATATACATATATATATATATATATATATATACATATATATATATATATACATATATATATATATATATATATACATATATATATATATATATATATATACATATATATATATATATATATATACATATATATATATATATACATATATATATATATATATATATATATATATATATATATATATATATATATATATATATATATATATATATATATATATATATATATATATATATATATATATATATATATATATATATATATATATATATATATATATATATATATATATATATATATATATATATATATATATATATATATATATATATATATATATATATATATATATATATATATATATATATATGTATATATATATATATTGGATTGCACAACTTGTTGTATAAATACATGTCATTATGCTACAGCTAAAAACTGTCTATCCATTCCCCTTCGCCACACGACTCTGTCGTAAGCATCGTCTTCATTTAGGTGTCTGCTTCTCATTGCTGCCCTTACACCCTCATTCCATGATTTACGTGGCCTTCCTGGTCTGTTCTTCCCTTCTGGTTTCCATTTGAAGATCTTCTTCGGCCATCTGTCATCTGGCATCCTCAATAGGTGCCCAAACCATTTCAGACTTTTGCGCTCTACTCTGTCTATAACTGTGTCGGCTGCTTCCATTCGTCTTCTAACTTCTGTATTGGGAATTCTTTGAAGTCTTGAAATTCCAGCACTCCGTCGCAAATAATCGAGCTCCACTGCTGTTAGTTTCTTCTTCATTGCTTCTTTTATGGTCCACACTTCACAGCCGTAGCATAGCACAGATTCCACTAGTGTGTGACCTATTCGCTTTTTAGTTTTGATGGAAATGCTCTTGTCCCACCATACACTATTTAGACATCCAATTATCTTCCTGCTCTGCTGGATTCTGTTTCTAATTTCTGTATCTCCCAAACCATTCTTATCTATAACTGCCCCCAAGTATTTAAAATGCTCAACCTGATTAATCATCACGTCGTCGTCTATAATTAACTCAAATCTGGCCTCAGAGTTAACCACCAGATATTCGGTTTTCACCATACTCATTTGAAGTCCCCATTCTTTATATGCTGCATATAATCTTCTGACCATAAATTCCAAGTCGTAGGAGTCTTGCGCCAATACTACTTGATCATCTGCAAAATTGAGGCTCGCAAGTGTACTATCATTAATCTGAATCCCCATTACCGCACAGTGTCGTTTCCAGTTGGCTAACACGACCTCTAGATATATATTAAATAGTAGGGGCGATAGGCTGCAGCCCTGTCTGAGGCCCTTTGATGTATTTATAGGATTAGACAGTTGTTTTCCTTGTTTAATAAACGAGATGTTATCTTTATAAAATTCTTGTATAAGCTTTATTAAGTGACTGCTGGTACTCATTAGACGTAGAGCTTCCCAGAGTTTGTCTCTCGGAACCGAGTCATATGCCTTTTCTATATCTACGAAGGCTAGGTGGGTCTCCTCCCCCTTGCTTGTTCTTTTTCCTAATATTTGCTGTAACGCGAAAAGGTTGTCTACACAGGAGCGACCCTGTGTGAAGCCACTCTGATCTTCGCTTATTTTATCACCGACAGAATTGCGTAGTTTCGTGTAAAGTACCTTCCCAAACAGTCTGCTAAAGGTACTGTTTATACTGAGTCCCCTGTAGCAATTCGGGTCTTTCTTGTTTCCTTTTTTAAAAATTGAAACTATATATGATTTTTTCCACTCCGCTGGTATAGTTGTTAAATTAATGCTTTTGTTAATTAGCAATGTTATTCGTTTTAATAAGGCTGGTCCTCCGCTTTTCAATAATTCTACTGGAATATTGCCTGGACCCGGCGATCGTCCATTTTTCATTAATATTAGACTTTGCAGGAGTTCTTCCTCCGTTATAGTTATTGGTGTGTCCTCTTCGTCTACCATTCTATTTCTTGGGTCCATTATGAATTGTGGGCGGTTTTCCGTCAGTAATTTATTATAGTGAGTTTCCCAATCTTTTAGGGGTATAAAGTTGTCAAAACCACTTCCTTTATTATTCTTCATTCCTTTCAGAGTTTTCCAAACTTCTGTTGAGCGCGCTCCACTAATATAGCTTTCAATACGTTGACATCTCGATTTATCACAAGGATATTATCCAATTGAATTAGATCCTGCTAGCCGACCATATACAGCTTTCACAACAGATCGTGGAATGTTCCAAATGACTAGGCTTCCAATGGGGTTAAAAATTAGTCCTAGTGCATTTTCTCGTGCAATGACAATTGCAATGGCTGGTTTTAATTACGAAAGTTGCTTTATTTATTTAGACGATTTAATTGTGTTTGGCAATAATTTAACAAATCATAATAAAAATCTTACAAAAGTTTTGCAAAGATTACGAGACGTAAATTTAAAATTAAACCCTAATAAATGTGAATTTTTAAAGAAAGAAATTTTATATTTAGGTCATGTAATTTCGGTTAATGGAGTTTCTCCAGATCCTGAAAAAATTCAGTCCATTCAGCAATATCCAATACCAAACGACTCAAATGAAACTAAGCGATTTGTTGCATTTGCAAATTATTATAGGAAATACATCAAAAATTTTGCAGACATTGCCCATCCCTTAAATAACTTGACAAGAAAAGGTGTTCCATTTACATGGACTAAAGAGTGTCAAGAAGCGTTCGAAACACTGAAAAATTCTTTCATAAAACCCCCTATATTGCAATATCCTAATTTTGCTCCAGATAACACTTTTATTTTGAAAACCGATGCTTCAGGCTATTCTGTAGGAGCAGTGCTCTCAAATGGAGACGATAAACCAATTGCTTTCGCAAGTCGTTCTCTTAACAAATCTGAAAAAAATTACAGCACCATAGAGAAAGAACTTTTAGCTATAGTGTGGACAGTAAAACATTTTAGACCGTATTTATATGGGCGCAAATTTATTATTTTTACAGACCATAGACCATTAATTTATTTTTCTTTTTGGAATGACTAATCCCTCAAGTAGGTTAACTAAATTTAGGTTAGTGCTCGAGGAGTATGATTTCACAATTAAGTACATAAAGGGTAAAGATAATGTTACAGCGGATGCTTTATCGCGAATTGAATATTCTTCGGACGAGCTTAAAAACATGAATACTGCTGTATGCGAAACAATGTATGCAATAACAAGAGCACAGAGTAGGAAAATCAAAGAAACCGTCAATGGGAGTTTTAAATCGGTTCTAGACGAAAGGCTTGATAACCCTGGAGTCGTGGAGCTTTTAAAACGTCCTAAAGACTCTTTCGAACTACGTATAATTTCAGACAAAGACTTTGATAAAATGATTAAAAGTAAACATTACGATTATAAAGTAGGGAGACTGATATGTATAAAGAATTCACAAATAATTTATATAAAACAGGATGCTCGATTGACATTAGCGCTAGACGCACTGTTGAGAGACCTGAAAAATATTTGTGTAAAGTATGATATTCCGGAATTAGTTATAATTAAAAATGAAAAATGCGCGCGCTTATTAAATGAAATTTTAAAGGGTACCCACGAAATAAGAAATGCTAGCATAAAAATATCAATTATTAAAGATATTCAAACCATATCAGATCTCGATACTAGACAACTTGTATTAAACGATTTCTACATGTTACCAACGGGAGGACATGCAGGAATCAATCGTATGTATAATAACATTAAAAAATATTATTTTTGGACAGGTTTACGAAAAGATGTAGAAAAAATTTGTAAAAAATTGTAATGACTGTCAACGTTATAAGCATTACAAACCCAATATTTATTATTATTATTAGTTTGTTCTGGGCTTTGGCCTTAACTTGCCTTTCGTCACTGCGACCCTTGATGGTTCTATTGTGACTTGTGAGCCCTTGTCTTGTTAGAGAAGTTGTAGGCTGTTGAAAAACCTGAGTATATCTCTGAGATTCGATTCCCTTATTTCGGTAGGTGTGATAGTCTATTTTCCGAAAATATTGTGTCTTCGACGACCGGCAGCGTTGCATCTGCATAGGATGTGTTCTGCCGTTTCTGCTGCCTCGTTACATAGTCGGCAGATTTGGTCCTCAGCCTTACCAATCTTGAAAAGATGGTATTTTAGTGGAGCGTGGCCTGTGAGAAGGCCAGTGATGGTTTGTAGCTCGTTCTTGCTGAGAGACAAAGCATTCCTTGCTTTCTTTTGCGAGATAGTTATAAACTGTTTTGCCTGACGTTGTCCCGGTATGTTTTCCCAGTACGAGGACTTCGTTAGTTCCTCCCATAGACTGACCTCGTGTTTTATGTGGCTTTTCTGTACACCACAGCAAGGTTCAGGTCCAATGTAAGGCGTCATTGCTCCTCTTTTTGCGAGTTCATCGGCCTTTTCGTTGCCTGGTATACCCTCGTGCCCTGGAACCCACCATAATGTTACGTGGTTTTTATTAGCCAGTTGCTTGAGGTTACCCAGGCATTCCCAGACCAGCTTAGATTCGCAAGTGTAGGCTTTTAAAGCCTTTATTGCTGCTTGGCTGTCTGTGAGTATATCGATTGTTGCACCTCTATAGCCCTTCTTGAGGTTTATACTTGTGCAGAGGATTATGGCATATACCTCAGCTTGGAAGATGGTAGTTTTGGAACCAAGGGGTTCGTAAATACGGCACCCAGGACCGTAGACACCCGCTCCAGTTCCCCCTCCTTCCATCTTTGACCCATCCGTGTACCATTGGAGCGATCCTCTTTTAAAGGGAGGCACTCCTGTGGACCACATGGCCCGGTCTGGGATGTTCACTTTGAAGGATTGATCAAAGTTGTATTTTATTTGCATAAAATCCGATACGGTGTAGGCCGTTCGCTCTAGATGGGCGAGGTTTAAGATTTCTAGGTGGCCAGTAAGGTCCCCTGATTTGAATTTGTTTGTCCTACCGAGTGTCAGCGCATGTGACATCGCCTCCTTTTGCACTTGTAGGTGTAGGGGCGTTAGTCCTAACATGGCTTCCATTGCTGCGGTTGGACAGGTACTCATTGCACCTGTAATACTCAGGCAGGCGAGACGTTGTATCTTCTCTAGCTGTGACTGAGTAGTGACTTGTTTAGTTTTTGGCCACCATAAAAGCGATGCGTAGGTGACCATGGGTCTTATAATAGTCACGTATGACCAGTTGATCAGTTGTGGCTTTAGACCCCAGTTTCTTCCAAGAAGCCTGCGGCATGTAAGGGTTGCTACCACCGCCTTCTTCTGAAGTTTTTAATATGTGAGTTCCACGTTAACCTTTGGTCTAGTGTAACTCCAAGGTATTTGACTTCATTGCTGAAGTTGATGGTCGTTCCTTCTAGCATGGGAGCTTTTAGGTTTAGCTTCCTAAGTCTAGTAAAGGGAACTATAACCGTCTTCTTCGGATTTATGCTTAGGCTTTGATCTCGACACCAGCCCTGGATGGTGTCGAGAGCCCTCTGCATGCGTTGTGACACTGTTGTGTCGAATTTGCCACGGACCATTATCACTAGGTCGTCAGCGTATCCCTGTGTTTCGAAGTCGTGCTGTGTTAGCATGTTAAGGAGATCGTCAACTACCACAGACCACAAAAGAGGCGATAGGACCCCTCCTTGGGGGCAGCCTCTTGCGGCTGTTATGGTAACTGTTTCTCCTCCTAGCTTAGCTGTAATTTTACGACTTTCTAACATGGCTTTGATCCATTTGATAATCGAAGGTTCGAAACCTTTCTTCATGGCAGCTCTTTCTATTGCTACGAAGGAGGTGTTGTCGAAGGCACCCTCAATGTCAACGAAGGCGCAGAGAGCTATTTCTTTTGCCATGTACGTCTTCTCCAGTCCACCCAATATAGAACCAATGTCAATTACAACTACAGCTTCAACTGCATTTCAAATTTTTTTTTTAGATATCGTAGCTCCAATAGAAACCGATTTGAACAACAAACGGTATATTTTAACATTACAATGTGAATTAAGTAAATTTGTAGAAGGTTATCCATTAGAAAATAAAGAAGCTACAACAGTTGCCAAAGCTTTCGTAGAAAATTTTATTTTAAGGTACGGTATTCCTGAAGAAATTGTTTGTGATCAGGGTACAGAATTTTTGAATTCCACATTAAGAGAATCATGCAAACTATTACAAATTAAACAACTAAAATCTACAGCTTACCATCATGAAACTTTAGGTTCTCTTGAAAATTCTCATAAATGCTTAGGAGCTTACCTAAGGATACAAATTGCTAAAAATCCAGATACGTGGAGTTTTTGGATACCTTACTGGTGCTTTGCTTATAATAACACAGTCCATACAGAAACAAAGTACACGCCTCATGAATTGGTTTTCGGAAAAACAGTTAGATTGCCTTCAAATATTTCTAATCATATTGATCCACTTTACAATTTTGACAACTATCCCTTAGAGCTAAAATATCGCTTACAACAAGCATGTAATGATGCTCATAATAACCTAATGGTTTCAAAAGTAAAAAGAAAACAAAGATATGATGTAAGAAGTAGTTCTGTAAGTTATAATGTAGGAGATAAGGTATTATTAAGAAATAATTCGGGAAATAAAACCGAACCTTTGTATAAAGGACCATATGTAGTTATAGAAGAGAGGCCTCCAAATATAGTTTTAAGTATAGATAATAAGATTATAGAATGTCATAAAAATAGAGTTAAGTTATATTATGAAGAAAATTAACGAAAAAAAAAGAGAAAGAAAACGGAAAAAATTTTTCCATTCTAATTCAAATGAAAAAATATTGTTTTCTTTCGGTGGGTGATGTAATGGTAAATCAATCAAATAATATTTTAAATTTAATAATTAACATTCAGCGAATACTTCGTTGGTTCGTTCGCCTTACAAAGTCCACCATAATGTGCAATACTGCTTATTCTGTTTAATAAGCACATAACTAATAAGTAACTTTGTATTAAATAGATGGAATTTAGATTATTCATGTTTGTGCATTGTTGGAATAAAGTTGTAGTTTGGAACATGTAATGTTTGATTTCTAAACGAACCCTATGGCCCTAATCGGGTCATTACATATGTCACAAAAATCTTCTAATAAACGTACAAACTTAAACTTAAATCATTTTTAGCTTTCAAGTGAAATTAGCTAAAAGAATATAATGTTAGCATTTAATTTTTCAATTTATTAATCAATTTAATAATTTTGTTTATGTGAAATTTTTCTCACAAAACTCAACAAAAGTTAGAAAAAATTTTGATTTAATGTTGTTTTTTTTTCACTTGATACTATTTGGAATAAAAGCTATAAGCAAATGAATAAAAAGCGTCTTGTTTGTATTCATAAAATATGAGGTTATCCAACAATTCTAGGAAAAACGTCATATTTTGTTGTCACATTTTCTTTTACGGTGAGTTTACAATGTTTTCATTGTAAAACATTTCCTAGTTACTGCAAGTACTAAATTTATTATGCAAGAAAAGTAAATTCTTTTGAACTGGGACCGTTTTCTACACGTTTCCAGTTGTAGCTGTGCAACTCAAATCAATTACCTGTGCTCGACCTAATCGCTCATGATTAGTCGAGTTGTCTTTGAAGATGGTTTCCTTACGTCACACTAGGTACAGCTTTTAGTTGCGTGGCTTCTCTGATGCACTATTATAATTTTTTTTATTTGCCACCTTTATTAATTATAACCCTACGTTGTGTTTTATTTTTGCTTGCAAATAATTTTATTAGCTTCTTCAAAGTAAACCCACTCTTACAAGGGCAAAAGGGTTGAGAATCAGCTCTAAATAAAACAATCATAAACCTTTGATTATATTTATTGTTCAAAAAGAATTAAGTGCGTTGGCTATGTAAAGTGTACATAAACTGTCGTTTATATCAGGCAGTAAGTTGTCAGAAACATTCCCCTACGTTTTAACAATGGATTCTATGCATGTTAAGCTAAGTGGCTTGATTATAGTCTCGAGTTTTGGTACAGGACTCAAATTTTATCACGATGCTCGCGAATCCGGAATTACCCAACCAAGATTGCTCAGCAATTGCGCTCCCATGAATTCGCATAAATCAAAAGATATTTGCGCTTCCAGAGGACGCATACACCTTACTCCCTTTATCGCGTAATTCGCGTTTCATAAATTACCGAACCAAGATTTCACAGCAATTGCGCTCTCAATGAATTCGCATAAATCAAAAAGATATTTGCGCTTTCAGAGGACTCATACACCTTACTCCCTTGATCACGTAATTCGCGTTCCATTCCAGTACTAGTAATGCAGAAATTACTCAATCAAGATTTCACAGCAATTGCGCTCTCAATGAATTCGCATAAATCAAAAAGATATTTGCGCTTTCAGAGGACTCATACACCTTACTCCCTTGATCACGTAATTCGCGTTCCATTCCAGTACTAGTAATGCAGAAATTACTCAATCAAGATTTCACAGCAATTGCGCTCTCAATGAATTCGCATAAATCAAAAAGATATTTGCGCTTTCAGAGGACGCATACACCTTACTCCCTTGATCGCGTAATTCGCGCTCCAATCCAGTACTCGTAATGCAGAAATTACTCAATCAAGATTTCACAGCAATTGCGCTCTCAATGAATTCGCATAAATCAAAAAGATATTTGCGCTTCCAGAGGACGCATACACCTTACTCCCTTGATCGCGTAATTCGCGCTCCAATCCAGTACTCCTAATGCAGAAATTACTCAATCAAGATTTCACAGCAATTGCGCTCTCAATGAATTCGCATAAATCAAAAAGGATATTTGCGCTTTCAGAGGACGCATACACCTTACTCCCTTGATCGCGTAATTCGCGCTCCAATCCAGTACTCGTAATGCAGAAATTACTCAATCAAGATTTCACAGCAATTGCGCTCTCAATGAATTCGCATAAATCAAAAAGATATTTGCGCTTCCAGAGGACGCATACACCTTACTCCCTTGATCGCGTAATTCGCGCTCCAATCCAGTACTCCTAATGCAGAAATTACTCAATCAAGATTTCACAGCAATTGCGCTCTCAATGAATTCGCATAAATCAAAAAGATATTTGCGCTTCCAGAGGACGCATACACCTTACTCCCTTGATCGCGTAATTCGCGCTCCAATCCAGTACTCGTAATGCAGAAATTACTCAATCAAGATTTCACAGCAATTGCGCTCTCAATGAATTCGCATAAATCAAAAAGATATTTGCGCTTTCAGAGGACGCATACACCTTACTCCCTTGATCGCGTAATTCGCGCTCCAATCCAGTACTCGTAATGCAGAAATTACTCAATCAAGATTTCACAGCAATTGCGCTCTCAATGAATTCGCATAAATCAAAAAGATATTTGCGCTTTCAGAGGACGCATACACCTTACTCCCTTGATCGCGTAATTCGCGCTCCAATCCAGTACTCCTAATGCAGAAATTACTCAATCAAGATTTCACAGCAATTGCGCTCTCAATGAATTCGCATAAATCAAAAAGATATTTGCGCTTCCAGAGGACGCATACACCTTACTCCCTTGATCGCGTAATTCGCGCTCCAATCCAGTACTCCTAATGCAGAAATTACTCAATCAAGATTTCACAGCAATTGCGCTCTCAATGAATTCGCATAAATCAAAAAGATATTTGCGCTTTCAGAGGACGCATACACCTTACTCCCTTGATCGCGTAATTCGCGCTCCAATCCAGTACTCCTAATGCAGAAATTACTCAATCAAGATTTCACAGCAATTGCGCTCTCAATGAATTCGCATAAATCAAAAAGATATTTGCGCTTCCAGAGGACGCATACACCTTACTCCCTTGATCGCGTAATTCGCGCTCCAATCCAGTACTCCTAATGCAGAAATTACTCAATCAAGATTTCACAGCAATTGCGCTCTCAATGAATTCGCATAAATCAAAAAGATATTTGCGCTTTCAGAGGACGCATACACCTTACTCCCTTGATCGCGTAATTCGCGCTCCAATCCAGTACTCGTAATGCAGAAATTACTCAATCAAGATTTCACAGCAATTGCGCTCTCAATGAATTCGCATAAATCAAAAAGATATTTGCGCTTTCAGAGGACGCATACACCTTACTCCCTTGATCGCGTAATTCGCGCTCCAATCCAGTACTCGTAATGCAGAAATTACTCAATCAAGATTTCACAGCAATTGCGCTCTCAATGAATTCGCATAAATCAAAAAGATATTTGCGCTTCCAGAGGACGCATACACCTTACTCCCTTGATCGCGTAATTCGCGCTCCAATCCAGTACTCCTAATGCAGAAATTACCCAATCAAGTTTGCTCAGCAATTGCGCTCTCAATGAATTCGCATAAATCAAAAAGATATTTGCGCTTCCAGAGGACGCATACACCTTACTCCCTTGATCGCGTAATTCGCGCTCCAATCCAGTACTCGTAATGCAGAAATTACTCAATCAAGATTTCACAGCAATTGCGCTCTCAATGAATTCGCATAAATCAAAAAGATATTTGCGCTTCCAGAGGACGCATACACCTTACTCCCTTGATCGCGTAATTCGCGCTCCAATCCAGTACTCGTAATGCAGAAATTACTCAATCAAGATTTCACAGCAATTGCGCTCTCAATGAATTCGCATAAATCAAAAAGATATTTGCGCTTCCAGAGGACGCATACACCTTGCTCACTTGACTGAAAGCAATTCGGACTCGCTTAACCCTTTTCTGAAGACGTCTAAATACAACAGAAGTCTCGATTTTCTTCGTACGCTCAACAGTAATCTGTTCAAGTTCTCTATGCTGCTCTTCGTGACCAGTCAGATTAAAAAATTCTCCCCGCTCAAGTACGGGTAACGTTTTTATCAAAATTGCAAATCCTGCCCCCCAAGACTCGGCTGTGCATCAAGTTTTCCAATCAAATTTCAGTCCGGTTGTAAAAGTTAATTTCATTGATGCAACACTACAAAATCCCCACACTCTAAAAATTCCCACTCTTGAGTTTCCTGAATCTTAATTTAATTATTATGCGGGTTCTTGCGCTATTTTTGCAACGACACACACCCTCAAATAAAATGTGATCTATGCAGTCGTAAAGGGGATTAAACTAATTTATTTCCAGACCTTTTTTTTTTACATAACAGAAAATAACACGTGCATTCCCACGCATGTGTGAATATACGTGTGTAAATTGTTAACTATTATAATTACCAATAATATCGTGGAACGAATGAACCCATTAAGGTAACAAACCTAAGTATTTCATTATTTAAATCTAATGTCTTTTATTCTTAATCTACCTGTAAAAATTACCTACTCTTCACCTTTCCCTGTAAATTTTTAATAAGATCTCAAGAGGTGAACTCTCACATTCTTCCCCTGAGAACTTATCAAATTTTTTTTTTCTAAACAAAACAAAATTTAGAAGTCTCACACGTTCCTATTGAGGCACTTTCAGCACTTCTCGCGTTACAAAATACTCTACCTCACTGCACTGTGTCGCACTGTATGTGGCGTGCAGCAAATTTACATATGGAGCCTCGTCCACGGCCCTTCCTGAGACGGCGCCTCCTCTTTGAGCTCGCACCTGCTTCAGCTGCGGTCCTGGATCCACTCGTGCCTTCTTTATTCTTCCCCAGTTCTTCACCTCCTCGATGGAGATTGCTTTTTGGGTGTGGGACCATTTTCTGCAGCCTCCGTGGTGGTGGCATCGTTGCGGGCGGTTTTTCTCTGGTGGGTGGCCTCTTGGCTGGTAGTAATCCCGTTCTCCATATTACTGTCTCCTTATCCTGGATCCTCTTTGTTGGTTGCTCCGGAATTGGGCCCTTCACTTCTTTCCCTTGATTGACCTGTTGCTGTATCTTCACAAACGCCTTTTCTGCCCTCCTCGCAGAAGCACATCCTGGGGTTGGCGGCCTTCCATTTACCAAGACCATTTCCCAGTCAGCAATGAAATCACATTCCTGTGCCGTACTGTACACGTTATCTACCTCCAAAGGCTGCGACTCGACGCTCACACCCGCTGCTTCTGATGTTGACGAAGCTTTGCTTTCCTCCTCCAGCGTCGAAGTGCTCGCTTCCGTCGTCGCAGGTCTCACCCAATTTCGATGTGGCCGTGCATTTCCACAATAATCGAGTACCATTAGTTCTGGTTCGATCAATTTTCTTGTCTCGTTTTCATTTCGAGGATCTCGCAAGATTTTATTTTCGGGGGTGTTTAAAATCTCCATGTTCACAGTATTCGACTCTGTGGTAAACTGACCTAATTCATTTTCTGCTCCCTGTTGACCCATAGGTGTGAACCTCGAATTGTCTCCCTTCCTCATCTTAATGTGTGTGGCTTTCTTTGTCTTATGTTGACCTTTTGCGGTCGGTTTAGAATGGGTCGCTAATACTGCTCGGATGGTCAGGACCGCACTCGAGTAATATCTTTTTAGATTTGTAACATTATAAACGCCTTTCTTCTTTCCATTCTCTATTTTAGCATTCTCATACGTGTTAGGATGTGTCTGCCTTACCACTCTATAAGGGCCTTCGTATAGTAATTGCAGCTTTTGCGGTTATACGCTTTTCCGCGTCAGACTTTGTACTGCATTTTAATAATACCAGATCTCCAGCTTCAAAATTAATAACTTTTGCTCTTTTGTCATATTCTTTCTTTCTTTTAACCGCCTGTGTACGTAAAGTATGACGTACCGCCTGATGTATTGCCTCTAATGACAATTCACGTCGCTGCGTTAGAATGTTTTATTATTAAAAATGTGCTTAACTGCGTTGCTGGTTTTTCGCCATGTACCACTTCGTGTGCTGAGAATCCCGTACTAGTATGTGGAGTTGCATTTAAGCACTCTTCGATATTTTTTACATGTATCGCCCATCCGGCATGTTTTTGATGCGCGTATGTCCGAAAAATTCTACAAAGTTCCTTCATTACCCTTTCTGAAGGGTTACTTTCAGGATGCCGCACAGATATGTGTGTCGTATTATTTTATCCCTTTCTCATGTAGTCTGTCATACCAATTTCGTGATGTTAGCTGTGAACCTCTGTCGCTCAAAATTACTTCCGGTTTTATAATTGTTGAAAATTTTAGTACACACAGAATTGCGGCGCATGCTGTCGCTTTTCTTAGTGGGAACAGCTTTACGTATTTTGAGAAAAGGTCCAGCATGACAAACACGTATGTCACTCCGCCCCTACTCACCGGTAACGGCCCAAAGAAATCAACAGCAACTAGTTTTCCGATCTTATTTACAATTATGGGGTTCATGGGCCCTCTGGATATTTTGTTGCTATGTTTGGCCTTTTGACAGATATCACAGGCTGTTATTACTCGACGCACATCCCGATACATTCCACTCCAATAAAAGTACTCCTTTATAATACTGTATATTTTTGTTCCTCCGAAATGTCCGTACTCATGATGGTGTTGTATTATAATGTCTTCTCTGAGCGACTTCGGCACTGCTATCCTTTGTTTGTTTTTGATTTGATCATTGTGTAGAATTATTCCTGCTTTGATTTCGTAGAACCGTGCTGCTTTTGCTATTTTAGTGTTAATTTCCTCAGGAGGATTTTGAATTGCATGTGATATTTGTCTTAAGAACTCGTCTTGCTCTTGATGTTTTGCTAGCTGTTTTAATTTTTGCTTCAAGGGCGCCAAACCCTTAGTTTGAAATACTGCAATAATTGGGTCCGAAAATCTTTGCGCTGTATTTTCTTTCCCATCTGGTGGGAATCTAGATAATATATCTGGCACTATATATTTATCTTTGCCCTTCACATGCTCAATTGTGTAATGAAATTGGCCCAAAAACAAGACCCATCTCGTTATTCTCTCGCTTAGTAATCTGCATTGGCGTACAAATTTCAAGGCTTTGTGGTCTGTTAGAATGTTTAATCTTGCGCCTAAAACCAACGTGCGGAATTTTTTTAGAGCTATTATAATTCCATACATCTCCTTTTCGGTGATCGTGTAATTTAATTCAGCTCCTTTGAATGATCTGCTGACATAACCAATGACCCCAATGTCCTCCTCATTATTACCGAGTTTTTGAAACAGTACCGCTCCAGTAGCGTACCATGAGCTATCTGTTTGCAAATAGTATGGTAAATCACGCCTAGGATATCTGAGCAGAACCGTATCCAAGAAAATCGTCTTGGTACGTTCAAAAGCTGCCTGCTCCTCGGGCCCCCATCTCCATTTAACGTCTTTCCTGAGTAAATGTGTTAAGCCTCTTGTTGCGTCACTGTACTTGGCGGAGAATCTTCGGTAAAAGTTACATAACCTCAAGAAAGCTCTTAATTGTTTTTGTTTGCGTGGTTCAGGAAAGTCCTGGATTGCCCTAATTTTTTCGGGATCCTTAGCCTCATGAGACTATAAATCCCAAAAATTTTATTTCCTTCTGGACAAACTTAGATTTTTCTAAGTTGACAGTCATATTCGCATTGTGTAATCGCGTGAAAATTTGTTGCAAATGATTTAGGTGGCTTTTAAAACTCGGCGAGAACACCAACAAGTCATCTATGTAATTTACTGCAAATTCACGTACTTCTGGTCCCAGAACAATGTCCATTGCCCTAGAAAAAGACCCCGAAGATGTCTTTAATTCAAAAGGCAAACAATTATATACATAACTACGACCGTCGTAGAGAAAACCCGTATACTGACGACTTTTCTTTGATATCGGAATCTGCCAGAAGCTGCTCCTTAAATCGATGGAAGTCAAATAATGCACGTCATGAAATCTTTGTAACAGTTCCTCCGGGGAGGGGGGAGCTTCTATATCCGCGACCATTTTTTCATGTAATTGACGTGCATCAAGACATATTCTAACTTCTCCATTTTGTTTTTTAACACAGACCATCGGGCTACAATACGGTGTCGCCTCTTTGCTAATTATTTTCATCTCTAGCATCTCATGAAGGGCTTTTTCCACGGCTGGACGTAATGCAAAAGCGATCGGATACGGTCTTTTCACAAACGGCTTTTCTTCATGTAATTTTATCTCGTGTTGATAAAGCTCTGTGAGACCAGGACGTTTTGAGAAGATTTTTCGAAAACCCAAAAGCAGTTTGTAGAGTTCATCCTTCTGCTTTGTGTTCAAATCCGTTTTTTCCACTGCGTTCCGCAATGTTTCCTTTGTTTCCAGGGCTTCATCTTCACCCATTTTTGTCGTTAAAGTTATCGAAAAATTTTCCTTCGCCTCTTCCACTGCACATATATTGTTTTTCAATTGCGGTATTGTAAGACGATTTTGTTCTTCGTCGTATATTTGAAGTACTTGATTTTCATAATTTATGGTAGAACGTTGTCGTTCCAAAAAGTCAGTTCCTAATATTATTGGCTTAACCAAATTTTTTACGACAAGGCAAGGAACTCGGAATACGTGATCTTGAATTTCTAATGGAATTAGAGCTTGTACTCTAATTCGCGCCGTAGGTTTTCCGACAGCCCCTCGTAGTTGGATTCCAGGAACTGGTAAATACTCGATATTGCTACTAATCGTAATTAATCGATCCCACTCGTCCTCCGAAAGGCAGCTGACCTCGCTTCCCGAATCCAGTAACGCGTTAATCCAGCCACTATGTAATCGTATTTTTATTTCTGGTAAAATTCGTAACTTTGATACCGTTGATTCCGTTCCGTAAAAGTTTTTTCGTACAGATAAAATTTTCAATTTCCTATCGGGACGAACAGGATGCCAGCTCAAAGTTGTATATTTTAAGATTGTGGACACAATGGGTCGGTCCGGCTCTGCACTATTTCCTATTTGCATTTCTTCGCCATTGCAAGCCCCAGCCATGATACTATAACTAGAAAGATATGCACGGTTGTAGTGCGTATATAGATTCCGTCCGCGCCTGGCGTCACTCGGTGACGAAGCCAACCATTCTCGTCCTTATTGTCGCGTGCGTCGCTCGTAGGCAGGTAAATTGACAGCGGTGGAGATTTATAATTGAAGGGGAATTAATGGTCGGCAAAAAACCAATCTTCCAAGTAAAGCAACAATAAATATTTGTTTAATTTTTATATTTATAAGTCACAATAAACACAAAAGAACAACTCAGAATTAAAAACTTAAAGCCTGTTTATTGCATTTATAGATCAGACAATAAACAGAGTACTTATAGTGAAGTATCAAATTAAAAAAAAATGTATGTACGTTTTTTCGACAATCTTCAAGTAATAATTTTCGTAAACTTTCTTTTTCTAATTTTAGATTGTTCTTTTATATTACGATTTAATATTCTAATTCGAAAATACATTTTACATCTAAAAAACAATTTTTTCGAATCGTCGCTTAAATCTATATTTTCTGCACATTTCAAAAGGTTTTTTATATAATTACTTCTAATTTTTACAGAATCTCCATTAACTTTTTCAAAAATATGATCTAATACCCTACACTTTGTTAGAAAATCATCTGTTGGTTTCATCAAACCACCTTCAGACACATGATTTACCCATGAAAATGAAAAATCAAGTCTGGAATGTATCCAAGTTTTTCTTTTTTCCTCAATTTAAAAGCAACAAATCCTGCCAAATTTTCCAATCCATCCCATTGAATTTCTGTAAGGTCATTAACTATTAAGTCATCATCATCATCATTCGCAGGTACTCTTAAGCTACTGAACATCTGTTCAGTAACAACTTCTGCATTATCTTTCTCATTCTCAATATTAAAGGTCTCGTCGCAGTTATTATTTAAAGAATGCATGTTTACAATTGCAATATTTGGCACATCACTTACTGCCTGTCCCACATTAGACGATTCAGAAATGATTTCATCATTTCTTCCCATCACGTAATTTCTAAGCCGATATTTGAACTGTAGGGCAGTTGGGTGGTCATATAGGCCTCCAATTGACCTAATTATTGAAAAGAAGCCCCCTAAGGGGTCTTGGTTTAAATGATATGTTAGTAGATATTTTATATTGAAATCAGTTTTCAGCTCATTAAACAGCAGCCGTAATGATGTAATACTAATTATAATTCCTTTTTGGAAGGGCAATAAACTTTTAGTACCGATTTTTCTCAAAGCGTGCATTGTTTTAGCCATTTCATCTAAAACTTTATTTTGGTCATTCAACGCTAAACCATAAGCATTCTTTGTGTTTCGTGAATCACTTTGTGCAATCTTAGCATTGAAGACATCGAACCAGTCGTTTGTAATTTTAAGTAATTGTGAGCATTCTAACCAATTATTATCACTTTGATATAAACCCAAACAACCCATTCTTGAAACAGCTTTTGATACTGTATGTGAAAATAATTTTGTCGCTAATTTCACTTTTTGGCGCTGCGCACCTTTTACAGTCAAAAAGCTTTCGTTGATTTTGTTGGCAATGTTCAAATCTAAATTTTTAGTGCATTGCAAGAGATCTACAATTGGTTTTGAATTGATTATTTTACCATTAATTTTAAAAGCTGTATCGATGAAATGGTTTCTTATGAGTTTGATCATATGCGGTGCATCCGCAAAAACGTAAATAGTTTTGTTGTTTACTGGATTTAGAAACCATGTTTGTTTTTCCGAAATTTTTAAATCTGACCAAAGTGCTCTATTGCTGCCTCCTAAATCGCAATTTATTGCATGTACTGGGTACCCAACGCTTTCCGCATTTTTAATAATTTTAAACAACAATTACTTATTTAGCTTGCAGCCAATTCCCGCATATTCCCCGGGCCATTACCACCTGAACATATTTTGATGGCCCTAAAGTTGTGTCAGCCTTTTTGTCATAATCAAAAGCAGTTTGTATTTTTATCTCATCAAACAGAATGACACACGCTTTCTCCATTTTGGACAATGGGGAATTTTTCATTATTTTCAATACTGTAGTTAAGATACCTAAAATGTTTAAATAAAATTGTATTTCTTTTATTATATTTTCAACAAGGACATGCAGCTAAACATGCTACTATCAAGTTCAACTACTTTTACATACCTGGCTGCACATCAATTCTCGCAGCCCACCTTCTTAGGGTTGATACCCCTGGTAGTGGATAATTTCTTCTTCTTCATTAACCGGTACGAGCGTGGACCTCCTGCAAATAAAGATATTGCAGAAGCAATATCTTCCATTGCCCATTTCACATGGTTGCCATATTTTAGTTTTCGAAGTTGACCTTTGGTGAAAATTTTTTCAAACGATTGCAATTCCCTACCTTGCTTTTCAACAATGCTTTTGAGCTGGGCCCGGGATTTTTGTCAAGTTAACTGAAGGTATGGCGTCAAGTTTTAGTTTCCATTTATTACATGGAAAATTTAATAATTGTTCTTTCAAACAATAATCACTGTCCAGGAAATTTTCAGAGCATATTCTTGCTGTTTTAATGTTAAATTTGCTATATTGAATGTTTTGGGATTGTTTTCTTATAAGTCAGAAGTGGGATTGAGGACAGTGCCCATAGAAAAAAAATATAAAGGACAGTGCCTGTGCAAAATTAAATCCTGTGGTGTTTTTTTTGTGTATATTACGTTAATAAAGATAAGGCGTTCAAGGCGAAAAGATGAAAAAGAAGCGCGACGACGACAATCTTCGAGTAGAGACAGTAATACGTCGAGTGGAGACAACACAAAGCAAGAGTTGAAACGATTAAAGAGGAAATCGAAACTTTAATACCCACACGCCTTTAGTTGTTAGTTTTTAAAACTTAGTTTCCACGAGAAAGATTCAAAAAAAGAATTTATTGCCGTCGTGAAAAAAGTGAAGATTTGCGTGAAGTAGTTAAAGCTAATACCTGTAAATACCGATTTTACAATATTTAGTCCATGTCTGCAAACAAGTAAGAATATTATCTTTGTTTTAAAACAAAAGAAAATGACGTAAACAATGAAGCTAAAGCGGTAGGGACGCTATTACTGGGCACGTTCAAGTCACATCCTGGCGTTCGAGTTTGCCAGTTATTTAAGTAAAAACGGAAGCTTGTTAATTTGTGTGGTTCAATTTAATGCATGTTGTGCAATTTTATGCATGATGGGAAATCGCAAAGCGCGATTAGCAGCATCATTGGGACTGTCGTACGTCTTTGTCTGGTCAAACGTAGAATAAGATTACAAAAGTTCCAAAAATCGCAGCAAAAGTAGATGCCTGTATTGGAAAATAATCGATGAATTTTTAAATTTGGTGACGCAATCATTGACAATATGTAGTGCAATTTGCTAGATCAGCAGAATGGAATGGATAAGTGCTCCCAATATCAACATTGCCAATGCAGGAGTTGTTAATAATTTCGAGGTCGGTAATTTATTAGAAATTTGTTAGAAAAAACATTCTGAAACAATTACCACGAATATTTAAGCATCAAAAGATGAAACCGCGATGTTTCTATAACAAATGTTATGTGATGAACGGATTTTATAAAGACCTAGCAGAGAATAAAAGGTAATCAAAAGTGTTCAAATAGAAAAATATGTGAACATACCGTTTATAATTTCTTAAGAATAAAACAAATATGATGTCAGAATGAGTTCGGTCGTGTTTAGTCATTTGATACTATTATGCCATCAAAATGTGGCTTAACAGGAATGAATGTTTTTAAAAGCAAACCAAGGGGTAGATGAGGTCACAGGTCATCAAAGCACATGTTCCGGCTGGCGGCTGGCAAGAAATTCGATGCGGTGTAGGGTAATAAAGTTGAAGAAAGACGGAAATCCTCACATGTATGAACTACAAGCTGTTTGTGTAACTATTCGGTGTCTGCTAAAAATTTAAAACTTGGGCGGTCTTTGCCTACACGTTGAAGGGCGGAGATAAGGTTTACGTTTGGCAATTAGGACACTTAAAAAAAAATAAAACAATCCGCAAATTGGAGATTATGTCATTCAGGAAGATGATGAAATTTAAATAATATCATACTTGACGAAATTTTAAGTGCAGATAAAATAAAGTGCAAAGAACTTGTTAAACGACCGTAGGTAGTTATAATTTGTAATTACGAGAGGCCGTGGCTTTAGTGCGGACGACTTCAAAGATACGTTTGTTGAACTAACGGGCACCAAATGTACCCAGATTGATGACTTCGGTGGTGAATCAGAACTACATGTCTTAGAAAAAGTGATGCGCAAGCTGGTAGTAAGGTGTGTCATCGATTACCGGAAGTTGAAGAGATGCTGAGTCAAACTAAAGAAATACGACAAAACAAAAAGGAAGTCCCCGACCACTTACGTTATTCCTCGTATTGTTTTGTTTTTCATGTTACAGGTCCCATACTATAACGGGCGAACGTCGCCATACAATAAAGCTGCATATTATAACGGGCGACAACATGCATTAAATTGAACCACACAAATTATCAAGCTTTCGTTTTCACTTAAATAACTGGCAAACTCGAACGCCAGGATGTGACTTGAACGTGCCCAGTAATAGCATCCCTACCGCTTTAGCTTCATTGTTTACGTCATTTTCTTTTGTTTTAAAACAAAGATAGTATTCTTACTTGTTTGCAGACATGGACTAAATATTGTAAAATCGGTATTTACAGGTATTAGCTTTAACTACTTCACTACCGAGCGCAAATCTTTACTTTTTTCACGACAGCAATAAAGACTTTTTTTGAATCTTTCTCGTGGAAACTAAGTTTTAAAAACTAACAACTAAAGGCGTGTGGGTATTAAAGTTTCGATTTCCTCTTTAATCGTTTCAACTCTTGCTTTGTGTTGTATCCACTCGACGTATTACTGTCTCTACTCGAAGATTGTCGTCGTCGCGCTTCTTTTTCATCTTTTCGCCTTGAACGCCTTATCTTTATTAACGTAATATACACAAAAAAAACACCACAGGATTTAATTTTGCACAGGCACTGTCCTTTATATTTTTTTTCTATGGGCACTGTCCTCAATCCCACTTCTGACTTGTAAGAAAACAATCCCAAAACATTCAATATTTATATTAACTTGTAAAGTTACAGGGATTAATTCACATAATAATACGCGTGTTGCAAACAACGTAACTTTAACATAACTAACTTCTCCTGCCGGGATATTTTAGAGCCCGGCCGGTGATCTCATTCCTTCGTGGTAATATGATTCTTATGACTATGAAGCAATATCGAAGCTGACCCCGAGGCTGACCCAACAATGGTCACATCCGAATAGATCACCCTGTAGTATACTCCTGGACACTGTACGCGCAAGTGTAAAGAAAGTGAGCCCTCCCCGCAGGAGCCGGTCCCTAGCTTAGTCAATATACTTCGGCAAGGGAAGATCGCCAGGGATGGGGAAAGCGAAGGCTAATGAGAGAATTTCTTAATTCCGCAAGAACAAAAGGGGTGGGAAGTTCTCTATTCGGATGTGACCATCTCGTATAATCTGGATTGAATATCCTAGGTAAGTTGTTTAATCCCTAAATTATACTTCGGTGGTCACATCCGAATAGATCACCCTGTAGATGTTTAAAGTATTAGGCGGCGATCTGACTGATTGGTAAGGAAGAGCAGTTAGAACTCGGAACAGTTTAATGTTGAAATATAAACATGTATACAGAAAAACAAAGAATAATATAAGCAACTGTAAACACAATAACAGATTAGCATACTTAGTGGAACCTGGATAAGATTTAGGTACCATTATTATTCATACAAGCGTTTTTAGATAGTTTGCAAAAAAATATTTGTTAGCCAACGGTTTATTATAGAATTTGCAAAATGTGTTTGATTTTTCTGACCATCCTGCCGCGCTTCTTATGCTTTCGATGCTTGATCCTGAGCGAAAGGCTGAGGAAGATGCCGCGTGTCGTGTGCTATGTGCCTTGAATTGACGGGTATCAATGCCACAGAGTTTCAAGCCATTTTTGATCCACCGGCTCAAAGTTTGAGAACTGGCCGGATGGTGTGGTTTCTTGATTGTTAAAATGAGGAAGTCTTCGTTTTCTTTTCTTAATGCGTTGGTCCTTTTTATATAGTGGAGAAAGGTGGATGCTGTGCACAATTCCCGTTTTTCTTGGAAAAAGGGAAACCGCAGCTTTGGTTGTGGCTTTCTTGGTGTGGAGGTTTTTGTTAGATCGGTTATGGCAATTTCTACACCTTCGTTGTGGGCTCTGACATTGCTGATCCTTATTTTAGAGAAGGTTTGCACTCTTTGTGCTGAGCAGAGGGCGAGTAATAAAATTAGTTTTGTGGACAACTTTTCTAGAGTTAGATTCTCTAGAGGGTAAAGGGTTTCAAGATAGGCCAGGACAGGATGTGGATCCCATATTTCGTCATAACGAGGAAATGTAGGTCGTGTTTTGAAAACACCCTTCATAAATCTTTCCACCAGGACACATTTCCCCGACGCCGACAAAAGATTTAAAGCCGATCTATGCGTGTTTAAGGTGGAATACTTTGTCCCCCTTTGATATTCCGCGGTGAGGAAAGCCAGTATGGTGTGGGCGTCTGGGTGAAAGATTATTGGGGTTTTCCCTTTGCAAAAGGCCCACCATTAGGAAAACGTGGAGTTGTACTGTTTGGTGGTGTTTTTACTGAGAGAAGCCATCATTATCTCTAAGGTGTTTCCCTGTATGTTTTTCCTTATGTAGATCTGTTTGATAAAATTGCTGCACCCAGGGTAAGGTGTCGCCAGATCGGGTGTGGCTTCCTGGAAGGTGAAACAATCAAGTAAGGCTGGGGTTCGAAGGTGATTGTTTCTGAGATACACATAGATTTTAGTTTAGGGAACCAGGGCTGAGTTTTCCATATGGGAAAAACAACTATGCATTTGGCATTGTCTGCTTCAATTTTCTTCAGAATTTTAGGTAAGAGTGCAAAAGGTGGGAAAATGTATGCGTTGAGATTACTCCAGGATAATGTAAACGCATCTACCGCCATGCACTCTGGGTCGGGGTGCCAGGAAACGAATTTCTGGCATTTCGTATAATGTTTTCCTGTTTCCCTGCAGAGAAGATTTCGGACTCGTTGGCACTATCTGGGCTGTCACTACTAGGCTCCGTGAATTCAGAACCTAAATACCAAAGGTATTAGAGTTAGGTGAAAATTTAGGATGGCAAGACCATCCTGTATATAATTAATGTATGTATTTCAAAGGAATGCGTAGATTCTGCAATCAATAGCTTGATCCAAGAAGCATGACGTCAATTTTGTGTTATGGCTGGAAGATATCGTATGACAGTGGGCGACCCTGGGGGCGGTTACGTGAGAACGCGGGAAAACCGCGTTCTCGAGACTTATCGGCACGCATACGTCAAGGACGATGCAGGGCGCTGGTTGTAATATTTAATTTACAATTGCTCTACAAAGTAGATTGCCCCAGCCGAAAAATATTAACAGAATTAATATTTTGTCTCTATCTGGAATCACTCTCATCCGCGTTCGTTCTCGAGACTTATCGGCAAGCATACGTCAAAGACGATGCAGGGCGCTGGTTGTAAAAATTAATTTACAAATGATCTACAGAGTAGATTGCCCCAGCCGAGAAATATTGACAGAATTAATATTTTGTCTCGATGCCTCTATCTGGATTACACTCATGCGGAGAACTGAAACAACAAGGAAAAATTAGCTACTTACTTGAAGAATATTCCTGTAGTTGCTCTTCTAGTTTCCGCAATTTTTTACGGAGACTCTGGAGGTCTTTCCCGTGGCTCCGTCGTTTTTTAGAAGTCTTTCCCATAATGGGCGGATAGTGGAAATATAAAGAGAGACGCGGCGAACCGAAGAACTTAACACGTACGGCGCAAGAAGTATATTGACATATAAGCTAGGGACCGGCTCCTGCGGGGAGGGCTCACTTTCTTTACACTTGCGCGTACAGTAGGGTGGAGCGATATTATGCACAATTTCTTTTTTTCTTTTTTATCAAAACGCCTGTATTACCGAAAGATGTGGATAATGAGAAGAAACCTTCTACAATTTCTTTTTTTTCAATTTCATTTTATCTTCCACCGCCACAAGGCAATCAAAATTCTCAATTTTTTAAATATTTATTATTTTCAGTTTTGAGATAATACTAATGCTCACATCAAAGAAAACTGACAGTCTGAATATAAATGAATGATAATTCTTAAATCAAACAACAAAAAACTTAAAATAAACAAAAAAAACATGAACGTAAAATAATTTAATGCAACTTGAAGTCCTGTTTTGTTTCGAATTTAGGCATCTTCGATCGGGATTCCAACTTGTTTCTGATTATTCCGTCTCTTCTTTCTCTACCACAGACAGCAAGGGATGCCTCAGTCACAATTTTCACAGCTCTCTCAACAGCCTGCGTGTGGCAAGGTAGTTCCTTGATATATGAGAGATCAGAGGATTCTGGGTCTTTGATATGTTTTTTCAACTGTTCCAGAGAAAAACGACTTGTCATTGGTGGTTCAGTCCAAAGAATCTCTTGGCAGTCGACCAGTTCGTAATATTCGTTGGCCCCATAATTGAAGCTTGGAATTTTGAATATTCTAACCGTTGAGTCGTCCGATGCGTTTCTGACTTTCATGATCCTCTGATAAGCAAGGTGTCTGATGTGCTTGCGATCATCCCAAAGCATGCAGAGAAGGATATTCTCTGGATGTCCAAAGTACCCATTCCTTTGAATCGTCTGGAAAACAACATGTTTCAGCTCGTCTGGTAGATAATTGGCTAGTTGAATAGTTTGGAAGAGATGTTTTGCTCCTTTGGTGCATGAACTCTGTACTTTTATCGTAAATCACATTGGTGCATAAACTGTCGCAACGAATCTTGCCAATGCAATGTCATCAAGTTCTGTGAGGGGATTTCAGTAGCAACATATAAGCGGAGAATCCGGTTGGCGGTAGTGAGCCACCGGGAATGAACCATCTTTCCAGGATCTCGTTTGGGCAGTCCTTCAGAATAAGTTCCGCTTGCCACAAGAGTACAAATATCGTATAAATATTTCTGGTCTGTGCTCAAAATGTTGCTGTCAATTACAGGAAGTGCAGACTCAATCCTCGAGAAGTTGATGACTGGAAGATTCTCACAGCTTTGCAACTGTATCCCGATAGGTCCTGAAAAGCCTCAAAGACCGGAAGTAATTCCATCTAAATGTTGCATCAAATGCCGCAAAGGGAGTTGGTTTGCGTGTAGTTGGCAAACTAACCATTGTAATGGTCTTTCGATTTCTTTTTCGAATGAAGTGATGATCCCTTTTTTATTTCCAGTATTAGTATTGGTTCCATCGCAACCCAGTGCTTCCAAGATGTTCAGAGAAACATGTGCTGTGTGCAGAAACTCTAGCAAGGATTCCAAAATCGACGAGGCTGTTCCAGAAGCAGGTGTGATGTGGGCGATATATTTAGAACCAGGTTCTTCAATTAGTGATATATGTTCCTCTATTACGGTTCTTCTTCGATTTTCACTCATAGTTAGAGTTTTATCTTTACGTCCGTCAAAGTAAAGACCACGAATAGTGAGTTGATTGGACTCCGATTGTAATTCACAACGCTTTTTGTCCCTGGGTCTTCTTACTTTGTGTCGATCAATTATATTTTTATCGTTTTCGTTTTTAATGATGCCAAAGTCTTGTAATGCAGCAGAAGCTATGGCTGCCCCGGCTCTGTCTGAAACACTGTATCGGTCTAGAGTCTCCGCAAACATTGGGAGTTTACTTGTATTTCGATTTTTTGTGCAAGATCCCATAGTAGGAGATTAGTGGAGGGGCAAGAAAATTCAATTTTTAGAAATTCAACCCGCCTGACTGTTCATAAGCTGCGTACATGATAAACAAACATTTTTTAATTATGGAAAAAGAGAATCGGAAAACGTTTTCCACCGCCACAAAGCTATAAAATTGAAAAAAGTAACTGGGGCTCTGTGGCGGTGGAGGGGATAATGGGAAAAAATATAAAAAATACAAAAATACTTCTTGTTTACAATACAGGAAAATCAATTTGAGAGAAAAAAAAAATATCGCTCCACCCTAGCGTACAGTGTCCAGGAGTACACTACAGGGTGATCTATTCGGATGTGACCATCGAAGTATAATCGGTTATATTCCCTAAATTTTCGCCTGGTGGAAGTGATGGTGCTCTGTTAATTTTGCGTTTTAATTTTTGTTCACCTGTTTTGCATTGATTGGCGGTGTTTATGACATTTGTGTACGTGATTTTATTTTTGTGTAGTTTGTTGTTCTCTTTGATAAAACGTTAATTTTATGTGCGTAACTGGATGGTTTTGCAATTGTTCGGGTCGGCTCATTTATTTTGTATTTTGAGGTGAATTCGCGAGCCCGGTGTCCACCTCTCTCGCATTTCCCGAAGGCTGATTATTGTCTGTTTTAAAATAGCTTCTGTTCGCGGTATTATAGTGTTTATTCTTATAATGATTGTTTTGTCGGCCGTTCTGCCATTTGTGTCTATCATTCGAGAAGCGCGTATCTCTCCATTCGTAGTTTTTCCTGTGGTTATTTGCAGAAAGTTCCGTTGCAGGCCTACTTTCAAAATTAAGTGTCCTTGTCTATGGCAATGTTTCGGTTTTATTACGTGAGGCTTTTCGATCACCTCGTACCATATCAAGTCTGCGAAGGAAGTCTGCTGTGCCTGATATGTTTCGGTCGTTTTGCAGTTGGAATAATTCGCGGACGTGCTCTGGGAAATGCCGCAACAAATCGCTGATTAACGTTGCTTCTGGAATCGCCGGTGATAGACGAAGTGCCTTACTGATGTGAAATGCAAAGTGGTCCAGCATCGTTTGTTTTGAACTGACACTCCAATGCGTGGTGCTGATCTCATATTGCAGTTTTCGCTGCGAGTCCTCTCCCCAGAACGTTTTAAGGAAATCTTTTTCAAAATGTTCATACGTTGTCCATCAGTCTTGATATATGGATTTCCAGCTTTTTGCCTCATCTTTCAAAAATTGAAGAACAAGTTCCAATTTTGCTCTGAATTAAGTTTTAATCTTCGTGAATACGTAGTGACGTCATTCAGAAAATCAATTGGATTTTTCGAGTCGCTGTTTGAGAAACTTGGCTTTTCCGGGAGCGTTGCCAGCAGCGCTGTCTTCTCCCATGGATAAATAGGCGTTCCTTCCGCAGTTTGCTGGTTTATTAAGGATGATGTTGAAGGCATCGCGACGCTCGCGGTTGAGGCCGTTTCGTGGATTTTAGATGAAGCGGATTCACTGGAGGTAAGTCTCCCGCAATTTGACATTGATTCTGTTACTTTAATAGTTGCCTTTACTGGTGGCACCGGAGTACTTAACTTGTTTATCCCATCTATGACCCCGTTCATAAAATCTTTGAGACTTGTAGCGCGTTCTTGCTCTCGAATCTCTTGTGCTCTTTCCTATTGGAAAAACCAGTCTGGTACAAAAAGGGTTGGTAGTTCATCATCGTGATCTTCCCCATCGTGTTAGTCGCCGTTGCCCCCGTTGTCGTTTTCATCAACCGGATCATCTGCCCATTGTCCGCCTCGTTCACGTGCAGTAACACCTTATTTTGTTCTGCTGAACTTTCAGGTGCGGTCGCTCAACGCGTGCCTGAGAATTGGATACTTTCCCACTACATGGAAGCGAGCAATCATACTAATGTTTCCCAAACCTGGCAAAGCACATACCAATCCGGTGAACTACAGGCCTATTAGCTTGCTGTCAACTGTTTCCAAACTTTTGGAACGAATTATTCAATCCCGTCTGAATAAATTTCTAGAGGAGAACAATATTCTTCCCCAATTTCAGTTTGGATTTAAAAGTTCACACTCCACTAACCATCAAACATTGCGAATTACGGAAATAATAGAAAGAGGCTACGAACACAAAATGAATACACTAATAACCTTTATTGACGTGGCTCAAGCTTTTGATCGTGTCTGGACGAACGGCCTAATATTTAAAATGTCAACTATACACATCCCTCCATACTTACTACTTATCATCAAATCATTTTTAACAGAAAGATCCTTTCAAGTGAGAATAAACTCATCTACATCTTCAATATGTCACATCAATGCTAGAGTTCCACAAGGATCCATATTAGGCCCTATCTTGTTTAACATCTTTATGTATGACATACCAACACCACCTAACGCAGAGTTGGCGATGTATGCGGATGATACAGCGATTATCACACAAGACTATGACATAAACGATGCAGCAAGCAATCTACAAGAAAGTGTAGATCAGCTTAACCAGTGGCTCACAAAATGGTGTATTAATATCAATGCTGACAAGTGTGAATCAAAAATCTTCACTCTTCGCCGACCTGCAGATCCACCTAACAATCCCATCCCCTGGAATCCGAAAGACAGCGCGGTGCGGTACCTGGGATTATATCTCGATCGAAAATTGACGTGGAGTTATCATGTTAACAAAAAATTATCAGAAGCATACGCCAGACTGGCGTATAATGCTATATCCAATTCTAAACAAGAAATCTACGCTTAAAATACAACGTGGGACCCTAATTTATACATCGATAATCAGACCCATTATCACATACGGAAGTAGCGTGTGGAGTGCAACTTCAAAAACTAATCTGAATAAACTACAGGTGCTACAAAACAAAGTGCTACGTATCATTACCAATGCTCAGTGGTTTGTTAGAAACACACAACTGCACAGAGAAACCGACATCCCCACAATTCAGCAATTTATTGCGAAGACTTCTAAAAAGTTCTACAGCAACCTCAATCAGTGTAGTGGCGCAATACATTACAACATAGGAAGACGATCGTTGCACACTAGATTAAAAAGGAAGCTACCGGTTGATATCTGGATGAGTGACAGTAGCGATAATGAATGATCTACACAAGTGAACCATATTTCCCAAACAAGTGTGTGATATTTAAAATCGGTGATAATCTGAATTAAGCAGCAGATATCAGACTACATTAAAATAGTGTAAACTAGTGATTTAATGTTATTATAAGTCACATCTTATATATTAACAATGCCATGCATAGCACAAGTGCTGAACTGGTATAAAAAAAATAAAAAAAATAAAAAAAAAAGGTGCGGTCGCTATGCTATCTTTGTTTGTGTTCATTATGGATCTGTTTTATAACCTTTTTTTTTAAACTGTTTTTCTCGTCCCCGTTTGCTTAAAACCTCGTAATCCTGGTCACTAGGCGCCACTTATCTGTAGCTGTACAACTCAAATCAATTACCTGTGCTCGACCTAATCGCTCATGATTAGTCGAGTTGTCTTTGAAGATGGTTTCCTTACGTCACACTAGGTACAGCTTTTAGTTGCGTGGCTTCTCTGATGCACTATTATAATTTTTTTTATTTGCCACCTTTATTAATTATAACCCTACGTTGTGTTTTATTTTTGCTTGCAAATAATTTTATTAGCTTCTTCAAAGTAAATATGAATAAAATAAAAGTCCTTATTTCTCTCAAGCTTTTTTAATATAATATGTAGGAACCGGTTTCGAATTTTTTACAATAAACTCATCTTCAGCCTAAAACTGAAATAAATCCATAAATCTTACTATTATGTACACTTATAATTTCTAAAACAAGAGTAAATTGTATATATATAAGTAAAACTTACAGCACTACTCTTGAAGAAATTATAACCATAGTCAGCTACGAAAAAATAACATCGAATGAAAACCACAATGAATTAACAGCCAAAAACAATTAATAAACACTTGGAACAACGAATAAAGAATACTAAGGAACTGCCATAAGCATACCGCGCAGGTATCAGATTTGTGACCACTTCCTAAAGCATTGGCCATATTGGTCAGCACGTAAACGAAAGTTACAGTCGAAAGTTTTTGCACGTTTTATTTATTTCAACTACAATTAGTAAAGTGTTTTGTGCGGCTATTTAACGGTGGGGTGTGCAGCTGTTGGCTGCTCAAACAAAAGCACGAAAAAGTTAGCAGGAATATCGTTTCACAGGTAAGTTAGCATTTGTTTAAATTGTAAACATGTCATTCCTAGACGTTTCCTACCTTACACAAAACAGTTTAACGCATGTAACTCAATTTATAATATACAGTCAATTGCATTTAATGTAATTTTAACCGTTAAAATTGCTTTAAAATCTCGATGTGAAAATAATTCGTGTTTAAATAACATTTGTCGCTCAAGGTTAAGTGAATGAGCATCATAGGCGCGTGTGATGTATCTCCGGAGGGGGCCCGAGAAAAAAGTGAACTTAATAGAACATAATTTACTTGGTGTTCAGCCAGCTATATCTAACTGGTGTAGTGTTGATACTGCCTGGTTTAATTGATAATTTTTACATTATTTCAGATTTCCTGCTGACCCAATAATGCGAGAAAACTGGGTGAAAGCAGTTCGGCGAGAGAACTAGGCACCTTCAAAAAGTACATGTTTATGTTCCTTGCATTTTGAGGAGCAATATATAGACAGAACATCACTAAACTGTGTTAGGTTACGAGATAATGCCAGACCTACAGTATTTCCAAGTTTCCCAAAATATTTACAAAAGGTTACACATGAATAATTTTGTTAGCCATTGAAGTCATTATTCATTTTGCTATAGGTTGCTCAGCAACGAAAACCACCAACTGTTAGAAAGCTCTTCATAAAAGATGTTTCACCTCCGCATGTCACTGCTGACATGGATGTAATACCCACGACTCCAGAAACCGCAGCAATAAGTTCACCATCAAAATCATCTACTGGTTTCCCTACTCCTGTGAAACGGCGAATACGATATTTAGAAAGGAGATGTACTGTTCAAAGAAGAATAATAAAAACCTTGCTGCAAGGCAAATCACGCCACAAAAAGAAAATTGCAACCTTAAAAAGTTTGTTGATGGATCTTAAAAAAAATAATGTAATTGACAATGATGGTTTTGAATTGTTGTTGTTTGAGTTATATAATAAACAGCTACTGATATACACAATGTTACAGCCGTTTTTTTGCCAACAGTAATTTTTCCTGATATTTATTTAATCCTCTAATATTCATGTGTGTACGCCAATGGTGCGTCCTTAAACTGTGTGACAGCTGATCAGACCTGCGCATAACACTACAATTGGCGGCCATTATTGTCTGCCACTTGGGCCACATATTTAGATAGGTATGGCAGTTCCTTAGTATTCTTTATTCGTTGACTTGGAATGATAAAGGAAGTCAGTTTTTAAAGTAACCACGGATATATAATAAGAACTGGATGCCCGTCAAACGCATGCGGTAGTGAAGCAGGTCTGACGTCACGGCGGCCATGTTAGTTGTGGGCAAAACATTGTCAACTAACGTTGTGCTTATGCCTGTTTCCTAGTTTTTATTAAAATATTTTAAGTGTCATATGTATATTTTTAATTCCCACCATTGCTAACATATATTAATATTATTTATTTATTAGTATTGGGACTAGTTAGTGGTGATAATCAACTTAAAAATGCCGCAATCTTGTGTGGCAGTTGGTTGTACAAATCGACATACAAAAGGGACCTCTTTGCAATTCTTCTCGTAAGTACTAAATATATAAGTAATATAATAAATTAATTAAATAATTTACCGCAGGTTACACTAAAAAACAAAAATAAACTAAAGAAGTGGATGAATGCACTACACAGGGATAATTGGACACCTACAAAGTATTCCAGAATTTGTAGCGAGCATTTTAAACCCGAGGATTATTGTGGACCAGGAATGAATGTTCCATATGTGAAAGAAGATGCTGTGCCTTCTATTTTTAAAGCATTTCCCGCACACCTTCAAAAGCAGCCTCCGAAACCGAGGATAAGGAAAAAACGAACTATTATTAATGTTCGTGATGTCCCCCCTCCAAAGCAGCAACCCAATATTGAAGTGGAATTAGATTCAGAAGCATCTACTTCAAAAAGAATAAAATTGGAACCAAGTCCAATGACAGTACACCTTCGCAAAAAAATAAAAATGCTCAATCATAAAGTGAGAAGGAGAAATCGAAGAATAACGCAATTGGTCGCCAAATGATTATTAATTTTCTAAGTCCAAAGCTGAAAGAAGTAAATGATAATGTGTTGTTTTACATATGTGGTTATATAGTGAAAAAAATCGTTAGTTCTATAAATTGTGTTAACTGTGCCAATATGCTGATAAAAGATACCAATGAACATAATTACGCACATGCAGGTCCTTATACCAGATACGTAGACACAATTAATAGAGGAGGTCTTGTATCTGCATCAGTAAGTGTCTTTAAAATCGTATCTGAATCAGAAAACGAATTTAAGATTGTTACTAACAATGCTTCAAATATTAATAAAGTAAATTTAGATAAAACAATTTTAAATAAAGTTGTAAACAGGTTTGCACTTGATGGTACTATATTTACTAATCATTATGAATGTAATTTCACCGAAATAGCATTTGAAGTTCCTCACAAAATACAATTAATAAAATCTGTTGTCAAAAGATACCTTAAAATTAAATTTTTTTCGTTTGGTAAATTTTATACTAATGAAATTATGAAACCAGTTAGCAAACGTCACCAACTGAATAAATTAATTTTATTTAATAGCGAATAACAGACAATCTTAATCATTTATAATAATTTGTAAAATTGTATTTTATTATAATATTTTATTGTATCCAGTTTTATTAATACTTATTAAAATATATTTTACATTATGGAAATATGTATTTCATTGCCAAAATATCATGATTTTTGTTATTCTTGTATATGAAGAGTACTTATAAAATGAATATAATAGTTTCTGACAAGAATAACATCACAATTTTTGCTGCAAATTTCTTAAAATGTCGCAGAAATAAAAATCGAGAAAATTTCGCGCAACTTCAAAATTAATTAATCCAAACTAACAGGAAAGCTTCTGCAGAAAATTTCTCGCGAATTAGCATCCATAGGAACTTAGTTTTACATTACATAACAGGTAGCATAAAAAAAACTAACTATTACTGCAGAGAAATTCTATAAAATAGTTTAAATTCTAATGCGTTACTTGAACAAATTTAAATATACGCCCACAACTAACATGGCCGCCATGGCGTCAGACCGGCTTCACTTCCAGTATGCATAGGGACTAAACAGTCAGGCATCCAGTTATATTTATATCCGTGAAAGTAACACAAGAACATAACCTATAAAACTAATGTCTAAATACCTATATAGTGAATCCAGAACCTTCTACGTGAAAATAAGCACAAACAATAAATGAATACAAACAGATTTAGATTCACAAAATATTACGAAACAATATATAAAAAACAAAAGGACACACATCAATTTAATTTATTTACCACAATGGAAAACAATTTTGGGCCTTCAAAATTCAGTTGGCCATTAAGAGAAATATGTTTTGTAGAGTGAGAATATCTATAAATCTCCAAAGATTCGAGATTATTTAAAAGTTTACCTTTATTTTGTATGTGTAAAGGTTTAAAGCCAGAATCAATGTCGAAGATGGCTTAGCTATGGGATCACCCCTATCACTTTTTCTGGCAGATTTATATATGGATTATTTCGAAGAAAATTATGTATTTAATAGTAATTTTGTGGATAATATTGTTTACTACTATCGTTACGTAGACGATACTGTTATTTTGTGGAAGGGAGATTTAATTACTTTTAACAAGTTTTTAGAATATCTCAACTCAATTAATGATAATATAAAATTTACTTGTGAATTACAAAATGAGAAAAAAGAACTTAATTTTTTGGACCTGACTATTTCTATAAACAATGATCGTCATAATTTTAATATTTTTAGAAAAACTTCTCATACTGGTGTTGTCATACACAGAGATTCGAATCATCCTTTTTCTCATAAAGTAGCATCGTTTCACAGCTACATCAACAGATTGTTAACTGTACCACTCTCCTATGAACATTATATGAATGAGTTAAATACGATTAAAGACATAGCCGTGAAACATAATTTCGATCCTATTATGATAGACAAAATGGTTACCAAAAAACGAAATAAAATTAATATTCAAGAAGTTTATCCTAACATTAAAATTGATTTAGATGTGAATTTTGCCTCCCCAACTTTTAATGGCACAACTAAAAATTGCCAATATCCTAAAACAACATAATATCAAAGTATCTT
This sequence comes from Ctenicera cuprea, assembly GCA_958336395.1. NCBI lineage: Eukaryota > Metazoa > Arthropoda > Insecta > Coleoptera > Elateridae > Ctenicera > Ctenicera cuprea. The sequence goes on along the minus strand of OY284496.1, from coordinate 14,093,340 downwards.
TTAAATCTAGTGATTCACTTCACAATAAGTTTGTCAGAAATAAAGATAAAATAGATCAGTTAAAAAAGAGTGGCGTGTATCTATTAAACTGCAAAGATTGTAAAGCAACATACGTAGGTAGAACTTTTCGTAGTTTTGATATTCGTATTAAGGAGCATTTAAGGTCGTTGAGAAATAATAAAACTGATTCTTTATTTTCCAATCATTTACTTGAGACAGGTCATAACTTTGACATTGATTCTGGCTTTAAACCTTTACACATACAAAATAAAGGTAAACTTTTAAATAATCTCGAATCTTTGGAGATTTATAGATATTCTCACTCTACAAAACATATTTCTCTTAGTGGCCAACTGAATTTTGAAGGCACAAAATTGTTTTCCATTGTGGTAAATAAATTAAATTGATGTGTGTCCTTTTGTTTTTTATATATTGTTTCGTAATATTTTGTGAATCTAAATCTGTTTGTATTCATTTATTGTTTGTGCTTATTTTCACGTAGGAGGTTCTGGATTCACTATATAGGTATTTAGACATTAGTTTTATAGGTTATGTTCTTGTGTTACTTTAAAAACTGACTTCCTTTATCATTCCAAGTGTTTATTAATTGTTTTTGGCTGTTAATTCATTGTGGTTTTCATTCGATGTTATTTTTTCGTAGCTGACTATGGTTATAATTTCTTCAAGAGTAGTGCTGTAAGTTTTACTTATATATATACAATTTACTCTTGTTTTAGAAATTATAAGTGTACATAATAGTAAGATTTATGGATTTATTTCAGTTTTAGGCTGAAGATCAGTTTATTGTAACAAATTCGAAACCGGTTCCTCCATATTATATTAAAAAAGCTTGAGAGAAATAAGGACGTTTATTTTATTCATATTTAATTAATTACTCTCATTATGGGGTCTCTTGATTATTCTTCAAAGTAAACCCACTCTTACAAGGGCAAAAGGGTGGAGAATCAGCTCTAAAAAAACAATCATAAACCTTTGATTTTATTTATTGTTCATAAAGAATTAAGTGCGTTGGCTATGTAAAGTGTACATAAACTGTCGTTTATATCAGGCAATAAGTTGTCAGAAACATTCCCCTACGTTTTAACAATGGATTCTATGCTTGTTAAGCTAAGTGGCTTGATTATAGCCTCGAGTTTTGGTACAGGACTCGAATTTTATCACGATGCTCGCGAATCCGGAATTACCCAACCAAGATTGCTCAGCAATTGCGCTCTCAATGAATTCGCATAAATCAAAAGATATTTGCCCTTCCAGAGGACGCATACCGCATACACCTTACTCCCTTGATCGCGTAATTCGCGTTTCATAAATTACCCAACCAAGATTGCTCAGCAATTGCGCTCTCAATGAATTCGCATAAATCAAAAAGATATTTGCGCTTCCAGAGTACGCATACACCTTACTCCCTTGATCACGTAATTCGCGTTCCAATCCAGTACTCGTAATGCAGAAATTACCCAATCAAGATTGCTCAGCAATTGCGCTCTCAATGAATTCGCATAAATCAAAAAGATATTTGCGCTTCCAGAGGACGCATACACCTTGCTCACTTGACTGAAAGCAATTCGGACTCGCTTAACCCTTTTCTGAAGACGTCTAAATACAACAGAAGTCTCGATTTTCTTCGTACGCTCAACAGTAATCTATTCAAGTTCTCTGTGCTGCTCTTCGTGACCAGTCAGATTAAAAAATCCTCCCCGCTCAAGTACGGGTAACGTTTTTATCAAAATTGCAAATCCTGCCCCCCAAGACTCGGCTGTGCATCAAGTTTTCCAATCAAATTTCAGTCCGGTTGTAAAAGTTAATTTCATTGATGCAACACTACAAAATCCCCACACTCTAAAAATTCCCACTCTTGAGTTTCCTGAATCTTAATTTAATTATTATGCGGGTTCTTGCGCTATTTTTGCAACGACACACACCCTCAAATAAAATGTGATCTATGCAGTCGTAAAGGGGATTAAACTAATTTATTTCCAGACCTTTTTTTTTTACATAACAGAAAATAACACGTGCATTCCCACGCATGTGTGAATATACGTGTGTAAATTGTTACTATTATAATTACCAATAATATCGTGGAACGAATGAACCCATTAAGGTAACAAACTTAAGTATTTCATTATTTAAATCTAATGTCTTTTATTCTTAATCTACCTGTAAAAATTACCTGCTCTTCACCTTTTCCTGTAAATTTTTAATAAGATCTCAAGAGGTGAACTCTCACACAGCGCACAAAATTGTTAAAATTTTGCAATTTGGAATAAAAAGAATAACTTAGTTCGTAGTTTATACAGATGCATGTTATTTTTTAATTGTGTCGATAAATCATTTTTAATTCGGCAATCGATTTGATCACAGGAACTAATTTCATCTCCCTGTATGTCTTAATTTTGCAAATTTTATTTTTTATAAATTAAATTTGATTACCTGAATATTTTGAATTTCATATTTTTGTCAATTTTCACTGATTCGTAGAGAAATGTTACAAATTTTTGCTGTTCTTTCACATTCATAAAGCAATTTTCATATATTTTAAAACAATTTGCACAAAACATATTTGTTTTGACTTATTTAATTAAATCAATTTTGTAATAAGTTTTCTAAATTTCCAACTTTTTTGATTACAATTTTTTGATTTAGATCCAGAACAGTTTAATGCCTAAGATTTTAATCATTAGAAAAAAAATTAACTGTAAGAATTACAGATTTAACAATTATACAAACTTTTTTAAATAATTGAAACTACATTTTTGTTGTCTCTATGGTTATTGCTAAGTGTTCTAAATTTTTCCTATTATCAACATAAGTTGTTCAAATTTAAATTTTTTTCTTTATCAAATTTTCATATTGATTCGTAGAGAAACAAATTTAAGGAAAATTCGACAGCGTTTTGAAAAATGATTATTGCAAATTTTAAAGTTGTTCAAATGTAAATTTCATACTATTTAATAGGAAATTTGAAATTGAAGTTATTTCATGTAATACACTTTATTTGTCTTGTCCGCAAGATTTTTAACGCGAAAAAAATTAAATTTTTTCTGAAATATGAAATAAATAACCTTTTATATGAAATTTATTTTTTCTTGACTTCAAATTTATGTTTTTATGTTTTTTCGTACAGGTTCCAATTTATATGGACTGATTCATTCAATTCCATTACATTACTGTGATTTCCTCAGAAAGCAACTTATTAAGAATTCCAATCATTTGATGGTTTTAAAACACAACTTTCCATTTAGATTTGAAAAAGTCTAATTCATCTTGCATTTTGGTCCACATTTTTACAGGTAAGCTGTATATCATTTTTCAACTTATTAACTTATGACTTCATGAAATGCCTTTCAATGTACTCACGCCGGAAATTGATAAGGACTTTAATTGCTTTAATTGTTGGGGATCAGATAACATTGTGGTTCTTATGCAGCCTGCAAAAGTGCTGTACTCAAAGAAACATGCAAATGCTTGCACAGGTGGGTCCTATTTTTAGCAATGAGCATTTTCATTAATGCACTTTGCATTCCAACTACTTGATTTGTTTTACACTTTTTTATTTTAATACATTGTAGCATGTACTTATCTAAAGTATGCTTTACTTTATTTTTCTTTTACAGTTCCTGTAATTTTTAATTTTTAAATTTTTGAATTTCTTTACATTTAAACAACAATTATCATTTCTACTATTTCTTTAGTTTTTTAATTTTACACACTCAGCTAGGTGTGTCATCCTTAATTAGAATGATTTCTGAGGTAAAAATCATTGAACTGTATTACTTGTACAGAACTACAGAATCGTATAAACCGAATTCTTTCTATCCCCTAACGAGTTTTGTCAACAGAATCTCGATTATTACAAACAGTTTGCAATATCTCATATTTCGGGATTACTTATTCTATGTTTGAATTATTTATAAAAATTGATAGATTATATTGGTTAAAATTCTTCATCAAAATTTTATAAAATAGTTCCTATCCCCTTTCTGCTAACATCTATTCTTAACTCTAAACATTTTACGTGATTAATTATAATTTGTTAATTATTGTACCAATTACTGAAAATGGGTATTGAACAAAAAATTAATTTTGCAATTATTACTTGATCATTTTGTTAATGTTTTACCAACAATTATTATTTGTTTATTATATATTTTTTTTCAAAGTTTACCTTATTGTAACTTTAAATTTGATACCTATTTGTTTTGTGTTTCTTTTAATTATTATTTATAATAAAAATTATTCTGATGAATTATGTTTTTAAACATTAAACAGCAATTAAGTAAATCAAATAGTTTTTCTTAATGCAAGACAATTACTAGTATCATATTTCGTGAATAAAACCAATATATTTTAAATCTGTGGTTTTATGCTAATTTATAATTTTCTTACAGGCAATATGAATTCGCAGTTTATCATATCATTTGGTTACTTTTGTCCGAAAAGGAGAAGTTTGGCTAGTTCCTTCCTCTTTTTTGACCTCGGATCAGGTTCGTTTATGAATTGGAGTATTTTGAACTCTGTATTCAGTATCAAATGTAAGTTCTATGGATTGTTAATTGTTTAGTTTTTTCAACTATAACGATTCCTTTAATATTTAATAATAATTTCCATTTTATACTTGTTCAGGAAAAGTGTGATATAATTTTTGTCACTTGTAGACCTAAGTATTCCCATTAATTTTCTATATATTTCCTTTCGCTTAACTCTTTATTTTATATTTCTTTGGTGCATTATCTTTAATTAATTTTATCTATAACCCCTTATACCCGTAGGTGTTGAGGACTTCTTTCCTTATTATTTAATTTCGTTCCCTAACTTTGTCCAAGTATAAACAAAATTTGGTCTAAGTTATAAATTGGTTAACTGGCAACGGCTTCACATAAAAATTTCAATGTAGCTTCTTCACCCTCATAACAACAAAATGCGCGCTTTAATAATAACAAGCCGTTTAAACCCTTCTTTTATTTACTTTTAAAATACATCCTTTACCGTACGTTTGCAACCATACCGTTTTCCGTGTACAGGAGTTGATGATTCTAAGAAATAAGTTAAAAGGAATAGACACTAACTACACGATATGTCCGTTGCTAAATCAAGTTAGCCGACACGAGGGATTTATTTATTGTATTGTATCAATATATTTCATATTTTTGAACATATCATACCGGCCCGGATTTTTAGTGTCCCTTTTCAAGAATTATTAAGCCTCCATAATACATTCTTGCGTAACCATAATTTCAATCAATTTTTTCCACTATGCACCGTGTATCAGGGTCGTCCCATGTAAATTTTAAAAAAGGTGGACCTTTAATTCCAACTGAATGAAAATATACTACCTGATTACACACAAAAGTTAACCATTATTATCCTATCTTCATTATAACTTAATTTGAGAATACCTTAGGCTATTATCAGCGGAGAAGCTAAAACACGGCTGATAACCCATACAATACCGAGGCTATGATAAATTCTATCTCATTCTATTTAAGTAGAATTATCACTTTTCACTGGGACTTACCAAGAATTATCGAAATTTACATATATTTCGAATATTATAATACATTGCGTTACATTATTACATTATTTTTCTTCTTGGCATTAGGAGCTTTTTAATTTAATTAGACAATCATTTTCTTAAAATTCTTTGCTTTACCTACTATAACGAGTAGAAGATATGCTCCTTATTAACATTATTATTCCATTTATTTTCCATTTGTTACTATAGTAGTAATTCAACTTTTATTTTTCAATATATTGTTTAGAGTGTACGGGTATTAAGTTTTTACCGATTTGTACCTCTTCATAATCTCTTGTATTTTATAATTTTACGTTTTCCTTACAAATTTTTCGATTTATCCACTGTTAAGGTGTTATTATTTATTTTTTTTTTCTAAGGCAAAAACACGTCGCCTAATCTCATATTATTATGTTTCAGATTTGCAATGTCAATTGACAGTCTTATGAAGGTTGTTTCAATATTACCTTGTACTGGTATATTTTATATGATTCATATACATCTTTATTCAAAAATCTACTTGTTTACATTACAATTTTAATTGAATTAACAAGTTAATACCCTGTTTATAATTTTTTAATTCGAAGCATTCATTGTTAATAATTCTCAATAATTTTTCAATTATATTTTAATTAATATAAACTTGAACGTTAGATTCTGTTAAAATAAATGGAAATGGAACAAAATTATTAATTATTCCTCAAAAATTTTATTATAAAGTCATGCTTTATTTTGACTTTAAGTGGTCGGAATTATTTATTTTTTTCCGTAAAAATTCCTTATATAACCCTATCTCAGGATTATTTTTCCAAATTTTTGTATTATTTACTCAATTCTATAATAAATTTTTTCATAATTTTTTTTCAATGTGACCAATCACAATGGTTTTACGGAAATTAACTTTTTCTTTCATTAGTTAATTTTATATTGTTTAAATATGTGTAAAAGTATTATTTCAATTGATTTACCCAAAAGGCTGGTATCGATAATTTTTATGAAAATTTATACAAACAAATTTAATATTTTTTCTTTTAAAATGACTGTAAAATTTTGATAATGAATTTTATCTTTCTGTTTCAGCAAAAACTTCATTCTATCATATTTAATTTTCCCAATTATTTCCCTAAATTAAAGATTTTGGAGAGGACTTGACTACTACATCTGTTATTAGTCGATGTACGATTTTTCAGCTTCGAAGAAGTCGGAAACCAATTCTGATTTAAGAACTAACAAATTGTGAATGTGGGCATGAACTAAACAAGAAAAATTTTGTTGTTGTAGTTTCTCCTATATTTTCTACATTATTTTTCGTACGGGTTTTTCAGTTACACCTGTATTTAGGCTTCTTTTTTATTTATTATTAATGTAATCCAAAATTGTTAAAACTTATTTAATTTATTTATATTTATATTTTTGTTCTATAGGTAGTCTTTTTTATATATTCTAATTTATTTTGAACAGCTTCGAGGCTTAACAATGTTACTGTTCATTTATGTTCTTTGATTTATTATTTATGTTGTTAAAATTTTGAAAATTTTCTTTCCTAAATTGTGGAATCTTTATATTAATATTTATTTTTGTTCTGCATGTTTTTGCAGTGTGATTTATGTTACCAGATCTAAAACACATCGGTCTAATATTTACAGTGCGTAAAGATTTTTTATTGATAATTACTCCCCTGGCACAAAAATTTACGCCAAAACGATTAAAATTTGCACTTTGATTTAGCCTTTTATTAAAAATTTCAGTATTGTTGTAATTTACTGATTTATTTTGATACGGTATTAATTTAGTAACCAATAAAGGAGATTTTGTTAGATGTACTTTTTTCAAGAAATTTTTCATTTTGTATCCGTATTTATATTATACGAATTTATTGATACGACGAGTACATGTATAATTTTGACAACAACTGTACATATAATTGTAAATTTATATTTATGAGATGGGAAAAATTTTATTAATATTTGATGTCTAAATTTGCATTTCTTTCTTTTTTATTCTTTAGTAACATTTGTTGTTAGTTCTAAACTATTACGTAGTAATTTAAAATTCGAGGAATAACTTGAAATAAAACCTAACTTTGTTTGGTTTTAAATAAAAGTTTGAAGAATTATTCATTCTGGCAATTTATTATTATTATTTAATTTTTTATTTTTAAACTGTTGATCATGTCATTTTTTAAATTTTCTCTGTATGTTCTTCCCTAGACATTGTATTCGAGATCGCAATCCATAATTAAACATGTACTTATAAATTCATAATAAATTTATTTTAATTTTACCTCTAGCTTGCGAAGAATAGTTAAACAAATATTTAATAATCAACGCCAGTTAATGATATAAAGGCATCTCTTATCATGCTAAGATGTCCTTAAATAATCAACCTTAATCGATTTAATAACAAATCTTACTTAACATTGTAAAGCTAACCAAGCTAGCATATTTTTCATCAAGCTGATGTGGGAAATGGTTAGACTATAAATCTAAATCCAAAACTCAGTGATCCTTTTCTTTCGATTAATAGCCACAAGTCAAGTTACATTTTAAATACACAAAAAAAAATTTATGGATTGTAATTATGCCCGAAGCCTTCAACAAGTTGTCACGTTAGGGGGTCGTAGCGTGCGACATAATGTATATTATAAGAACAACCAAAATTCAACAGAGATATATTTAGTTAATGATTTACAATATTATTTAATACTAAGTTAAAATTACTTACATGCGTTACAATACAGTTTGTTAATCTGGGGCTCAAGGCCCCCAATATGCGAGAGGTATTTGAGTCGTAGCTATTGTAGATGGTAGAGACTCATGTTGAGTCTAAGCTGAGTTTGGTTGTAACTGTCGTTGTACCAGTAAGCTGGAATCCTTTTATACTCTGTGATGTAGAGTAGGGATGGTTTTATTAATAATCAATAGGTACGCTGCAGATATCGTGAATGCACTGAGACCCAGATTAGTTTATATAATAGACCAATCAATATTATGTGTAATTGTTTCACAAAAGTACAACAAGGAAAGTTGCATACAATCCCTTGATTCTTAAAATAGATTATTATATGACTAGATCAATACTCCTAAATTCTACCGCATTGCGAAACATTATAATATGTTTAATTACTTTTGATAATTAATATTAAATATTCTAAATAAGACTAAGTCGACTCGCTTGTATAGTGGTAATTTTTACTATTTTTTTTGTGTGTGTAATTAATAATTTTAATATAACTTGTCCCAACTTATTTCAACTGAGCAAAATTAAATCATAGTAAAACCTACAATATTCTTTTTAAGGTTTGGTGAAACTAATATAATGTGAAGCGCGCCAATCAGAAACCTAGGAAGCGGTGATGTCTTAATCCGTGGTGCAGTTCAGGTAAGAATTAACGTTGTGCAGTTCGGGTGGAGGATTTTAAATACCTAAACAGAAAACTGCGTCAAGAGATTATACGTGGTGCAGTTCGTGTGCGCCCGCCTTGCCCTATTTTAAAATCTTTATAATTATTAGATAACCATGTATCTTTTATGAGTAACTTAAAAGACAAGCGGATTAGTATTATGGGGAACTGGACCTAGGTCTTAAACCTTAATTCTGTCATTGGGGCAACTCCGTTGCTCTCCCTGCGATATCTAGTTAAAACTGTTTCTTGAAAAATAATTGTCTTCTGTTGCTCCTCTTCTGGTAGAAAGTTTGAAGAAACATTAAAGTTATTACATTTGCTAAGCAAAGAATTTCTTGAATTTGATGATTATGCGTGTAAGGATCTGCGGGGTCTATCAACGAATCCGCGGAGTACCAGCAGGCTCAGAAGTTGTATGGTTGTTATTGTCAGTAATAATAGGTACCATTAAGTGTTTCGTTATACAAAGTTACAACGTTGTTAAATCTTATTCCACTCTCATAACAGAATATTTGTAACTTTTATGTTCACCCAATCTCACTGTGCACACAATTCTAATTTATAATTTTATATTTAAAAAAAACAACTTTTGCACAATTACATATTATAGACAGACTGATATATAATTATCATTGTATTTTTACAAAGGTAATATAAAATTGGTTAAATATAAAAAATATTACAAAACACTTAAAACATACATACAAAATGCTACAATATCTAGTTAAAGCTGTTTGTTGAAAAATAAATGTCTCTTATAAAAAAAACGACGGCTTTTCAGTGAAGGTGAAGGTCTTACTCTATCATCAAGTTGTAGTGCAAATTGACATGGGTCTTAAAAGAGTCAAGGCAGGTGGCATTAAAGATGTTTCCGATTGTTGCTTATCCAAGACGTTAAAATTTAAACGTTAATCGGATTTTTATTGATTCGGTAGTTCTGAAAAACAATTCGTCTGTAGTAGAATTACTTCGTAAATTGTTTTTATTAATTAAAAAAGAGTTGAAAACAGCTACCTAACACATAATTTTATTTAAAAAAATGGCGAAGCGTTTTGCTTGTGTTTGTCCATACAAATATGTTTCTTTTTTATTATATTTTAAAAAAGAAGTTTATATCATCACGGTCTAACTGTAACAGAATCCCAACATTTAGCCACACGCAGCTCTATGACAAGTAGTGAGTCATTATTCATAAAGTGTTTAGATTCAAACTGTAAAATTACAAGTAGAATTAAAAGTCAAAATTAGTCTTGAGACTATAACCAAATAAAATCGAAAGAGAAGCACTTTGTCTGCACTTTCTATTTTTTCTTTTAATATTTTCTGCCCTGTATACTATATAAGTTAGGAAATGACGTGAACAGTTTTTTCAAATTTTTGTTTTCAGTTTTGACAAGTTTAAGAAATAGACCGACTGCTACTTTGAAGCTAGAGGCTTTAGAGAAAAAAACACTCAAAGCGTATTTAAATTCCGATTCCGTATTTTTTTAAAATTTCGTTACACTTAACTCGACCAAATTTTATTAAAATCGGTTTAATAGTTCCTGAGTTCACGCACAACCTCGAGCACGCGTACGCTCACACATCCACATAGCTTTAACCCTCATTTACTCAAAAAAGAGTTGTTAGATCTGCGCGGCATGAACTTTAATTTTTATAATAGAATTTTATCTAAGAGCAGTTTTGAAACCGCGAAATCTGTAAAATAAAATTTCAAAATTTTCAGTTTTCAAAAGAAAATATTACTGAAAACCTGACAACACGGTTTTGAAACCGCGAAATCTGTAAAATAAAATTTCAAAATTTTCAATGTTTTCAAAAGAAAATATTACTGAAAACCTGACAACACGGTTTTTCTATTTCGTATGCTTGTACACAATGTTACTATCTACGAGCATTTTTGGAACCATAACGACCAAGAACTGAACAAAATCAAAATTTTAAATTTTTCAAAGAAATATTGATCATCAGGAACTGACTACACGGTTTTGTTTAATTCTGTAGGCTCATACAGCTTTGGATGGACTACAAACATGGTTGGTATCCCAATCTTCTAGTTTCTCTGTGACGCCTTCTATGAATTTTTGAAAATCGACAATTCATGCCGCTTTATTTAATAAATGGGGAACTACAAAACATTTACGTTTGAGCTAAACTGGTCATAAGTTACAGTAAAACCAGATCATAATTTAGTTTTTGCATGACGTAATATTTAAGGGTATAGCACCCCTTCCCATGTTTTTTTGCTGAATTTTGTTTTCTCGCAAAAATGCTACCCTAGTTTGCTACGGTATTACAGTGTTCTGTACAATTCTGACCGGGTAACTGACTACCGACAAAAGTATGAAATTTCTACGGAAGCAGAATTGTTGTTTGTTACAGTTGTACGATAATAATTGTTGGGATTAGAGAGATGTGAAAATTATTATAACACATATATACAAATATTTTTTATAAATATGGCGAAGTGCTTCGTCAATTTTTTTTTATTATACAGTGTTATCAGAAAAATTGATAATAACTTTTTTATGACGAATATTACAAAGAAAAAGTATACTACAGAAAGCTATGCTATGACCCAAAACTTTCAAATAGCATATACAAGTTTAAAAAACGCGTTTCTTAATTTCTGATCGTACAGTCGCAGTAAAAAAGAAGGCCAGATTTTAATTTTCACAAGACATAATAATAGAAAATTATTGTATTATCTGCTATTTGCGCTCAACATGGAAAATAATTTTTAATTTTAAATTGTTTAATAAGAATTTTTTCGTGAAATAACATTAGCCTACGTGTAATCAAATATATAAGATTTCTTTTCAAGCAATTGGATTATGATAAAAAAAATCACTAACTGAGTGGGACAGTGGGTGGGTCAATATTTTTTTGAATGGGTCTGGTCCAACCCATAGTTACGTGCCTAAAAACCTCTGACTATTTTTTACTTACGATTAGTTTGCGATTTTCTTCAATAATGGATGTGTCCATGCCCACTTCAGTGTTGAATATAATTTGGAACAATTCATCCAAATCGTCCACAATTGCTTCACAAGTCTCGCAAAGACAAAAGCGCTCTCCCTAAAACCAACAATAAAGATATTGTAAAATTTATTTTAAGATGAAATGTTACAGTCTAAAGAAGTTTTAGTATCGCAATACTCGTCAAAACATAATTTGATTTTACTTACTGAATTTTTTTAGACTCAACTTTCTATAAATCTGGTTGTTAGAAACCTATAAAAGTTCTTTTTGTGCCACAAAAATTAGTTATTCTTACCAAAACAAAACTTCCCAGCAGTCTGTAAAAAACAAGCTGCTTGCTGTTATTCTCTTTAATTTCATTCTAACTCCCCAAGCTCGCTGATAGTTCCGAATCGTTCAAACCCATACACGCTTTCGTGTCCAGCATCGAATGCCAAGTCTTGTAGCAAATTCTGAAGACGTATAACTGCTGTGTGTAAATCTGTAGCCACAGGACGCGATGCTGCAGAGTATACCATCCACATTCTGACACCTTTTGTTAATTAATCTTATTTGCAAAGTTTTCAAATTCAACGTCACATGTAATTATTTGTTCACCAAATTTTAACATCTCCAACATACACACAACATTTTCAGACTTTATATTTAAATTCATCAATACGCTTTGAATGTTGCTTTTTATGTCGCCAGACATACAGGCCACCCCTTTGATAACGCTTGTGTAAAACTTTTCAAACTCCAAGCCTTTTAACAGATCCAATCGACAATCAATTAATGCTAGGAGTTCCCATAATTCCACAAGAGACTCCAATCCCAAGTAAATTTCAGATGCTCCCTGGTCCTGTATGATTATCACTTTTGTTTTTGCAACAGTTTGGAAGGAAATGGTTTTTGAAGGACTTATGCTCACGGGTTGAACTTCAAAATCTCTTGAAAAGAAATAGTTTGTTATCACCCCTTGATTCGCCAAGAACACTTTCCATTCTTCTTCCTTGAAACTTATCCAATCATTTTTACAACCATACAGTTGCACTACAGGCCAATGCGGTGTATAACTTGACAGACCAACTGCTACAAACTTGCTTCGCGATTTATTTAGAGGATAACTTCTGCAATGTATCAATATTGGATACGGTGCAGTTTGTTTGGCATTTACACAACTAACAACTTCCCCCGATTTCATTCGCACTTGGTTTTTCACCTTTTCGATACTTTGTAATAAATTATCCATCACTTTTACGAACTCGATCTTCTTTCGCGAACTAAACAAACTCAACTAAATATCGAAACAAGCATGCTCTTTATATTGCAATCAGTCAAGGTTGCACTTTGTAGTGGTGGTGGAAAGTAGCACCCATAACCTTGAGTTTCATGGCCATATTTCACCAAGGTTGCGTATTTTACTTTATATTTCGTGTAGAAGCTTTACAGCATCAGTTATCGTCTGAGTCTAAGTCTGAAAATCATGTCACTTCAAAACTTTTCCGACGAAGATGTCTTCTTCCAACCCTCGACGACCAGCCACTACCAACGGTTCCAGCAGTTTGTGGAAAAGTTAGGAAAAACGTAACAGGATTCCATAAAAACAAACAGGGTGTTGCAATTAAAAATAGAAGTGAGATATTTACACAGTAAGGCAGTAAGTCATGAAAAAATTACTTGCACTACAGCATAGAACACTTTAAATTAGAAGGCTTTTACTTGTTTTTTCTCAAGTTCTTTGATATTAAAACAGACATATTCTGATCAATGAAAAATCAGTCATCCTGTGTATATGTTGTTCTGTTTCTTTTAAACCTGGAACGGGTCAGTGGGTGAAATACAGCTTTGCGCCTTTTTAATCCTAAACCTCCCCGACTAAAATTCCTGGATCTGCCACTGAACGCCTACAAATAAATCTTCATCTAGAGCACCTTACATATTTAAAATAAATGTTAATAAGGATCAAAATTTAAATATTTTTAGTTTTTATTTTAAAAGTACAAAACCAACACAACTCAATATTATAAAGTTATCATAAAACAGAAAACAACTAAACAGTTAATCATTTAAACAAACTATCATCCTGTCTCATTTTATTTACAACATAAAAAAATTACATGGATATTTGGGTAGTTGGAAGTAGCTAATGCATACACTACCTATATTAATGCAAAACTTAAGAGAACATATTATGAATACGTCCCAAACTTGAAAATTTTGGTTTAACTAAACCAATACTGCAAGCATATAAAAACATAGCTGCAGTAGCACAGAATCCCGCAATTATTAATGACTTGCTGGAGGCTCGATCGCTGCTAGTATTAACAGGTTCCACATGCTTGAACTGAGCTAAAAAATAATTACAGTATCAATATCTTTTATTTTACTGGTTTATATGTAAAAATAGGACATCCTTTCTAAAATATAGGATTTTTTCCGTAAATGGGAAGGTTTATTTTGAAACAGTGCACTGGTTAGAGAAACAAACATTTTAATTGTGTGATTATTTTTAATTGCATTTTTTTACTTACTTGTCATGTGGGGAAAATAAAGTTGATTCAAATTCCTTACAAAACGAACCAGCATGTGATGGTTTTTAACAAGGTATTGCAGTTGCGAGTCAGGTAATGGAATTTTCAAGGCAATCGCTAAGTAGCTGTATATGGTAATATCTAAAGATGTAAGAAATTCACCAAAGAAGTAAAGGCGACCATCTCCTAGAAGACTAGCAAAATCTTCCAAACAACGCGTTGCATTTGTAAGTTGCTGAAAGAAATAAAATATTAATATTTTGAATTGATTGTGTGGTAGGCACATGGTGAAACATTATTAATAAATATTTAACTATTAAAAATTAATAGTTTATTAATAAAATAAAACACTTGGTAATTGTTTCACAATTTATTGGATTTTATTTACTCGACTCGAGTTTCAACCATCTCGGTTATCTTCAGGAGTTTACAAATAAAACTAAAACTAAAACTAAAACCTGAAGATGTACAATACTACCCATTTCCGGAATTCTGTCGTCGCCGCCCTGATTTTAGGTGTTAACACGTGTTTTGATGCATTATTGACTGTAGGCGAGGAGGGGTGAATTACCTAAATCGGTGTGGTCTTTAACTATATTTTTATTATTATTTATTGCCTTTTTAATTTCTAACTTTTCCAATTTATTTAAACGGTTGCCTTTGTTATCTATGTGTAAAATTTTTGTATTTGAAAAAATGATTGTTTGTAATACAATGTTGGGAAATGGGAAATAAAATATTGTCTGTCAATTCAACACTGCAGAGGAAGTGTAAGCAAAACTTAAACTGTAGTAAAACTACATAATTTTGGTGTGTTTGGTTCTATATCTTTTTTCTTTCTTGTATCTTTCTTAGTTACATAGCTTTAAATTACCTTGAGGAGCTTGAAACAATAACTAAACAACATGACACAAATGTAGTCAATGATACACACAAATCGACAGAATTAGAGAAAATATTTCCTTGCAGGTGCAAGCCCCTTTTAATATATACCCATATACCTTCTACAGGGATCCCAGCAGGTTTTTCATATTTTCTTTAGAATTTTAGGACAAAATGTTACTTGGTTTTGGGACAATTTTTACAAATAATCTCTATTTTTAATCAAGCAAAAATTAAAGTCAATAAATACATGTTTAATTTTTTTCTGTTTATAAGTTTGCTACATTACAAATAGTATGTAAGAAAATAGTTGCAAGTATGCACCACCGTGCTCTTAATTTTTTTAAAATTAGAAAAAAAATGTTGATTTGGTTCAATAACTGTCGAAAATGTAAAAGTACACCGGCTATTGTGCTGTGCTGCCACCTGCTAAGATGATTTGTTTATTTGTCAGCAATTCGCCCCTGTATTTTAAAAACATATAAATGAACTTAATATATTTAGTATAGATAATAGGCTTAAACCCCTTGTGTACCAGCGGTACTTGAAAGTACCACAAATTGTCACTATCTTTAAATATCAGGCACAGTGGTGTACGATACCAAGGTACCCACCATTCTGACATTTTTGACGTTAATTGCCAAACACGTTCATGTTGTCAACTTTTCCAGTTTTTAAACTGAATACTTTGCGGTACTCCTAAGGATTGCTGGTGCAGAAACAGCATGAAGTTTGTTAATGTATGAAAAAAAAAGAAAAATCAGCACGGGTGCTTTAAAGTACCGCTGATAGATTAAGGACTATTTCTATTAATGCGCTGGGAGACAAGGGGTTAAAACACAAATTTTTAAAAATTCACAGAATGTGTCACATTTAAATTAGCGGGATAGGACACAAACCAAACTGCAGCTCATTACCAACGCTGAGCTTATAAAATTAAAAAAAAATTCTGTGGCCAGTTTTTGAGCAATATTTTTCACTTTAAAGTTTTTCTGCACAATAACATGGTGTCACTTAAGCGGCCGCCGTTTTAAAGCCCGAATGTTCGGAAGAAAAGGTTGGATTTGACCTAAAGTCTTCTATAGGATTCCAGTTTTAGAGTTAGAAAATGCGTTTTCCAAACAAACGTGTAGCTTCCACTTCCGGTTGCAGAAATTTTTTTAGAGCTTATTTCCCCGACAAATTATTGATATGATAAAGTTTAATTAACATTGTTAAAAACAAGAATAAGTCATACACAACAAAACAGAAACATATCCACAATGAGTTTAAATTTAGAATTATTAGGACTTTAAAAGAAATTTTAGGACAATTCGCGTTTTTTCATAAATTTTAGGATTATTAGGACAACTGGGATCCCTGCTTCTAAATGTTTCTTACTTGCATCTTGTACATTTCCTGATCACGTGCACCAACCAGGCTTCTGTAACGTTCATTAGCAATTTCATGCATTTTCTTCAAGTAGAAGTAACTGAAAGGGAATGGTATTACATTGTTGTACCAGGTTTTGATAGCATGCTCATAGTTGGCATTATTTAACCAACTGAAACAAAAAATCATTGTACAATCTGAAATTCAATTGTATTTTAATGTTATTTACAGTTAAAATCAGTTATAAAAAATCTCTAGGACCATAGTTTCTCCTCAGATGTAATACTCAACAGCAAATGGACTATTACTTATTTTTGAAAGACTAGAAACTAAAAAACAAAATTCATTGTCTCTGAAACGAGAGCTCATAATAAGCAACAAATATTAATACTAAATATCACACATTAACGCAGAATTCCAAGTAAATGCTTAAACAAAATCAGTAAAAAGAATTTATATATTTATTTTGATTCTTCTAGTATATAGTACAACCTCGGTAATTGGAACTATGAGACTGCGGAGATTTTGGATTACTAAATTTCATAGAATCCATACAGATTCAAAATGTTGCATATTTTAACAAAAACTTATGCTTCAGGAGTAGCTTGATTTACATCATAATTTTATTCCCAAAGCAACACATTACGTTTAATATCCTAAAAAGTTGTTTTTATCTAGTACCAATTGGAGGTAGAGATTAACGTGGTTCAGATTATTTAAGCTGTACTGTACTAAAATCATAGAATAGGTAAATGAAGTAAAAACTACAGTTGCAGAAATTCTTTGATAACTGAGTTCACTGGTATGTCATACCAATCAAAGTAAAATGCATCTGCAAAACCGAGGGGTCAACCACTGCCCAAAACCATGTACAGGTATTGAAAAATTGACAAAAATTTTCGGTATTGATGGTACTGACACGTACTGCGGAGTATTGACAAGTACTGTGGAGTATTGACAACAATTGACATATACTGTATAGTATTGAAGAGTATTGCTTAGTATTGACGACTGCTCGAAGTATTGACAAGTACTGTAAAGTATTGACAAGTGCTTGACCTTGAAAGTGCCCAATGAAATAAAAAAGGAGACCGAAGGAAACTTTGTTAACTGCGACGTTTATAGTGTTTGTTATGAAACTTTTATTATAATAGATAATTTTAAATTTTCTCAAGACAATTCTTGAACTCCTATTTTTTATTAACAATATTTTTATCCGTATGTTTTAGTCTAAAAGGGCCATTCCCTGTTAGATGTAATGGCCCATAAATTATAAACTGTCGACAATTTGTACGACAATATCTTCTCTAGTTGGCCAGATGTATTCATCTAAGTTGTCTTTGAGTAATTTGACTTTACAATTGGTATCACTGCAGGTCAGGACCCTCCCAATGTACCATTGCTGGTCAAATTAGACTGCATAGTATTGTTCACACTTAACATCATTGTCGGTAGAACTCTCCTTTTCTTCTTCGCTTTTGGAAAACACTTCAGTTAACGTGTCGATTTTCTCACTATACAAGATGTATCAAATTGCGTGTTAACTATGGGGATCTCGCTTATTTGAAGAGATACGACGATGGTTAAATTAGAGAAAAGTTGTGGAATTTTATGCCCACTAGTAATCTGAAAAAAAAATTGGAGCTATCTTGTTTAGTTTCTGAATAAACTAAACAAAAACTGAAATTTTGGATTTTTTGTTTTCGGCTATAACTCATTTGTCATTTATATTACGTATTTTTAATTAACTCATTATTCAGACACTTTTTCATGCCGAATTTAAATTTTTGATCAGATTTGGTATGACTGTTACCATTGCTCATTTTCAACTGTCAACTTTTTTTTTCTTATGGTCGGCATTTTAATTTTTTTCATATTTGAATAGAGTTATTAATTCTGATTTCAACGATGTGTCACACTTTACATTTTGTTTAAGTTTGGCATTTTATTACAGAATATTAAAATTTCATAAGAGTGTCATGGAAAAACCACGTCATTTAGTTTATTTTGGAAAAATTCTAGTAGTCCATGAACTGATGGAAGTAAAACAAAACACCGATTTTATTTATTTTGGTCTTTAGATACAATAGGTACGCGAAAATTTCAAGAAACTTTGTTTTGAGCGTAGGCAGCAGGTTAAGTTATTTTTTACATGTTACAATGAACGACACAGTTACAAACACACAGATTAGAGAGTTTACTTTATACGAGATTCTGAGCATGATGCACAAAGGTGTCAAATGTTTTGAACATTTATTTAATAATTGTTTAAATTAGTGCAGTTTTAGTTATTTAGCAGTTTATTTAACCTGTTATTCAAATTTGTTAGTTCAGTTGCAAACATAAAAACTGCAAGTAAAATTTTCAGTAAATTGTGTATGTTAAAAAATTTGTCATTTATTTGTTTTTATAAAAAATAACATAACCTGCTGCCTACGCTCAAAACAAAGTTTGCTGAAATTTTCGCGTACCTACCTAATGTATCTAAAGGTAAAAGTAAATAAAAGTAGTGTTGTATTTTCCTCTCATCAGTTCATGGCCTACTAGATTTTTTCAAAATAAATTAAATGACGTGGTCTTTCCATGGCACTCTTATGAAAATTTCATTTTCTGTAATAAAATGTTCAAAAGTTAAACAAAATGCAAAGTGTGACACATCGTTGAAATCAGAATTCAAAACTTTATTCAAATAGAATAAAATTTAGAATGCCGACCATAAGAAAAAAAAACAGTTGACAGTCGAAAATGAGCAATGGTGGCAGTTATACCAAATCTGATAAAAAATTTAAATTTAGCATAAAAAAGTGTCCTAATAATGCGTTAACTAGAAATATGTAACATAAATGTTAAATGTTAAAGTTATAGCCGGAAAACAAAAAATCCAAAATTTCAGTTTTTTCCAGTTCTTTCAGAAACTAAGCAAGCTAGGTCTAATATCTTTTTAGATTATTAATGGGCATAAAATTCTACAACTTTTCTCTAATTTAACCATCGTCGTATCTCTTCAAATAAACGAGATTCCCATAGTTAACACACAATTTGATACATCCTGTATACCTCTTCTTCTGACGTTTCTGGTCCTGAAGAAATTTCTGCAATCTCTTCCTGATTCTTCTTCTTATTTTTTTTTTGCAAAGATTTGCAGAGACCTTTGTATTCTTTCGTTTTGAAGGTTTTGAAGCAGAACCCGAGGCAGAACCCATATCTCTCACTCGCAATGTTCTGTCACTCGACCTGTGATGCTTTTCCGAGAAAAGCCAGCAGAGGGACGACTTTCTAACTGTGATTTGTTTGTCTTTGTTTATTTGAATTTTTAGAAGTGGACTGTTTTTGGAAACATTGGTTTTCTCATAATCTTTTAAATTTAATGATTCTATATTTAACAATGCAGATAAGTCGTTTTTTATTGCGTCACTTTCTGGATCTAAATCAAAAGGCTCCCGGTTCCCCAAATTGCCGGTACAGTACAGGCGAAGTAACTTACACCTTGCTTAAACTCAATACCGCGCAATGCGCATACACCATGTAGTGGCTAGTAGTCTCGCACGCGTCACTCGTATATTTCCGAATACATGCGAGTCGATCCGAGCGCGGTCTTTTTGTCGTCAGCAACGAGTTTGACTGATCGAATACAAAGTTTCAGTTTATATATGAATAATATTGTCGAAATATATGCCAAATTTACAAAATTTCACACACATTTAAGGTTATTTATAAAATTATCGAAAATTATTAATAGATATTGAGGAGCATTGAAAAGGACTGACGCGTATTGACAGTATTGACACGTATTGACAAGTATTGATAAGTACTGAGAGTATTGACGGGGACTGACAGATATTGTTGAGTATTGACCAGTATTGACGATCAACTTGTACAGGTATTGACACTAGTGGTTGACCCCTCGTGCAAAACATTCCAGAAAATATTTTTCGTAAGCTTTAAGACGACTTTGTAGCCCTATATCCAAAGCCATATCTGTAGTTGTTTTGCACTGAAACATTACATGTAAAAAATGAAATACTATTTCATATATAACGGTGGGAGAATCTAATTTGCTAATCGACTATAAATTAGATCTCATTTCCACGTTCATAGCTTATAATAGCAGTAAAAAAACATGTAATAGTATACTACGAGACCACTACCACCCATAAAAAATATGCACCCCTAATTTTAGGGGCGCTTTACTCTTGAAGTTTTTGTTAAAACTCTGCTGAGCAGGCAGCAAGAATAAAGTATATAGTAAATAATATACCAATTGGAATTGCCCCCTAAGTAACCCAATAGTTCTTCAGTAAATTAGGTACCACCTAAAACTGCTGCGAGTAGATTTAAGAGGAAGCAAAAAAGAAAACATTTAACAAACCCATTTATACTTACCAAACTAAGTGCAGTCGTCAGCAACTCCGATTTATTGCATACAGTTGTCTTATTAAACTGAATACTTGGTATATCGAGCCACTGAGGAAGATATGCATGCTGAATGATTATGTTAACTTTGTTTACTTTAAACAGCATCTGTAAAAATTAACAACAAATTATTGCAGTGCATTTAAAACCATTTTAATATTTTTCAAGTCAATTTTTACATAATGACTTAAAACTAAACAATCCAATCAATAAATACTTGATTTTATCCACTTACTATCAGTTGCAGGCTTTGGGGATCGATAGACGGTACCCCATAATCGCTTTCCCATACACGCAAAATTATTGGTAAATGTGAAGGCATGGCCATCTATAATTTAAAAAGAATGTTATATAAAACAAAAACTCGCCATCAAATGCTAAATTACATTACATTTGTGTATAAAGCGATTATATTAGTAATACTAGCATCAATCTTTGAGGTTAGAATATTGCATAGCGGCAACACACATTTTTAACTTATTTGCATTTGATAATCTGACATTTTTATTATATAACTGTATATAATTTATTATATAAACGCTTTTTTACCTTCTACTAAAATCATATTTTTCAAAAACGAAGAAGCGGCTTCTAGTTAGTGTTGTACAGTGCTGCCATCACGCAGATATGACTGGAACAGTGGTATGGTGGAACTATTATCTACCGGAATATTCCGCAGTCCGGACTTTTCTTCTGATGTAAGCACTGACTATCGGAAGGTTACGGACTTTCCTTCTGTTATTAGAGCTGACTTCTTTGGCTAATCTACCGAAATATCCTGGACTTTCCTTCTGGTATTAGTATTAGTTCCAACAGCCGATTTATTTGTCTGCACTACCGGAATATCCCGGAATTTCCTACTGATATTAGCGCTAACTTGTTCGGCTGCTCTACCGGAAGTTGCCAGACTTTTTCTGGTGTTAGTGCTAACTTCTTCGGCTGCTCTACCGGAGTATCCTAGACTTCCTTCTGATGTTAGTGTTAGTGCTATTAATCGCCTGCACTACCGGAATGACCCGGACCAAAAGATGCCGGCCTTTTCTACTGACATTAGGCAGCTTTCTTCGGCTGCTCTACCGGAATATTCTGAACTTTCTTCTAATATTAGTATTATTGCTAAGTAAATCGTCTGCACTACCGAAATAACCCGGACTTTCTTTCTGGTATGAAGTATTAGCTGACTTATTCTTCTGCATCACTGGAATATTCCCGATTTTATTAGACTATGTGAGCGCTAACTTCTTCGGCTGCTCTACCAGGAGATTCCGGACTTTACTTCTAGTACTAGCGCTGAGTTTTTCGGCTACTCTACCGGAACAATTTGTACTTACCTTCTGGTGTTAGGTATTAGCGCTGACTTATTCAGGATTCAGTATACAGGATTCCTGTCTTGGTGCAGTTTAGTTAGACTTCACCTTATTCTAGCACTGACAGCTTCTTAATTTAAATTATGCACATTATTTGAAGTAAATTTATTCCAAATAACCTGTCTCTAAGTTTCAGTTATCATATTCTTTTTTTGTTAAATGATTTTATGTTGTACCGATAAAGCAAAAAAAAAACTTAATCAAGAGAGTGGTAAAGAGACGTTTCATTGTTAGGGAAACATATAATTCGTGATTGAAAAACACCAGCGACCAGAAAACTAAATTGCTCGATCAAAAATGGTTGAGAGGGGAAAGTAGCCCTTGATTTTCTGAAGATTTCTAGATCAAAAATTAAGTTGAGAATCTTATAGTACTGTTACTTTTGAGCAACATAGCTTAAACTTTTATCATTTCCCCTATATTAAATATAAAGATATTTATTTTCAAATTTCAAAAAACCATTGAAAGAGTCACAAAAAAATTAAACGAGTAGGAAAGAAATAAAATCCAATTTTTAAAACATTCGATTGCTACTCCTTTAGGTTTTGGATTCAGTAAACGCTATAAGATAATACACCAAGACAGATGGAAACCAACAAAGCACCGGGTGAAGATGGAGTGGTTGTAGAATTAATAAAGTGGGTCGAGAAAAAAGTGAAAATGAAAAATAATTATTAATTAATTTGTTAAATAAATGCCTGAAGGAAGCAACAATACCAGAACACTGGAATGACTCAACAGTAATTTCATTCTATAAGAAAGGAGACCACACACGACTCCAAAATTATGGGCCAATAAGTTTGCTCTCAGTGTTATATAAATTAATGACGAAAATAATAACCAATCGACTAGCCACCAAACTAGAGGAATACACGTCGGAAGTTCAAGCAGGATTTAGAAAGGGATATGAAATAAGAGATCACCTATTCACAATAAAATTGCTAATTTAAAAAGGAAATGAACTTTATATTTTCCTCTATTTGGCTTTTATAGATTTTAAAAAAGCTTTTGACTTGGTGTAAATATGAGCAGTACTAGAATATCTCAGAAATTATAAAATTGATCAAAGATCGATTCCTAAAAATCATCAGCAATAAATATAAATACCTATAAGCTGCAAGATACAGAACCAGTACCCTTACAACGCGGAGTCCGGAAAGGTCTACCGCCTAATCTTTTAAACTTAGTATTGGGAGATCTATTTAAAACATTAACAGAAAAAAAATGGGAGTAGTGAAATGGTAAAATGTTTAATCACTTAAGATACGCAGATGATATCGTTCTTATCGCTAATAACAGAAATAACTTGGATCACATACTAACTGATCTTAAAGAACAAGCAGCAAAAATTAGTCCAAAAAAGCTGAAGTAGGGACTTCGAGTGGACTTTCCCATGCTAAAACTTATCGTATTTGCAAAAGTGTAAATTTTATAATTATATCCTTTTATTCCATACATCCAAGTTCATAGAAAGCGCCACGGTGAAATTATAGCTGTCAAAAAGAAAACAAATTGTAGCCAATACTAGATACTAATACTTGCCGTTGCCGTATTTGCAAAAGTGTAACATTTAATAATTATAGCGTTGTACAGTTCACCGAGTATTAGATTTTTAAGACAACAAGCAGCGGGAATTTGAATTTGCGTTAGCCTGTTCGAATAGTTTCCGTACCGTCTCTACCCATAGAAGCAGCGACTACCTGCACCAAAACAAGGTAAGCGCCCGCCGCTGCGCCCATCGGCGGATTACAAATTCCGCCTCGGATGTCGGACAAAAATTGCTATAATAGCTTTATTTAAGAAGTTATCAAAAATATGCAAAAAATGAAAAATATGTTTTAAACTAGAGCTAACTGATAGGCGTAGTTAAAATCACGTAACTGCCGGAAAACACGTTGTTGATATTAAAAACTATCGTTTTTTTCTTAGTTTTTAAAATAATTGAAAATTCTAACAAATTCTAATAAATTACTTTAAATAGTCCATCAAACTGATGAAAGTTTATAACGATCGGCGTTTGCGTTTTTGAATAAATAATTAATCAATTTCAAATTTTTCAAAAATTCCTGGAAGGCGTCAGAGTAAAATTTGGGAGATAAGTAAAAAATAAATTTGTAGTTCAATGCAAGCTCTATCGGCTCTGAAAATTTAAAAAAATCATGTGAACAGTTTTTGAGAAATTGTTTTTGGAAAATTTGAATAATTCTGAAGCATTGCGATATTTTTCGGATTTTCGAAATTAATTTTATTTCATCGTATACTACCTAGAAAGGACCCTCAAAAAAATGGTAGCTGATCCCGATCAGACAACTACTTTTTGAGTAAATGGGCGTTAAAGTCGAGATTTAAAAAAAACTGTATCGGCCGCCATTTTGAAGCTAGAGAGTTCAGTAAAAAAGTTTTCGATTTGCCTTGAGTTCTTCTCTCAGATTCTGTCTTCAAATTTTCAAAACGTTGTTTTTGAAGAAAAACGCTACCAAGAAACATGTCTAACTTCCGTTTCCGGTTTTTGACTTTTTTGAAAAGCTTAACTAGAACTACAATTTTTGATACATCGCTTGATTTAAAATTTCATTAAAATCGGTCCACTACTTTCGCCTGTGAAGGTGTCACCCACCCACCCACAGACATTTAAAAAAAAAACGTTTTTGGGTTCCTTGAGCTCCAAAACTTGTATTTCCGTTAAAATCTAGATTTTGAAAATTTTCATGAAATCAATACTTCCCTGTACCGAAGGTATGGGAAAGTAAAATGAATTTGGACGATGATGCCAGTGAAAGAAGAGGGTGGCGATGTGCTGTGCCTTGACGCGATAAGTTATAATCAGTGCACACTTTTAACCTTTGACCTGTTACTGATATCAACCGATAAACTAAACACCAATATGTAAAAGTTAAAGACAATTATTCTAATTTTAATCTCTACCTGCAACTAGTTGACAATCCCAACAAGTTCTGCATACGCAAAATATGCAAAACAGCAACCAAAATATGTTCACGTCTTAACCGCAATTTATTTATAATTCACAACAACCTGCTTTTGGAAATCTACAACCATCGCAATATGGATTTATGCCATATACGCCGAACAGTACCTTAGTACCAGCAATTTAATATCCTAACTACATACATACACCCCAATCCTACGCTAACATAGATTTATTACTTTCCTCTGAATCCGAATTAAATCAGGCACCTAACACTGAAACTGAGCCAATAATATTCGACGAATCCGACGAGGATCCCCTGCACGAATGGCAACAAGTTAAAAAACGCAAAAGAATCACTCCAAAACGTTCACAACAACAAAACAATACAAATCAAACTAACATCCAAAATAGATTTAGTTCATTGGCTAACACAAGCGCCAATGAGACAGTCCAAAAACTTAGTGAAAGCTCTGAGCAGAAAATAGTCAAACCCCCTCCTATATTTATATACGGTGTAACCAACTACTACAAAATGATCGAAAACCAAACCAAAATCGTAGAAAGGGAACAGTACAACACTAAGGTACTGTCTAACAATACAATTAAAATAAATACAAATACTACAGACTCATATAAAAAACTAATCTCCCACCTGAAGAACGAAGAAATTATACACCACACATACCAGCTAAAGGACGAAAGAGCCTACAGAGTCGTAATTCGAAACTTGCACCACACTACGAAACCTGAAGAAATCCAACAAGAGTTACATAACCATGGTCACTCTGTACGTAACATCAGACACAGAAAATCCAAAGACCCCCTACCAATGTTTTTGTCGATCTTGAACCCGATCAGAATAACAAAAAGGTATACGAAATAAAACATCTAAACTATCAACAGATAACAGTTGAACCACCGAGACAGAAAACCACAATTATTCAGTGCACAAGATGTTAAGCCTATGGCCATAGTAAATGTTACGGTACTAAGCCGTTCTTATGTGTTAAATGTGGCAAAGAACACAGCACAGCCACATGCACGAAAACAAGAGGCACCCCTGCCACATGCGCGCTGTGCCAAGGGCCCCACCCTGCAAATTATGAAGGTTGCCAGGTTTATCAACAAATACAACTAAACAGAGGTAGAACAGCTGCTCCTCTACGAGAACAAGCCAAAAAAAAAAAAAGAAGACCAACACGCCAATATTTGCACAACACACATATACCTCAAACCTGAACAACGCAAGCTTCGCGCAGGCTGCATCATCACACCACACAAATAACCAAACTCAGAATACAAATACCAACGACATTTCATTATCACAATTTCTGACCAAATTCGAGACAATGTTCACCCAACTCATGAACCAAAACAGCATGATGTTAAATCTGCTAAACACGCTGGTTAATAAATTAAAATAATGAATACCCTACGAATTGGCTTATGGAATGCAAATGGATTAGCCCAGCATCGTCAAGTAGTCGAGCTATTTCTCAAACAACAAAAAATCGATATACTAATGATATCGGAAACCCATTTCACAGAATACAGTTACTTCAACACACATAATTACACGACATACTATACAAACCATCCAGACGGTACAGCCCACGCTGGCTCAGCAATTATCATAAATAATAAAATATCCCACCATGTAATGGAAGAATTTTCCACCGAATTTATACAAGGCACCATCATAAATGTCAACAGCTTCAATGGTCCTCTTGTTCTAGCAGCTATATATAGGCACTTCAAGAATGAAAAAATGAAACATTCAACGAATACATCAGTAACCTCTCTCCCTGCGAACATGATGAATACACGTTATGGAAAGCCACCAGAAAATTCAAACGCCCTAGAAATCCAATTCAGCCAATTCGTGAGACAATGGCACATGGGCAAGAATAGATGATGAAAAAGCGGAACTGTTCGCGAATCACTTATCAACCATATTTCAATCTCATCCCCCAGTTGTTGCACCTACAGAAGAGAATGAGATATTAAACTACCTACAGGCTTCTCTCCAACTAAACCCACCCATTCAACACTATACTACTGCAGAAATAACAAACGATATAAGGAACCTAAACAAGGCCAAAGCGCCAGGGTATGACCTCATAACTGCAAAAGTTCTGAAAGAACTGCCCCACAAGGCTATAATGGCTCTAACTCAAATATTTAACGCTGTCATAAGGCTACAGTATTTTCCCATACAATGGAAGTTTGGCCAAATAATCCTTATTTTGAAACCAGGTAAACCTGCACACGACGCTACATCATACCGACCAATAACCCTGCTACCTCTTTTATCTAAAGTCTTGGAGAGATTAATACTAAAAAGAATGACACCCATAATAGAGGATCAAGGACAAATACCTCAACACCAAATCGGTTTCAGACAGCAACACTCCACTATCGAGCAGGTACACAGAGTAGTGGACGTGATAGAACACGACTTTGAAGAAAACAGATACTGTGTTGCGGCGTTCCTGGATGTCAGTCAAGCCTTTGACCGAGTCTGGCACCCTGGTTTATTGTACAAAATTAAACAGTCGCTACCCCACCAATACTACATACTCATGAAATCCTACTTAAGCGAAAGGCATTACCAGGTCAAACATTTAGAAAGCCTGTCTAGTCTCCATCAAATTAAAGCCGGAGTCCCCCAGGGTAGCGTCATGGGACCCACATTGTACACAATATTTACAGCTGACCTGCCTCACCACGAAAGAGTAGTTACGGCCACATATGCGGACGACACAGCATTATTAGTATCTCACAATGATCCAACTCATGCATCGGCCATACTACAAAGCTACCTCCACAACTTACAAGCATGGCTAGACAAATGGCGTATAAAAATAAACGCAACCAAATCTACAGCCATAACTTTCACGACAAAGCATGGTACCGTTCCTCCAGTCTCCCTTAATGGCACCCAAATACCAATCAAGAACGATGTAAGGTATCTTGGCATACAACTAGATGGACGGCTCACGTGGAAAGCCCACATCACCAAAAAGAGAAAAGAACTAGTTATTAAATTGAAAAAGATGCACTGGTTAATGGGACGAAGATCTAAATTAACATTAAACAACAAAGTGTTAGTGTATAGAACTGTGTTAATTCCTGTGTGGGCCTACGGGATTCAAATGTTGGGCTGCGCGAAACCCTCGAACATTGCAATACTGCAAAGGTTCCAAAACAAAACTCCCCGCACTATAGCCAATGCGGAGTGGTTCATTTCTAACCTAACTCTCCACAACGACCTCAAGATCCCATGGATTCGGGATGAAATCAACAGGTACACAACCAATTATGTTAACAGAATCCATTCCCACCCGAATGTGTTAGTGCTTAATCTATTAGACAATGCAAACATCACCAGACGTTTTTAAACAGATGTAAAATTTTAGATAACACTAACTAGTATTAAGTAGTTCGAGGGGCCTGCCGCTGGGCAGGTTTCCCCCCCTCATGTCAATTATGTATTATGTATTACCTAAATCACATTTGCTTTGTTAGCTACTCGGCTAGTTGTAAATTTGCAGTTGTTAATAAAAAAAACAATGTTTCTTAAAAAAAGCTTTGGATTTGTCTTGCCTTCTACCATTCTATTCTATTTTAAGTTTTTTAAATTATGCTTTTTAAAAAAATTCTACTCACAAAACATGTGTAACTTTCTGTTTCCGGTTTAGGTTGGCGAAAAAACGTTTTGACTCGATGAATTTTTGTTGTAATCAAAACGCGCGTACTAATTCCCCTCCCCTCAAATATGACATTGATGACATACGGATATTATTTAAGTGATGACTCTTGATGTTTTTTATTTGAATTTTATTTCTAGAATATTGATGTCTTATTGCGTAAACGTCCACAACTATATTTGATTACATTTAATTGTTCGAACGCACGGAAAACAATAACAAAACTAAATCGGTGCTTTTACCAATATTTAAAATGTGCATAATATGAAAGTTAATGTTTGAATAAATTTTGTTCTAAAATTTATAAAAGCAAGAATTAACTGTATTAGCATATTGATGATTTTTCGAGTTAAATATTCTATCTTATTCAAATATGCATATTTAAGTAATAACTTTTGTTCACTTCATTACGTCAAGGAGTTTAGTTGAAGTATCGTTGAAGTTCTTCCATACTTTAAAAATTAAAATGTAAAGTAACTCGCGTAAAAGACTGAACTTTTAAGATAGAACAGACATGTACCTATTAGTCGCATTTACATTAGAATTATGTGGAAAATGTTCTAGTTAGAAATATTTTTTTAACGGCACGTAATTATTATAACGTTACAATTATATAGAATAGCTGAATTTGTACAATTCTGTCTGAAAATTCCTATATTTTGCTGCTAATGGTACCAAAAATTTAACACTCCCGTCGTGTTACGGCAACTTGGTAACGATAAAATTTGTCTGAAAGTAGAAATACGGTTACATCGAATTGGAGATAGTTACAAACGAAGACGTGCCACATTCGCGATAATGGCGAAATGGAGGTATTGTTCACACAGTCTGTAATCGCACAAAGACGGTCTTAAAACAGCTTCTGTACTGGCACTACAGATGTCTGGGCGCAAACAACCTCTCTTTTCTTCTAGTCGCTCTAATGGACTTTTATAAGCCGCCAAACGAATTGGTCAAAGCCTAGCTCTGCTTTGTCTCACATATATAAAAGTAAATATTTTACAAAGAAACCGTATTTTTAGAGCGTCTTTTGTAACGCTTTTAATTTTAAATACCATGGCTATTAGCTGATTTAATTTACTATTCTGGCAAATGGTTGTAAAACCAGCTCAATCGATTAACCCCTGGAAACTTTTGCGTTTATTAAATAATGTTGTATTCACGTAACTACATTATCTAATCCTAAGCAAGTTAAAATTAAAGAGCTTCTGAGGATTTTTTTTAAATTGCAACCTCTAATACGTCATACGCTATTGTTATAATTTTAAATTATCGAAACGACTAAAAATACGAATATAATTTATTTGCTTAATGGGGGTATAAGTGAGAAATACACACAGTAAATTATTTTTATGAATAAATTGCTAAACATATACAATATCTATAAATTCAATTGACTGTATGTAACTTTTTAATACTGTGTATTATATAAAATACGTTCAAACGGTTACCACCGAAGTCAGATTTTTGAGAGGTTTGTAACTGTAAATGGTACATTTGACGCACATATTGCTATATTTTGAAGGAAATCGTATACAATATATGACATGTACGGTACGTGTATATCGATTTTACACTCCACAAGTCGCTAAACACGCGGTGAAGCTGTAGAGAGGTTCTCAAACTTTTGATCTTGACTTAATATAATTTATGATACTATAATATCAAGATTGGCATAGAAAGAAAGCTACCTAGATATCAATAAAATCAACTTTCTAAGTAGTTTGAAGCAAAGAAAAATAATTAAGAGTCAATGCATAACTTGGAATATTGTTAAAAATGCTGGTGTCATCAGTTGAAGCTCTAATTTATTTTGTTTTTTTATCTTCTAGCTTATAATTACTGGATAACAGTAAGAATAACAATCATTATTAAATTTGATAATGCAGTAAAGTTCTTTTTTTTTAAATGAATCATGAAGCCGTTCGTGAGCACGACCCCATGATTCCCATCCCACCCCCTTACCCGGGCTCAGCACACTAAGTGCTATTCACCGGTCTAACATGCCCCACCCCTGAAAGACATGCAACCCAACATACACACCTACGTACACCATCCATGGACCCGCCGGATTTAACTTATTCAGAAAAATTACCGACGGGCAGTGGACTCGAACCTACTGCCATTGGGAGTCTAGTTTCAAAGCCTGTGACTTTAACCACTAGACCACCCGCCGGCCCAGTAAAGTTCTTAACTTGTTAAAAGTAGTGTAGTGCAGTAGGTTTGGTACATACATAGATGCAAGCGCGCATACATGCGCGCGCACTTACACATATACATGTACACCTGCGCGCGCGCATATATAGTAAACCTTTTCACTATTGCCTTATTTATTTATTAAGTTCCCTTTTGTATCTCATGCCATTCAGAAACTTTATTAATCTACTAAATTAGCCGAATCCTACAGCAATAGACAGGTGTATGGGGAAATGTAAATACTAGACGTAGTTATCTAAGCTAATTTTCTTTTTTCTACTTTATGTCTTTTTGCATTTAATGTTGTTCGTTTAAATAGGAAATAAAAAATGTTTTAAATTTGGCTGTTTCTAATTGAATTCAATGTTTGATATATGCATCTGAACACGAAAAGGGAAAAACATAATTTGGAAATTATGTGAAAAATTCAGATAATAATTCTTATAAGTTTTTTTGGTTGTCACTGCTCACAGTTCCGTCTTAGGAACTGATTCTCCGATGCATATTGATTTGTATGGTACTGTGGATTCGCCTATCGTTTCGAGTTTTCAATGAGGCCATATATCAGTATAATGTTCGGTCGTTGTATTATACAGTGATACGGGCCCTTCGTCGGGAAACTAATAATATATATTTGTGAAACTCCTGGTTCTATTGTCGGCTGAGTTGGATTAAGTAGGCAGATTTTATCAGCTTTCCGTATCAAAATCAAAACGTTGCAGACTTGAGACTGCTGATCGTTTTAAATTTTTTAGCATTTTTAAAATGGTATTTTATTTGGGCAATTTATAAATAACACACGTTTTTAATTGAAATAAAACGAATAAAAATAAATCTACTGACAATTTGTTTTGATTTAGCTATAAAAGCGTTTTTGTGTCATTTAATATTGTATGATTCTAGCACAAATAACCAGTACTTTCCCATTTCGTGCAATTAAATTTGGAAATTAAATTGTAAATATGTATAAAAGTAATCTAAATTTAACATTTTTTAATTAAAGTTAAAAATTAAATTCTGAAATTAAATTTCAAAGTGAAACGTCTATACGTGTCTGAATAAAGCGTGTCATTCCTTTGAGACTTCTGAATGCTGGAGTATAAAAATTCTTAAAAGCAGTTGTCAAGGGAGTGAGAATTAACAATTAAGAAATTGTGTTATTCCTAATGTGGGCGAATAGAATTATCAATTACAATGTTCAGTATTCGGTACGTGTTTAGGGGACTGAAGTCTGGAATTATTCCCCATGTTCCCTCTGGCCTAGTACTTAGAGAGAAAATAAAATACTGGACATTGTTTTCGCCCTTCTCGCCACATTTGTATGTGAGGCACGAATTTTTTGGGTCAGAAGGATAAAAAGAGAAAGGATTGGGCTAAACGTTTTTCTAGTTCTGTTATACTATGCACTTTTTTATTAGACCCTTCAACTGCTGGCTTGTATTTTTTGTTGGGGTGTTCGCCAGGGATTTGCATTCAGGATATTTCGTTCTATTACAAGTTTGCATGAAGCCATTTAATTAGCTTCTAACCAATTAGATTTATGAGATTCAACATTCATGTCATACAACTAATAATAAAATAAAACGTTTGAAATTGTTCGTTGATTTGCCAAACTCTTTCATTTACACAGGTAAAAAATAATTACGTCGTGATCCAATAACAATGCGACAGCGGCTGCAGGCGTCAATATTATAATAATCACATTTAAGTAAGAGTTTAATAGCATAAAATATAAATAAATAAAAACAGTTAAAAATATTCGTCCAAGGCAAGAGTGCAAACGGCGGTGACTGCGCCCCTCAGACCTTTGAAATCTATAAAAAAACAAACAGCGAACGACAGCCTTTGTTGCATTTTCCTCGCTATACGAAGCATAGCTGTACAGGAAGGTATTGTGATCGTCATGTAGGATTTGGAGCAAATGCGACCATTCAGCGAAGTAGTGTTCACTTTGGGTTTACTGGCCGATATACAAATTATGCCTAAGAGAAAGGTACTTTTATGGCAAACATTTTCAACCTAAAGATTTTGACTAATAAGCAGGTTTTAAAGCCTTGGGAGACCGATAGCGGACGCTGCAGAGGTGTCTGGCTGTGTATGTCTGTCTATCTGTCTGTCTGTGTGTCTGTATGCACTTTGCAGTCCACACGACTTAACACAAAAAAAACAAGTTTGTCTGAAAGATTGGTAATTGCATTACCATGAAACCGCAACAAAATGAGGTTGGTCCACCAAAAAAGGAGTGGGAGGGAAGGATACTCTACTTCAATTAGAAGCGCTCTTAAAAGAACCTTAGATTTGTATTCTACGCATTTCAAATAGCCGATCCGCGCAAACGTAATTTCCCTATCAACCCCCACTGCCTCCCACCAGCACCGAAAAGAGTATAAGACGTAAAAAATCGATTTTGAGATTTTAACGAATAAACATTGGTTGCAATTAGGAACACAAAATATCATAAAACTGCTTAAAAAAATAGAGGGGAGGGGGACGTATGCTTTACTTCAATATAGACGCGCTCAAAGAAGAACATTAGATTCGTCGAATAGCTGATATGTGCAAACACGATCTCCCTATCACCCCCTCCCTGCCCCAACAGCGATATTTTGTTTTGTGTTTTAAATATTTACGAATTTCGGCTTTAAAAATCGATATGAACAACTTTCCAATGAGAAAGCACCACTGATACGTTTCCTTTTGGTCGTTTATCTGAATAGTTTCATTGAGAAACCGCCAAAAAACAGTGTATACGACGTAAAAATCGATTTTGAGATTTCAACGGTAAAATGGCGGTTGCAACTGGAAAACACAAGATATCATACAACCGGGCGACTGCTTCAAAAAACATGTGTGGGGAGGAGGAAGGCTACTCTACTTTTATAGTTCTATAGATGCGCTTGGAAAAAAACGTAAGATTCGTATTCTACACATGTCGAATAGCCGATCTGCATACTCTCAATCTTCCTACCCCTCACCAACGATTTTTTGACATTTCAAAACTTTTGAAAGTTCCGCTTCAAAATCGGCATGAACATATACATTGAGAATAGGAACAATCTTTCATTGAGAAAGCACCTCTGGGAGTATTCATTTTGGTCGTTTGCCTGAACTGAACGGCTTAATTGGATAATCGCCAAACAAACTACTATCACCAAAGTATGAAAACCATTTCAGATTTCAACGGATAAATAGTGTTTGCAATTAACAAATAAAGAAAACAAACAAATATTACACATTTCAAATTTTTTAGACTTTCTAAATTTAAAAATATTTAAATATTTTCAAAATTTTGAAAATTACTAAAATATCTAAAAATTTATAATTTTCAAAAATTTACTAATTTTTCAAAAAATTTTAAATTTTAAACATTTAGAAATTTTTAAAAACTATGAAATTTTAAATTTTTTTAGTTTTTAATTTTCAAACATTTACAAAAGTATTAAAACTTTTAACAATTTTTAAAAATACAAATTTTTCAAAATTTTGAAAATGTTGAAAATTTCTATAATTAGCATAATTTTCTAAATTTTAATAATTTTGATAATTTTGAAAATTTTAAAACATTTTCCATATTAGATTTTTGAATGTGTTTGTAATTTCCAAAAAATTTCAAAATTTCCGAAATTTTCGAATATATCGAAAATTTTAAAAGTTCCAAATATTTTCATAAATTTAAAAAATTCTTCATTGTCAATAATTTGGAAGATTTTCAAAACTTCAAAAATTAAATTGAATATCTTGGAATTT
Source organism: Ctenicera cuprea (assembly GCA_958336395.1). Taxonomy (NCBI): domain Eukaryota; kingdom Metazoa; phylum Arthropoda; class Insecta; order Coleoptera; family Elateridae; genus Ctenicera; species Ctenicera cuprea. Next base: position 14,058,291 of record OY284496.1, on the reverse strand, counting down.
TTAAATAATTTTCAAAATTATTAACATTTTCATAACATTTAAATAGATTTTCAAAATTTCTAATATTGTTATAATTTTCTTCTTCTTCTTAAGGTGCCGTCTTCTTTGGAAGGTTGGCGATCATCATGATTATTTGCGTTTTGTTAACTGCTGCTCTAAAAAGTTGGTTTGTTGAGCAATTAAACCATTCTCTTAAGTTGCGAAGCCAAGACATTCTTCTTCGCCCAACACTGCGTTTCTCTATAATTGTGCCCTGTTGTTTTTTGTATCCACCGATAAGTTGTTTGATTTTTTTGTGTATGTTGAATAAATCGTGTAGTTCTTGGAGTCCTTCAATTTCCGAGCATTTCTCATTCAGCCAGTTCTCTTTTGCCTCTCTAACTTTTCTTTGAATTTGACGATGTATTATTTTGTATCTTTGTTTTTAGCTGCTCTTCTTTCTTGCATTAATTTTAGTATTTCGTGGGTCATCTATTCTTTTTTCTTATTTTCTTCGGTTTGGTTTAGTTCTTCTTTGCTTATTTCTAGTACTTTGTTCTTGATATTATTCCATTTATAATTTACGTTTTCTTCAGATACCTTGGTGTTTTGTATTGCTTGTAATTCATTATTTATTTTTTCTTTTATCTTGTGTTTGATTTCAATGTCCCTAGGTTTTGAAAAGTCGGTTTTGTTGATCTTCTGATGTTTTTTAACACGTTTTAGACTGAGTTTAAAAGTTGCCACTATCGGGTTATGGTCGGAAGCTATATCTGCTCCCGGATATGTTTTAGTCGATTTTATGCTGTTTCTATACCTTCTTCCAATCATAATATAATCGATTTGATTTCTGACTATTTTCCCTTCTGTGTCTTGGAGTGACGTCCAGGTATATAACCTTCTAGAGGACAGCTTATATAATGTATTAGTCACAACCATTTCTTTTCCTTGGACAAATTGAACTAATCGTTCTCTTCTTTCGTTACGTTCACCGAGTCCATAATCTCCTATTAGGTCTTCGCATTTTCCTTTGCCAATTTTGGCATTTAAGTCTCCCATATTGATGATGACCTCGTGCTTCTTCACCGCCTTTAATATTTTATCTATTTGATCGTGGAATTCTTCTACTTCGTTATCTTAGCTTGTCGATGTTGGAGCGGATACTTGTAATATATTTATTTTTACGTTCATTTTTTGTGTTTGCAATTGTAATAGCATTACTCGTTCTGAAAGGGGAGTAAAGCCAACTACTGATCTGTTAGTGTATTTGTCTACTAGAAAGCCAACTCCATGTGGATGTTTTTGTTGATCACTACTGCCCAAAAAGTAGAAAGTCCCATTGTTGGTGGAGCATTTACCGTTTGGCCATCTGACTTCACCGACTCCTAATATATTGATGTTTAGCCTACTCATTTCTAGTTCTAGGTTATGTAATTTACCAGCTTGAAAAAGGCTTTTGGCGTTCCAGGTACCAATTATTAAGTGCCTCTCGGGGAGGGGAGTCTTAGCACCCTCTGACCATCTAAGGTCTGCCGGGGACTGAGGGCCTTTGCTCTAGTTGTATCTGACATGATGATTATACTAGAGATGTCCATAGTGACCTTTAATGCAGTGGTTTCCCGTTGCCTTCTGCATTCCCATGCCGTTGACCAATTGGTGGTTCGTCCGTCTTTGAGGACGGTTTCCCATCCTCGGGACAAGAGAATGCCTTTTCTTCTGTCTCCTCTTCCACCTTTTTGAAGGCTGCTGGCAGTACTGAAGGGAGTCGTTTATACCGGCGCTAACTCGGTGTCTGTCGTCCCATTGCTAGTTTTGGTCCGCCCCGGGTATTTGATTTCCCCGGTACCACTTATATCTGGGCTGCATTCCCCTATCCGCCACCTGGGGAGGCGCTCGATGGGGGACTAGCAACCCCACACGGGTTATATTTTTCAAATATTATCAAGTGATATTAATAATATTAAAGAATGATAATGTTTGGACAACGTCATAAACCACTAACAATAAATTATTTCATAATATGGATTCGACATAAAGATTTGCAAAGATTTTAGACAAACATAGAAGGTATTAATATGGACAAGCCAGATAGGAATGTACTAAAACAATAATAATAATACTTTGGCTGATAGACAGGGTAGAAAATGTGTGTTAATTTGGGAGGGAGGTATAAATACAGGTAGTGCAACAAAAATATTAATAACCACGAAATTGAATAATTGTTAGGCATTAGTACAAGCTTGCATTCATACAGCAAAAAACACAGGCGTTTTCAGTTTTATGAGCATTTGTAAATACATTATTCCAAATGAGTGAACCGAACAAAACCCGGTTGTCGAGCCAGCGTGATGTGAACCCCAACAAAGGCTTATCAAGCGGTTGATATATGACCTATAGATACACCTATTTGTTTTGATTTACAAAAACTGTATACACGCTTTCGTTTATCTTAGACTGCCGTTCTATCAGCGATGACTTGCCAATTTACTAACTTCTTAAGCACTTTTATCCGCTATCTTCTTCTTATAATGGTTTATCGATCCTTTAGTATTAATATGTTGCGGAGATATACGCAGCATCCTAACGATAAAGTCCTAGACGTTCCTGGAATGTATTTTTTCTTGCTCGGAATTAATTAATTTTTCCTATTGCTGTGCTCGTCTTTTTTAGCCAAAGTGAAAACAACTTGAGGAACTTACAAAATGTTACTTCTTACAGAATATCACATTGATGTCACTATTTTTGACACATCATTACAAAAAAAATTGTAATAACTATTTGTTGCATGTAGATTGCAACACGTTTGTGTCATAGTCACCTAATTTGTACAATAAACGCATTTTGATATTATATACGCAAATTAATATCGATTAGAATCTTTATTTTAGTTTCTATATTTAGGTAAACCTACATTTATTGTTTACGTATTTTTACTAACGATACTGATTAAAATATTGACGCAGTCGAGAGAAAAAAGCTCACAATTCTATAGCAAATCTGTTTCTGCAAATAGAAAGTTTTTAAATTTAAACTTATCATATGTTATTTTTTAACAGACAGGTTATTTCAGCAAAAAAAAACAGTAAGTACAAGTAAGATTCGTAGATTTAAATAATTGTGTTACAAAACTAACGAAGTTATCCTGATGAAAAATCAAAATATCCTTGTAGAAATTTACAGCTACACAGAAAATGCTAATTTATTTTGCTCCGTGAAGTAATAACAACCGTTTGAAATCCAAATTTTTATTACTTTTATGCGTTTGTCCGAAAAAAAAAGTGGAAAAGCACCACCGATCTGAATGTGTATGTTACGGATTCGTCAAAAATGGGTTTTCTGTGCGTGTGCGTGCACCCATTTTGTTTGTTTGTGTGTTTGTTTGGTATGGCTTTTGCAACCCTAAGGCAGTGATAGTAGGAGGGTAATTTATAAAAATATGTGAAAAATGCGCCACAGGCTAATTTTTTTAAAAGTGGACCTGACCTATTTGAGGCACTAATTTGAACATGTTTTAAGAGCACATAAGATTCTAATGTATCCTTTAAAAAATGCCAAGTTTTACATTTCATCAGAAGTAAAATTTAAAATTTGAACAGTAGACAGTAAACAGGTAATAACATTTTTGATCATGTTAACACTTTTTTTGGGATTTTAACACACTTGCCTTAATTAAGATACTTTTTACCTAAATATTTAACGTCAGTGATTCCCCGTAAAATCCAGGCAGGGTCACATACCGGAGCGTTTATTATCAAACAAACATAAGAAATAAATGCGTTACGCACTCACATAACCAGGTCGCTAAATCATACCACCCTTTATTAAACTTTCATGTAACACTTTTATTTGTCATTTTAATCATTCCTGACCGAGGTTCTCTGTTTTTAAATGTAATTTTCACATCATAAGTCAAGTTATTTTGATTAATTAACTCAATCACACTATTTGCCGAAGTATCCGTAGCCATATTTTTTTGACAATTCGGAGTCTATATTCGAGCCTAGTCTGATTATTTTGCCTTCGAAATTATATATAGGTATATTAGCAATTTTTCCCATTTCCTGTTTAGGCAGGCAGGGCCTACGAACAACTATGGCTCAAACTTTTAGAGTAAATGCTTGTAAAGACAGACAAGCTACAGGACGGTCCTTACCTGATTATGCTGGGTGTAGTTCCCAAATGACGACGCGGTCTAAGCCGAAAGTAAATTGTAATACCGACAGTTCGAGAATCCGCTAAAGTCACACAGAATCTAAAACTAGAGTATCTTATTTTTGTACATCTTGCATGTGTTTTTATTACCTGTCCACTTTATACAAACGCGAAAAAAGGGGTAATGCCAACAGTTAATCATTGCAACAAATTGCCATATGCGATCAATTTTGTGATTTAATTACGGCGATCAATTGTTGTACGATCAATCGTCTATGATCAATTGCCAAAGAAGGGTAGAACTATTCAAAATTTGCAGTATAGAAAAGAAGATAAACGTGTGCTAGCGTAGAAGAGTGTTAAAAAACGAGAATATTCGTATTGAACGTTTTCTATTTATCTGATTATCTGGAAAACATTCTATGCACACATATTACTACTAGAACACCCTAATTTATTATTTTTTTTTTATTTAGAATGAACCAGGTCAACAATACATATTGTTATACATAGTTGAGTTGTAAATATAGAATTAACATGACATTATTAATTCTAACTTAGAGGCAAAATTGACGCCCATCGCTAATTAATTATTCTAATTATTGAGGTCCATTAGTTTATCTTGCGGTAGTTTTCTTCTTAGCCTTGTATGTATGTTTAGTTGACCAAGGTGATGTTGCGCTGCACTAGGGCATTGATTTATGTTATCGAAGAACTTTTGGGCACTTTTTTGGATGAACTGCTTAATAGTTGTTATTCTTAGCTCAGTATGTATCTGCTGTTTACTAATGAACCAGGGGGCACTGATTGCTGTGCGGAGCACTTTATTCTGAAAAACCTGTATTTTTCTTATGTTGGTAGCAGAAGTGGCACTCCATACTGTGCACGCATAAGTAATTAGAGAGAGTCTTAAAAGAGCGGTGTACAGAAGAATTGCACAGTCGGTGCAAAGAGGTGTTTTCCTATTTTTAGTAAGGGGTATAGTACAGCTAGTCGAGTATATCCCTCGTTAAGCTTTTTGTTGATGTGTGCACTCCATGTTAGTCTGGTGTCAAAATGTATACCAAGATACTTAACGCTTGTGTTTTTGTCCATCCATGCGATTTCAGAACCATTCACTTTGATGTTTGGGATCTCATCTGGGATACGTTTGAGTGTGAAAATTTTGTTGCTACATTTCGAGGAGGTAATTGTTATTCCACATTTTGTGAACCATTTAATTAGAATGTTCATTGAGCGTTGAAGATGTTCCACTATTTCTGTGATACTGTCAGTTTGTATTACCAATGCGTATCATCTGCATATGTTGCTATTTCACCAATGTTTTGCTGAGGTAAATCATGGATGTAAATATTAAAAAGGGTAGGACCAAGTATACTACCTTGAGGAACCCCTGCATGGAGACTTTTAGTAGAGAAAATAGTGCCATTTAGCTTAATCGCAAAAGTTCCATTTTCCAAAAAGGAGAATAATATTGCCTTGATGTAATTTGGAATATTTATGTGTAATAACTTGTACTTTATTCCGTCAATCCACACCTTGTCAAAGGCTTTAGTTATGTCTATGAAAGCTATGGGAGTGTATTGTTTATCCTCATAACCCCGTTCAATAATTTCAGAGATCCTTTGTCATTGGTGCATGGTGGAGTGATTCTTTCTGAACCCAAATTGTGTTGGAGGGATGATATTGTTAACATCTAACTACATATTAAGCCTATGACTTGTTGCTTTCTCCAGTAGCTTTGAAATGGTGGGAAGCAGGCTGATCGGACGATAGTTGTTGTGTGCATGTTTCCACTTTTCGGGAAAATATCCTATTCTTAAGCAAGCGTTGAACAGGGTAGTTAGGTATGAGACTGCTTTCTTGGTTAGTTTTTTAATGGTCACATTTGGAATGAGGTCATGACGCGGGTTATGTAGGTAATAAGTTCGTCGGTTGTAACTGGTAAATCAAAGTCGTTACTTAAGGGAAGATTGGTTTCGTTATGGAGTGTGATCATATTGGAGAATTGTCTATTGTTGTCAGCTATGGTTGCTGTAAATATTGTATTTAGTTTTTCCACGAATAGATTACTTTTCTCCTCATCCGTATTATATTGTTCGTTGTCTACTGTGAGGGTTGGTATAATTGTGAGAACACCTTAAATGAACTCTTTATTCACATAGAATTTTTTACATATTCAAATATACATTTCGTGTAGGAAATTAAACATTATAAAACATGAAGGCAAACAAATTTTTTGCTTTTATTGCAGTGCAATTTTGGCAATTATTTACCTGCCGATTCTTATTCAATAATCTTGTATCAAGTGCAACCTTCAAATTATGAAAACAAGAAATGTTGGTACGTGGCTTTTCGTGCATCAACTTACCTGTCGATTCTCCTTGTATCTGTACCTACTTGATAATTGATAACAATTTTACATGTAGTAATGACCAGATATGACAATTGCGTTCCTTTATTTTACAGAATATACAATCTTGATGTAGAACGGCTTTTTTGCAAGTTACAAGTATAACGAAATACTCATAAACGTATAATCCTACACGTATAAAACACTCAAATAAAAATATATTTTATGCCTTCTTTTTATTGTCTCTAAGATTTCTACATTACTTTTGTAATTTTCTAACAGGTTTGAAAATCAGCATCATAAAATACATTGTTTCCGTTATATTTAGCTGAATATTAAATAATCATCATGATATAGTATAAGCTGTGTTTGAAATGGTACGATTCGCCGGGAAGTATTCAGTGGGAACCATTCGCCGTCAAGTTCTATTTGTCGGTGCGCAATTTGCCGTGGCACAATTAGCCGCAGTACAATTCGCCGGTCATTTTAATAATCATCATTTAAAATTGCTACATAAAATAATGTTACTGTCACCGTTACTGTTGTGACTCCCTAAACCTAAGAATGTTTTAGAAAAACTTAGTGAAAAAACAGTCACTAAATTTTTTTTCGGTGAAAGGTGCTACGGTTAATCGTGCTTGCCAGCGCATCGTGCTGCCGACGAATACGTTGCCGGTAAATGGTCTCGGCGAATAGCGACCGGCAGTGGCGGACATGGATTGCATGGAATTATACCTCAATCTGTTAATATAATCTATACCTACCATAAACTTCGCGGGGTTGCAGTGCAAATACGTATTGATTGCGCGTAATTTTTTAATTTTCTTAGATGTTCATAAAGACCAAACCTGCCCGTAAAACTATAGTTTTTCAAAAGATGGTAATTCTTGTTAGTATTCCCAAAGATATTTGTTGGTGTACACCGATTTTCAATAATAGTGTAAAAATAATAATGAATGAACGTAAATTGCCAAAGAAGTGATATATTCTTGCGGTAGTAACTAACAAAAATTAGGGCATATAAAGCATTTGCGAAAAGTGCAATTAAAACATAGACGACAACGTCCTATGCCTTTGTTACCTGTAAGTGCCCGCGCAATTCATGTTCTTATGATAGACTACCTGCAAGGGTGAAGTGATTATAGGATTATTTTAAGCCCAATCCATGTGTGCCCGCCGGCGGATCGTTCCTGGTGAATTGTACTTAACCCAACGTAGTGTGGTATAGACTGATTATAGATATTGATAAAGGTAAAAATGTTATATTTTATTATCTATGTATACTAGCATAAAGACTTCATAAATATTTTATTTAGTTTTCATTGTCTAATTGCAAGTGCCTGATTTTTAAATTTTTTAAAGCTTGAAATATCAAAATGATGCGTTTATCATTTCTTTTTGTATGAAAGATCGTGATTCAGTTTATCAAATATAATTTAGTTTTAATTTAGATAGTTCCAAATATACGTATAAAATAGTTTCTTTCGTAAAAACGTTTTTAATTTTTTTTAGCTATTCTGCATACTGGTTATATAAGATTGTTAAATCGTTCGAACCGCTTAATACAAAATTAAAGTAAAATTTCTTATTAAATTAGTTTTAAAATTAAGAATTTATTTCTATATAAAGACGCAAATACTTAAAGTAGTAGGTGGTCAGGCAAACTTCAATTTAACAGCGACCGTAGGCAAATTTCATGCAGATGTAAGACGGTATTAGACAAACCGCCTTTGTCTTTGAGGAACCGAGGGTATCATCGCTCAAGGCATGTATAAGGTAGTAAATATTTGTAACCAAAGTAGTTTAGCGTGTCTGTGAACTGAGTTGTAAAATCTCCAAATCGTCCTTAATATTTCACTTTAGCGAAGGTGGTTTGTCAACTTTAATGTTATGAATCTCACATTCTATTTATATTACTTTACTACACACTGTCGTAACCGTACTAAATGAAAATTTAAAAAAAAATTGACAGTTTAAAAAATTTTTGCTTTTAGTATTTGTTAAACAATATATTTATTTGTTGAAATCTAAAATCATATTCATAATTTGGCAATGGTCGTTTGGCGATTATCCAATTAAAATGTTCCGGTAAACGAATAAAGCGAATACCCCTAGATGTGCTTTCTCAGTTGAAGACTATTCCTATTGTCAATTAGCATGTTCAAGTCGAAATTCCTTCAATTTTGAAATATTAAAAAATTGTTGGTGGGGAAAAACTAGGGAGTGGTAGGAAGATTGGGCTTGAGCAGATCGGCTATTCGACATGTGTAGAATACGAATCTAAGGGTCTTTTCCGAGCGCGTCTATTATGAAGTATAGCACCCTCCCACATTTTTAATACAGTCGCCTACTTTTATGATATTTTGTGTTTTCTAGTTGCAATTAATGTTTACCCATTGAAATCTTAAAATCTATTTTCACGTACTATACGCCTTTGCGTGGTTTTTGTGCTTTCATAATTAAACCTCTCGGTGGTGCTTTTTCAATGAAAAGTTGTTTCCGTTGTCATTTAACATGCTCGTGCCGATTTTGAAGCCGAAATTAGTAAATGTTTAAAACAACAAAACATCGATGGGGTGTGAGGAGTGAGATGATAGGGAGATCGCGGTTTGCGCAGATTCGACATATGAAGAATACGAATCTAAAATTCTTTTTCGAGCGCGTCTACAGTAGTCTACACCCCTCGCTCTCCTTTTATTTGAAGCAGTCGCCGGTTTTATGCTATTCTGTGTTTTGTAGTTACAACTAATATTTATCCATTGAAACCGCAAAATCGATTTTTTATCTCCTATAACTCTTTCGGCGCTACAGACAGACAAACACACACACACACACACACACACACCAACGCGCGCGCACGCGCACAGACAGACATTTTAAAAAACCACATTTTTGGGTTCCCAAAACGTGTATTTCCGTTAAAATCGATTTCGAAAATTTTCATGAAACCAATACAAGAAAACATTTATTGACCCAAAAATTATTTCTTTGCGCCAATCATTTATTTTGTGGCGTTACAGGTAATTAATTCTACGTAGGAAAACGTAATCAAATCCTGGTTTTCTTTTGTCAAAATTCTTAACATTTCCAAAAAAAAGTCTGGACTAGCTTAATTTAGTTCTAGCGGACGCATTCGGACTCCTTTATTAAAACTAATGAAATATTGGTATTGAACAGGTAATTCTACATAGGAAAAGTAAATCCTGGGACCCTCTTCTATTTGAAATTCATAACTTTTCCAAAAAGAAATAAAAGTCTGGAGTAGTTTAATCTAGTTCTAGCGGATGTATTCAAACCTTTTTAGTAAAATTAATGAAATATTCACATTTAACGGGTAATTCTACATATGCAAATTTAATCTATTTAAGCTCTCTTTTTTGCCAAAATTCATAACATTTCCAAAAAAATAGAAGTCCTAAGTAACTTAATTAAGTTTTAGCGAACGTATTCGAACTCTTTTAGTAAAACTAATGAAAGATTTGTATTTAACAGGTAATTCTACATAGGAATAGTTAATCACGTCCTGCGTCCCTCTTTTTGTCGAAATTCATAATGTTTCCAGAAAAAAATTAAAAGTCCATAATAGTTTAATTAGGTTGTAGCGCACGTATTCAGGCCCTTTTAGTAAAACTGATGAAAGATTCGTATTTTTTTCCGAATAACCTTTCGAAAAGAATATACTTAATTTACTTTTAGCGGACGGATTCGGGCCCCTTTAGTAAAACTAAATTAAATGTGGTTAACAGGTGTGTTTCCGTAGAAAAAGTTAGTCAAATCTTGGCTTCCATTTTTTTGTAGAAATTCATAACGTTTCCAGACAAAAATATAATTCCGGAATAGCTTAAAGAAGTTGTAGCGGACGTATTAGAACCTCTTTAGTAAAACTAATGAGATAATTGTATTTAAATATTTTTGCCGAAATTCATAACATTTGTAGAAAAATTACAAGTTCGTGTAAGTGACTTCGTTTTTTTGCCGAATTTCACATTTCCAAAATGTTTTCTACGTACGAAAAGTTTTTTAAATTTCGGCTCCCTTTGTTTCTCCAAATTCATAACATATCCAGAAAAAAGTCCGGAGGAGTAGCTTAATTTGGTTCTAGCGGACGTATTCCGAACCCTTTAGTAAAACTAATGAAATATTTGCATTTAACAGGTAATTCTACATATGAAAATTTAATCTATTTCTGGCTTTCTCATTTTGGTAAAATTCATAGCATTTCCATTAAAAACTAAAAGTCCGGAATAGCTTAATTTAGAATTAGCGGACATATTCGAGGCCCTTTAATGAAACTTATGAAATATTCGCATTTAACAGGTAATTCCATGTAGTAAAAATTAATCCAATCCTGGCTCTCTCTAAAAGCCGTTCGAAATTACTTTGTTTTCTAGAAAAAAAAAATAATTTAATCATACAATTTCAATTTTTCCCCGGGTGTCTAGTGCGCAGATGATTAAGTACTGTGGTATTCTGAAATGTAGCTCCAAACTACATGAAACAGGACTCGCTCTACGCATACCAATATACAAGTTACAGCATGACAAAGCTGTGGTGGTTACCAGACGTAAAAATTCGATATGAAGTAGTTAGTAGGCCTTGTTAGCGAGTCCCTGTGCAAGAAAGACAAGCAAGTTTACTTATCATCAGGGTCACCGAGCCAGAGCATATCTTTTATTAGGTACTTGGTTCTAAAGGATATAAGCGAAGGGTAAGTCAAAGTTTGTGGATACCTTTCCTATTTTCTATACGTTCCAGTTGGTACATTACGAGAAATAGCTAAGGTTGCTGTAACTATTACTACCATTTAGTTGTAGATAATATTGGAAGGTCCCTAGGGTGCAACTGTTTAGTTGCCGCTCTCGGTAGCATAGAAATAGAAAATGATAAGTTGGATTTCTGGAATCCTGAGGTAATTGGAAGGATGAAATATTTTTAACGCGACCCGAAGGCGAATTAAATCGAAGTTGAAAACGTTTTAACTTAGAAAACAAGGCGGACTAACTGATGGGCTTAAGGTTAAGCTTAAACAGGGAATTTGAATAAATTTTGTTTACGCCCGTGTCTTTTACAAACTTTGTAAAAATATTGATAAAGGTGTATGCCCTGAGGAGGGTAAATTATCTTGTCACTAACATACAGATATCCCATAATTGCCTGAGAAAAGTTTCTTCACATCTAAAGATTTTTTTAGCGAAATTGTAAGATAGCGCAATAAAAGTGAGGCTTTGGAAGTCCTGGTGTTCCGGAGTAGTCGGACAGGTTTATCGCTAAAGAGGTGGTGTCAAAAGTAAGACCTTTTGAAGGAAATAAGCGCATTATTGGTGGGTATTTAAAATCCTGCAACAATCCTATTAAAATAATGAGCAGGAAGATGCGTCGCGACGCTTGCGTCGGTAGCACGACTGCGCGTCTTCTCCGGGAGTGAAGCCCGGCCAGTTCACAAGTTCTCGTCAACGGCTGTAACTGCAAGACGGGTACAACGCGCTTTCGCGTGTTGGCAATGTGACGCTTTTACGGAGCTTTTGTCGACCATTCATGAGTGTCACCTGTCACTTGGCTATCGACTTTAATACCGATAAGTTTGAAAATTGAGAAAATCAGTGCGAGCATTATTTTCTTGTTGTTTTTATTACTGGATTAAATTCTAATCCACTTTGTGTAACTTTGAAAGGTAATAGCAGAGACGACATCCATGTGCCATGCTTTAATTTGATGTTAAAATATTTATATTTATTTTTCGCTCTTTTATCGTAGTCCCGTTTATTTTCGCAGCACAAATGTTTCAAAGGGAAATACATGAATGAATCATTTCCATTGTAGCGCGTTCAATGCAGGTGTTGAAATACAAAAAGCTCACCATACATTTCCTTTAATATGGAAAGAAATTGTTATTCTTGATAGGTGAGTGTCATAAAATATACCCCTAGCCAAATTGCGTTTTCGTGGAGGCACGGTGTAGCTTAAAAATTAGAAATATGTCGAGCACATTTTTCGTTTGTTTTTATTATTACTTAGATACCCACAACGAGACGGTAGAACCTTTGAAAGTATACGGCTGAATTTTTCTTTGGTCAGGGCTTAGTGTGAAATTTGGTCTCTTTGAATAAAGTAATGTAAGAACTGTAGAGCGACCTTTGAAGGGGTGCGTCAAACTGATATTTCTCTCTTACGGTGGTATAATTTAGAGTGAATTGTGCATCTAAATGTGTGTTGTGGTGAAGGGATAACTACGATATTTCACTGCCGTTTAGTGCAGTTATTTTTGTGATAACACCCGCGCCCTTTTATGTCCAAAACCGTCGCACCCTCCGTTTTCCGTTGCACCTTGGCCCGCGTACTCGAGTGCGTAATAATTTAATTTATGATTTCGTGGTTGAAATAGTTAGATCTGTTTCCTCATATGCTTGTAAAATGCGCATCCCTTATGTTATGCAACAAGCGGAAACAGGAGGGCTGAATCAGCAATCTGTGGTTTGTTGCAGGTGTCAAAAAAGCTTGGAGCGGTGACTGCAGTTGGCGAACTGTGAATCAAGCCCGCTAAAGCTCATATTGAGGATTCAAACGCCGTGGGATATTTAATTGAAAGTGAACTAATTTAAGGTGTCTGTCTGTTCCTCCTTTTACGCAGTTGTTTCGAGAGCAGTCTGCGTTTTCGGCAGCAAATAACATTAGCTTTGCTCCGCAGTTAAGGTGTGAACATTTCCTTTATGATTGTGAACTAAATTTAATTCAGTTTCGCGAGTGTAATTTAATAAGCGACACGGATCGCTCGCAACCTACACCATGCCTCACCATATTTGCAATAGCGTCGCTGTTCGCGGATTGAAGCCGTGCCGCTTTTGAGAATTTCGTCGAAACAGTAATTAACACACTTATACTTCACTAAGTATCTGGATAAAGCGGTTCCAGGCCCAAGATACAGAAGTATAAAACTAATTATCCTATTACACGGCCAAACTGTAATCCTGAGTGTGTGTCTATTTATCCAACTGATTATAACTGTGGACATGTAAATTTCTAGAGCCATAAATTGCGGTGAGTCGACAAGGAAGAAGCAGAATGCTAAAATTGGGATTACTAATGCTTTGTGAAGTGCAGTGAATCTGTAGTGTTTTTCGTTTCCAAGCGGTCGAAACATCAGCTATGAAGACCCTCGCGCCTTCTTCAAGGACCTCTTCAGGACTCCTCGTTCTGGCAACTTGGATCCTGATTCTCCTGGAGCTTTGTACAGGTCTGTTTTATCTATGATTTATAACAACGCATTTTTGGTTAAAAATATCTCGTTTCTGCGGCTTTGGTACCCTTCTATGTTAAAACACAATTAATTTTGGCCTGCGTAGGTTTTTAGCATATCGCAGCACGCACTTGCAATAAAATATTTTTATTTTCTTTATTATATTCCACTTTTTATTCCACTTTATTTACATACAAAAGTATTCCGAAATTTAGGTAAGTAATGTAGGTTAAAAATGTAAGCGTACATAAAGGCATTTTAATTACACCTGTTTGGTCAGTGACACCGCCAAAATTTAATAATTTATGCGTGCCGATCAATCGTAATGTACTAAATTCTCCTTCTCAATAATCAATTTTCAATCACGCAAATGTGTAAAAGTAGTAACTACTTTGGCTGCTTTAAGTCCTAATAGAATTTTTGAAGATTATTACTACCGCCACAAATTAAATAATACTACTACCGTTTGTTACGGTCACGATTGGTTTTAATCGTCGAACATTTGGATGCGGACGTTATACCTATTCGCGCAAAGCATAACTCTAATAACATTATGTACAAATTATATATCTATTACGTTTCATAACAATGACGATTTTTTTGTTGATCGACATTAGATGGAAATTTGTATTTAGTTTATTTGTTCTTATTACCTTTTATTGATAATACATATTGATTTTTCGGCTTCGTATTGCTTGCTATTCTTTCAAAGTGGTACATGAGGTCTGATAAATTGTTTAGCAGGGTAAAGACCTTTTAGACGCAGTTTAAGTGTTGGCAATAAATGACTGTCAAATCGATTTTTATCGGAAAGAGGTGCCATTTGTATAAGCGCTTCCCAACAAGGAAATAGCGAAAAACAACGTTGACATCAATTATTATTCTGACAAATCCATTACTCGATTCCTTTGGGTCTTTGTTAACTAATCATCAATATAAAAAGAAGTTGAGTTAAGACTGAATCGGATTGTTAGACTCCTTTACCTTTCTCGTTGATCGTAACCATTAATTACTTCACAAACATGTAACGAAATACTTCTTTTTTTTTAAATTTATGATTTATATGCGCCCCGTAATAATCATACCTGTACAGGATCAACGTATATTATAAATTTAATTATTAACAGGTTCTCCAGTAAGTAACATACAATTGAAATCTTGATAAAAGACAGGTAATAAATTATAATTGAATTGGAAGGATCATTTATCTCCAATAAACCGACTAACAATCATTAACGTGTTGCACATGACAATGTCAGCCTGAACCTGAAAATCTTAACAAAGAAAAAAACTTATAGCAACATAAATAAAGCTGTAAGTAGCAAAGTACCCTGAACAAAAAGTGTTTCAGTTGCAAAAATAATATTTAATTGCTAAAATTTCACTTTTGTACGCCATTACAAGTAAATTCATAGATATAATTCAAACTTAATGGTTAAGTTTCATATGCAGACGATCGTTATGAATACACTGCAAAGCACAGATACTGTAAGGAAAGCTATTAACATTATTCCGATTGTGAATACTATGAACAAAAGGCTAAGTAAGTGTAATATTTAAAGGGTTTTTTCCGTATACTTTTCTCCGATTTAAAATACAAAGCAAAATGGAACACTTCAAAATTAGATGATGTAACTGCGAGCATTTATTGATGTCGCGCTACGTTCATTTTGCATTCTGAATTACAAAAGACCTTTTTCGGTATATGGTGTTCACTTACTAAAATAGGGAAATAGGTGTAATTTTTGTACATGTTAATATGTCTACATGCGTGACCGTTCAGAATAACGGAAATATCTTTGTTATTTGTAATTTCCGTCTTGTTCGTTTCTTTTTTGTAAGGAAACAAATTTAAGGTGGATAAAATTTCATTTAATGAAATAGGTAATTCACCTGTAACTTTTGCTGTATAGAAAGTTTTTCCTATTTAATTGGTGCAGTATCAAAAATTCATGGAGCATTATGTACGACACAGCGTTGTTCTTTTCTTAATATTTCGTTGTCAAAATGTAATTCGAAATAATTTTGTTTAAAAACGTATGAAACATGCTGCGTATTGAAATTCAGTTCACAAACAGAATTAGACGTAGATTTCTACATGTTCTCTATTTAATGTATGTATTATAATATTAGGCATTAATAGCACAGAATAATGAGTTTTGAACAATATATTACTGAAACAACCTGTTATGAATGGAGGCACATGAAACACTTCGCTTTGAACTTCAGTTTATGAAATAAAAATGCATTGAAAGTTTCCTTTGATGTATCACTTCTACCTATAGTGAAAGTACGCAGTGCGTGATTTACAATCTTCTTTTCTTCCTTTGGGACACGTAATAGATACAGGAAGCACGGCGATGCCGGATGGTGTTAACCGTTGTATATGGGTTAACATCTCTATCATGCAGGTTATTAAAAAATATGAACGCGGGGTTACGAACCAAACTGTAGCTGATACATAGCTCTATTAGCCTACAAAATTTAAAAGAAATTGCGTTATCAGAAATGTTTTATTAAAATTTTTTCTTTTTACAGTTTTCGTCTTTTCGAAAGATTTTACACACAGTAACATTTTGTCTGTATAGGGCTATTAGAGTAAAAAATTTGAATCTTATCTGTCAATCTGATTTAAAGTAATAAGGTGTTAAATTCGAAATTTTTTAAATATCGTAGCGGCCGCAATTTTGAAGCTAGAATTTCGGATCTGATTCCGTTTTCAGATTTACAAGATCTTGTTTCGGAAAAATGTGCTACAAAAATATATGCTTTACAAAAATTCATCGAAAACGTTACAGGAAAATTAGTGGACTGGCACATAAACCAAATTGAACCTTGATTTCTAATTCTATTAGCCTATAAAATTGGGCATTTCCTATATCAAATTTCATTCCGATCTGATAACTCGTTTTTGAGTAAATAAGCGTTAAACTCAAATTTTTTTAAAATTATAGAAGGCGTCAGAGAGAAACTTGTGAGCTGAGACACGAATAAAATTGTAGTTTATTTATCTTCAGCTTTATGAGTTAAATTAAAAAAAAAGTGTGGCCAGTTTTTGAGCAATATCTCTTTGAAAATTTCCAAAACTTTTTTTAATTTTTAGCTTTTAAGTTTTTGAAAATTTTTGTACACAATAGGTACCATAGTGTTTTTATAAGGCTATTATGATAAAATATTTGATCGCGATCTGTCAACCTGGTTTTCAGTAATAAGGCGCTAAAGTCAACATTTTCTAAAATTCATAAAAGGCCACCATTTAAAGCTAGAAATTTCGGAAAAAGCGTTGGATTTGCCCTAAAATCTTCTATCAGATTCCGTTTTTATTATAAAATTTTGTTTCGGAAACAAATGATACCAAAAAATCGTGTCTAACTTCCGCTTCCAGTTTCAGATTTTTAAAAGGCTTATTTTATCGGAAAATTTTTAATGTACCTCCAGATTCCAAAGCTCATCGAAATTCGACTATATGTTTGGTAGTTATTATGCATCACACAGACACACCCACATACCCATCCACTCATTCACTCACAGACAGACAATTTTTAGAAAACCCTTTTTTTGGGTCCTGGAAACATGTATTTCCGTCCAAATCTTGATTTCGAATATTTTCATGAAATCAATACTTTCTTATACTAAAAGTATAGGAAAGTAAAAAGATCGTGGATCATACGTTTTTGGACTTAAAAGAAATTTTGCTGGTTTTGCTGTTTGTCTGTTAATGGCCGCGTTACAGAGAACATGCTTCTGTATAATTAAATGACGCTTGGTGATGAAAAGATTAAAGATGAACGCCGGTGTGTTAAGGATGTTTCCATAAGATTAAATTCGTTTAAAAAGAAAGGAGTTCTTTCTAAAGTTTTAGTGAAAAACCATTCTTCCTAATGATGAGTTTGGATTGTGAACTCAAATTAAGACAAAAAGATGTGATGTGTCCTGAGGCATTAACAAAATTTTCTAAAAACCAACATTAGATTTTGGTTTTACTAGTTATTATGAGCAATTTGCTCAGGAATAATTTTTTTATCGGACCCAGTTGAATAAATACCGGTACTCGTTTTTCGATATTTAAAAATTCATAGAAAGCGCCACAGTGCAATTATAGTTTTCAGAAAAGAAACAAATTGTAGTCAATTTTTGGTGCTAGCAGCCTACAAAATTAAAAAAAAGTCGTGCAAGAAGTTTTTGCAAAATATTATTTTGAAAATGTTTAAAATTGTAGAGAAGCTCCACTGCGATCGTTTTCAGATTTTTGACATTAATTTCCATCAGGCAATTACTTTTTGAACAAATAGGTGTTAAAATCAAGATTTTCAAAAAAATTGTAGCGGCCGCCATTTTGAAGCTAGAGAGCTTGTTAGAAAAGTTTGCCGTAAGTTCTTCTCCCTGATCTGTGCTCCAAATTTTAAAATTTAGTTTTGAAAAAAAAATCGCTACCAAAAAACATGTCTAACTTCAGCTTCCGGTTTCGAATTTTTGTTAAGCTTAATAGAACTACAATTTTCGTTATACCTGTTCATTTAAATCTCATCAAAATTGGTTGAGTACTTTCGCATTTAGAGGCATTACACACATACCCACTCACACACACAATTACCCAAAGACAAGCATTTTTGAAAGGCTTGTTCTTTGAGCCCCAAAACGTGTATTTCCGTTAAAATCTAGATTTCGGAAAGTTTCATGAAATCAATACTTCTCTATACCGAAGGTATGGGAAAATAGAAAAAAAAATTTTTAAAGCGATCCGCTTCGTTTGTTATCGTCTCCTCTCTCTTCAGTTTAGTTACAAAGTTCTAGTGGATAACCGAAATTGTGGAACCAAGTTCACATGCGAAAATTGGCACCGTAACTAAATCAGACTGATGCTTTAGAATAACAGGCTTGTTCGCCAGAAAAAATCGCAGTTAGAGAGGGGCGCTCACAATTAATGTAAGATTATATGCGGAAACAAGTGCGCAACCTTTCTATACGACCCCAAATAGATCATTCGCTAGAAGAACATTGTTGTGAGCTCCCACCTCTCCAACCCATATTTAAAGTGCCAGCATGAAAAGGTTTGTAGAGTAGCTTATACAAGAGGGTCTTGTATGTTCGACCAATTTATGAGAAATGCGTCCCTAATCGCAAAAGAATATCTGCTTTTAAAAAATATTGTTGAGAAACAATTCTTTTTTAAAAATACATTTTTTCTTAATTAATAATTAATATTTTCCATCTTCTTTTCGCAACTTTCAATCTGAAATAACTTTTAAAACTTTGGTACCCCTGTAAAATAAAAAGACGACGATTCTTGACATTGTTAGCAATTTTTATTGAATATTTCTTGTAAGAGTTTGTTTTTGAAAAAAGAGAATGGGAGTAAACAGTTGTTGAAAGGTAAAAAATTCTAATATTTTTAGACATTTTATGGTTTAAGGGTGGTTTGATATTTCTTAAATAAAATTTTTGAGAGTAGAAAGGTACTCAGACTGAATATTAGATTATACGAGAGAACTAGCGTACGTTATCTCAAATGGTTAAACATTTACCAATTTAAAGCGACTTTTAGAAAATCTTGAATGTTTCATTCTCAATGTCATTTATTTATTTGGAAGTCAGAAAATGTTTATCGTGTGTCAATAAAAATCAATGAAATAGTGCTTCTGGAACTTCATTTTAAATTTTGGTTAATGTACGTTTGTGTAAAAAAGATTTACATAAATCGATCCCGGTGGGGTTACGGTATAGAGCAGTACATGATTAAGAAAATAGATTATTTAGAAGAAAAACGTTTTATTTTATATTTTATGTAAACTCTAAAATATAAAGACTTCAGCAATATAGCATAAATAGATGAGTTGTAAATTATATCAGAAAAAAAAGTAATTTATAATTTTTTTTATTAAAATAAAAATCAAGCCTTTGCTAAATAGAACGATTTATTTTCTAAATTGTCTCAAACTGTCTTTTACGAAGTATAGCTGTAGGAAGGTATTGTTATTTTTACGTTATTTCGAATTTTGATCAAATACTTACATAGCCTTTGACAAATAGAAAGGTTTAATTTGTTTTCATATTGTGTCAAAATCACAGATAGTTTTGAAGATTTTTCCCAATTTTGGTTTATTGGTAAATCTTTCTAAAATCTCCGTAAAACGTAATATTAATATTAATTGTGAAGGTAGGAATCTGACGAGACATATCATATGAGCAAATTTTAGAATTTGTTCAGGTGGCCAAGTTTATATAGAAAAATTGTGTTTTAAGACCTTCGATTACTCAAACCGCCGAAACCAGAACTGTATGTGACACCCTTTTACCTATCTCTCTTATTTGTAAAGTTTTAATTGAGAATTTTTCTTCATAAAGATGAAGTTGAATTGTGTAATGCTGTTAAAGTGAAAAATTAGTGGTAATATTAACCGATCGGTAAAATAAGGCCAATGATTTCATAAATTATTTGATTCATTCCCACCCTTCATTTGTTTTCTCAATTTCCCATGGAGAACATTTTTTTTTATAATGAATAACGAATCTGAACTGGGAGGTGGAACTTAGCTATAATGACGAGGCTAGTACAAATGTTAACACTTTGGTAAGGAAATTCTCAAAAGTTAACAATAACAATATTTTTGAAGTTTTAGCGGTGATGTAGTTTTACCCAGGAAGCATTGATTTGTGTTCAAAATGTTTCTTTAATTTTGGCGTTACAAAAATAGCCGAAGCATTTCTGCCTAGAATTTTCCATACTTGGGAATAAAGTACGGTTCAAAAACATATAAAATTAGAATCGCGCAGACATACGTACATCATATACAGATAGACATATTTCAAAAACCACGTTTTTGGATTTCATTGTATATTATCACATGGACGGGCAATCGTAAATTTATGATTCATGGTTGTGTTTCATTAGATGTTTCACAGTTGCAAAACTTCAGTTGTGTATAGGGTGTTGCAAAACTGTGCTGATGGTACTGGGAGCTTCTAATAATCAAGCAAGACGGGCGGTGCGTTTATACCCGGCCATTCTTTCACACGATTTCAATATTAGAAATAATATTGCACGAGACCAAATTAGAAACTAAATTCAAACAAATGACAAAATATGAAACAAATAATGACGTGCTGTTTTCAACAGCCAATTCCGTGGCACTGTTTTATTGACCACGCAAATGTGAGTTTTTCGGACACTTTGAACAACAATTTTTGTTCTCAGTTATCATGTTAAATTATTTTCTGTTCTTTTGTAATTTATCTTGGATTTATTTTAAGTACTTGAGTTTGAATGTTTCTTTCCGATCATTCAGATTTTTTAAAACTTTAAAAATTTCAAAATATTGTTGGTCTAATCAAAAAATCTTATAAAATATATTGTGCCACAGTTCGTGTCCGAGAATTTCGAAACACCACGTATAATATCTCATATTCTAATAATAATTCTAGTACAACACACACGGAAATTAAAGCTATTATTTAGATACAGAAACTGCTTATTAAGTTATTTTCTTCGGTTTATACTCTGTTTGCTAATGAACCACACAGAATTTATACAGCACCGTCTACCTTTTAAATATATTCTTAAAATTTAAATTGTCGTGAAACACGATTTCTTACGAACAATAATTGGGATCATTACAATTCTCAATCATCGAATACGAGTAAAGAGGGATTTATTACAAAAAAATTGAAAGCAGTTTAGTGAAACTGTTTTGTTTAAACTTTCTTAAAAATGCACTTTTATCGGTCAGATTTGCGTGAAAACTGAAATAATAAAAAATTTTTTATTTTCTTGTTGAATTAGTAACTGTATATTGAATTTTTACTAGGCCCTGTCCATCTTTTGAAGTTGAAACTTGATGATCTTCGTGGTCTTACAGATGAAGTTGTGTAACAGAAACAAACTGTACTGGATGAAAATTAAATCTGGGCTACAGAAAAAAATTTGTATGCACAGTGATCCGTTAGTTGGAAAGTTATACACTATTAAGATAAGCAAATGAAATTTTAGTATGTTTCTTAGACCATAAAGACTCATTATGTGGCCTATAAATTTTAACTATTTTCACTTCCGGTTTAACCGGAAATGACATCGACTTTCTGATTTTTAATGGAATACCCTGTATATGTTAGCATATTTCGAATTAGGATAAAATTTCGAGTCTGCTTTTTTTAACTGGAAACAATATTTTATTTTAACACAATTCAAAAACTTTGTTCAACAATATACGGTTTGATATACTGAATTTAAATTTTAAAGAAGTTAGATGTGAGGCTTATGACCTCAGTAATTAGGACTCCCGTAAACAACACATAATAAAAAATTAAATCATTTGAGTTGGTTAACGTTTTCTCAGGAAACAGAAACTTACAATTATTTGACTACTAAAATTATTTTTAACCATCAGAATTTAAAATATAAATATCGAACATTCGACAAAACAAGAAGCGCTTCTTTAAAATTTGTTTCTAGGGGTTAATATCGCCTAACCCCTCAACTGAATTTTATATGGTCGTTAGATTGTGCAAAATAATAACAAATTTTGCCTGCAACTTATTTCGCAATGAAAAGAAGGATTTCACGAATAGCTAGTTGAAAGTAATAAAAGTCTTCTGATTTTAGGAATAAGGATTCGCAGACTACTACTTTAGAGCTTTTGTCTTCATATAAGACAGAGTCAAAGCAACAAATGGGCTCCATTAAAATCATTGCATCTGAATGGTTACGTCTCAAACTGATATTGTCATATTTATACTATGGAGATACGATGTTACGCCTGTTTATGGTTTAACGAACACCACCATTTCAAGTAACTTTTCATTAGTCGCCAAATCTAGTAGCTGATCGGTCTAGAGACCGATCACTCTTCTTATTCTATCCGTGGCAGGCTTACGGACCCAATTGATATTAAAATGGCCAAAGAATTTCTTGGACTTTATATAACAAAAAAACATTTTTTTTTATATTTAAAAAAACAGCAAATACTGTAATCATGTTTTATGAATTTATTAGATTATTACATTACAATAGAGTGCAGTTTAATTAACGTTGTTAATAATTCAATATTGGTTTCGAAGCTAGTTCAAGCGGAAACATTATAGGGTAAATTATAATTTAAAACAAATGCTACCAGATGGCTTAATAGAATTAAATTTTATGTATTATTTTAAAAACAACAGCTTGTAAAAAACAGGATTTACATCGATGTTATTTCAAAATTCCTTTTACTGTGTGTAACCGATTTTCAATTAGTCTAAAAATAAAATTATTTGCCCATTAAAGTCAAACTCTCATAACATCACTTTGATGTCACTGACAGGTTTGTGCTGTAATTTAACATTATTAATGCCCTTTATTATTTACCTCGATCTGTCTGGCAGATAAAAATAGAGAACAATATAAGCATACCAACTTTGATGGCTCTAAATTTGTAATGGTGGAATTTCAGATTTAAATATAAACTAGCAGAACCCGTGGACTATGCCCCACAATTTTTATGTTTATGTTTTAAACAATACCTGAGCTAGTTTAGTAGATTAATAAATTATTCGGCGATTGCTGCAATTCTTCTTAAATATGAGCTGGTAGTGTAAACGCAGCAGTTTGTTAACAGCACCTTTGTTATTGTAACTCGAGCTCGCAATATTTGGGTTAAATTTGTTTTCCGATTATTAATTCTTAGCCTTTTTATTAGCGTAGCATCGTTAACACGCGATACACAAAATCAAATTTATTTATTGCATATCATAGGTGCGCATAAAAATGAGATGGCCATATTTTCAGTAAGTTTATAAGCAAAAATTGCTTGCAGGGTATTTGTTCAATATTTATTTGTTTAATTATTGCTTTTATTTGTACATATCTAAATAAGTGTCTCATTTTTCAGTAATACTTATGACATTTTTTAACACATATTTGTAAGTGCCTTTGCAAGTGCCCGTGTTCTTGAGTCACATTCCGTTGACCGGTTTGCGTTTTCCGCCGTGTTCGGATTGAAAGGCTCAGTGCTCACGATCAAATCAAGCAAGCCGATAGTGTACCTCCAACTTGTTTATTTGCCGCGAAAACTGTACTGGGTCGCAATCCAGCAGTGTATACAAATATGCGCCTTATTAAATTTAGACGTATATTTGCGGCGGCAGTAAAATGTGAGACAGGTGGAACGGCCCCTGATTTAATATATAAATTGATTGATTACCTTTGGTTTTTAAATTCGCTGTTTATTTTACCTCTTTTAGAAACACCCTATATTAATTTTATTTCCAGTTTCTGAATTTTCTGTGTATAAAACGACTTATACTTAATTATAATTTAAGATTGAAAACTTTTAATCCTAATATACAGGGTGAAAACTTTAATTATGGCCGCCATTGGTGTCTCGGAAATAGTACGAAAGTGAAGGTCCTTTTAACTGAGGAAAAGTTGCCTATTCAGAAGACAAATTAACTGTCATTTTCAAAAGATTTGAAAAATGTATAGCTTACTTGATACAGACAAAAAACTAAACTTTAACGTTTCTTTTTTGCTTGTAGCTTTTTTATTTATAAACTTTAACAATTCATTTTCGTCGGGGAAGTACAACACATAATAAGAAATTAACTGTGAAAATTTTTGATAACCTTTCATTTTCGAGCAGCGATAGTCAACTTTTTTTTCTTATGGCCGTTATATCAAATTTTTACATTATTAGGAGGCATTTTTTATGCCCCTTTTTAACGAAACAATGTATGACAATCTTGTAAAATAACTAAAACTGACGTTTAAAATAACTAAAAAACTTATTTCTTAAAGTTGGCTATCGATTTTACCCTAAAGTGTTTTTTGCCACGTTTAAAAACAAGTAGCAATATTTACTATGCTATTTGGATATCCAGAAAAGTACCTGATTTTTTGTTTAGAATTTAATTTTCTCAAACATCGTTTTTTAGGTGCAACCGGTAGTTGGTAAAATTATAGAACGCAAAAGGTTCTATCCAACTATGTGCAAATAAACATGAAGTTTTGTTAAAAAAATCAATTTATGACGCCTTAAAATGTAAATATTTGCACCGTTGCAATAAACACCTTGTATAATCAAATTCAGCTTTTTTTTTTATTTTAAAAAGAATCATGAAGCCGTGCGTGAGCACGACCCCATGATTCCCATCCCACCCCCTTACCCGGGCTCAGCACACTAAGTGCTATTCACCGGTCTAACATGCCCCACCCCTGAAAGACATGCAACCCAACGTACACACCTACAAACACCATCCATGGACTCGTCGGATTTAACTTATTCAGAAAAATTACCGACCAGCAGTGGATTCGAACCAACTGCCATTGGGAGTCTAGTTTCAAAGCCTGGGACTTTAACCACTAGACCACCCGCCGGCCCAAATTCAGCTTTAAAGTAACTATCTAAAGGATGATTCATAGTACATGGTCTTGACTAAAATTTAGCAGAAGTAATTTGTTTAATTTATGAAAATGCGGCTCTTGCAGATTTTACTAGTGAGGTCTGGAAATGTCAATTTTTTCAAAAATAGTTGAATAAGTCTGCAACGCCGCAACAAAATTTATAAACCAAAACACATTGCGAAAACATGGTCTTTTTTTTCTCTACAACTTTTATGTGATTAATTTTTTTTTAATATTGGCAGGAAAGTAATCGGTGTCATCATACTTTTGGTTCGCTCTGTACATTTTTATTTTTATTTGTTGATTTGGTAAGAAAACCAGTTTTGTTTGCGAGTGTTTTCCGAAATTCTATAGCTTTCATTATATTCCTAACTAAAACAAACAGCAAATTACCAAACACGTTGGGTACCCCTAAACAATTTATGTTTCAAGACTACATTTTCTGTGTTAAGGAAGCCCTTTCTAAATAACTTATGAATCTGAAGCGATGTAAACGACTTTAGTTGTTTGCAGTTGCTTTGAATGAATTTTTGAAGGTTATTAACTAAAAGCGCGAACTACATATGTTGTGTCAATAGTTGAAAATGTATCATCTACTTTCTTAGAGCCTTCCTTCCTTCCTTCAATTCTCAAACAAGTTAATTTTGTGCTAATAGTTACTAAGCTTAGTTTAACTCTAGCCCAAACATTATTGCATCATCGTGTAGGTACTTACCCGGAAACTTACTAAAGCAGTAATAGTCAGGTCGCAGGGTAAAAGGAAATTTTCCCTTGAGTCTAGAAAGGGTTAGAAGTTAAGCAAGGTAGCCAGAAAAAACACCGTTATGGAATATTTTCACTTATACAATATAGAATGTTTTTAATTTTCTCATTAACTATTCTTTTAAACTACTTTTTTATTCAGTGACTTTTAACTAAGAACAAACACTGTCGCAACTAGTTTTTCAGAATGTACCTAGATCATATAGTACAAATTATAACTTGGAAAGAAGAACATGATAAGATAATAAGATAACTATCTATTTGACAAGTAGAACCCAAATATTAAGGTAAAATGTTACATTATAAAGAATAAAAAGATGCAAAAAGATCTATGAGAGATAGATGAGTAAAAACTAAAAGCAAAAGAAATGTTAAAGACGAACAGAAAATGGGCGAAACAGGTCGCTCGTACGTTCAATACTGTTTATGTTTTAATTATTATCGTGCCGATAAATGACTAACAACATTGTTTTAACAAAAACTAAAAAGATGCGAATGCCCCAGTGGTCATTTAAAGTTTCAACATCCTGTGCAATACGATGTTGCGTACCGTATAAGAATAGTAAGTCTCATAGCATAGGAGTACGACAAACCGCCGTCCTACAACTAATTAGATGCGCTTCGGACTTAAAACCCAAAAACCGTTATAAAGCCTTTATTTGAAGAGTTATCAAAAATATGCAAGAAATAAAAAATATATTTTCTAATTAGAACTAGTTAGTAGTTCAAATTACGTAGGTTTCGGAAAACTCGTTATTAATAGTATCGTTTTTCTTTCTTAATTCTTCATATAGTTGAAAATTCTTGTAAATTTTAATAAACTATTTCAAATACTCTATTAAACTGTTTAAAGTTTATAACAATTAACGTTTGCGTTTTTGAATTAATAATTAATCAGTTGCAAATGTTTCAAAAATTCTTCGAGAGCGTTAAAGTAAAATTTGAGATATTAATAAAAATACATTTGTAGTTTACTGTAAGCTCTATCGGCCCAGAAAATTAAACAAAAATGGCGAGGGTAGTTTTAAAGGAATGATGTTTTTGAAAAGACCAAAAATTTTGAAAACCTGGCATTTTTACAGTATTCATTCATATTTCCAAAACTATTTTTGCATCACTTGATTATACTTATTAAGGGCTATTTAATAATATGATAATTTTAATCCATTGAATGTTTTATTTTTGAGATATGGGGCATTAAAAGTCATAATGTTTATAAATTCGTAGCGGCTTTAGTTTAGAAGATAGGGCATTCAGGAGAAAAGCATTTGAATTGCCTTTAAATTTGCTACATTTACAACAACCAAAAAACATATTTAAAACAGTTAAATAACAAAAAAAAAACAATAACATTCAACACATACAAGATTCCATTACTTATATTTCCTTATATTAAGTGTCTAAACTAATGTCGCTGTTGATTTTTACACCAATTTACACGATTAACAACATTTTGATTGATTTGCTAACATTTGGGGTGTTATTTTACTCATTTGTCTTCTTATATGTTCTTGTCGTTTTATTAGTAACGTAGGCGCGTAGGAGTATTAACATTTGGTTTTCATATAACCTAATAAATAGAAATCTAGTGGGGTGAGATCAGGCGATCTCGATAGCTACTCTACTACTACTTATGTTGAGTATCCTAATTATAAAAAATACCTGGTTTAAAATATAAGACGAGAAATCAGGAATTATCACCTTAAACGTTAGCCAATGTGAAACAAAGTGTTATTAATTGTGTACATTGGTGTAAAAACCAACAAGGATATTATTTGAACACTTAATGTAAGGACATTTATGTAATGGAATCATTTGTGTCTGGGTTTGTTATTGTTTTCATCGTCGTTTTGGCTGTTTTAAATAATTTTCTTTTCTTGAATATTTCCATAGCTGACATATAACTAAAACAATTTTAAACGGTCATCTATAACAGAACAAATATATTTTATATGCCAGCTCAGCAAATAGAAAGTATATCTAATGCACGGAAATTTCGTAAAACATTGAAAAGCAAGCCATACTATAATTTAGACGAATTTTTCACAGACAGGTTTCCGAGCATTTCAACTATATTATGTTTTTTTTTGTTTTTCGCAAACAGACGCTTTTTCACAGTACATCGTTTGCTTAACTTGCATGTACTTTTATATTTATTAATAATTTTCAAATTTTCTGTTATTAGTGTGGTTTGCACAGAGCTATGTATGTATATTTTGCATTTTTTGTATTATTTTTTGGACTACACCAAATGAAACTGATTTGTTCAATTCCCATTAAATGTACAATAATACAAACGAACATTAGTGAACGTTTATATGGCATTCGATAATAATCAATTGTGAATAAGGCTGCGCGATATTAAAAACTTAATATCGATAATATCAATAACATCGAAGACACCACCGTAATAATTGTTAGTTTTGTTGAAATTAGTACGTGTTAGAATCGCTGTTTTAAATTATTAGTTCACCCTGTATTAAATATAATTTTCTACGAGCACATCTCTACTAAACAATTATTTGATGTCCAATCTCTAATAGCACTTGATAAGACTTGTTTACGATAAGACGAAATGTGGTAACAGGTGTGCATTCAATTACTGCATTCGACTATTTTCGGGACAAATAACTATGAGCGTAAAGTTCCGATTTCTTACTAATGAATGTTATAACAAAGGTACGTGTGTTTGCTTAATGTCGGGGTGTTTTATAACTTTAAATAATACAGTTCCGATTAATTCGTGATGATTTAAAAAATGAACTAGTGTGCTTGTTGTTGGTGCAATCATTGCTGAGATCCTTGAAATTCTTGGTTTCGTTGGGACCTTTTCGGTAAGCAAAAATAATAATTCGTTCACTACCAATAGAATCTGTACACAGGGATAAACGACCATTTTAACCTGACCTCTTTTGATCTGCAGTAAATGTTTTACGATTACGAAAATGTTAGAAGTTGTTTGGATGTAATAAAAGCAAAAGATATGTTGTGTTTAGGGCTGGGCACTGTTGAATATTTATTATTGAATATCGATAATGAAATTATATCGATAATATCGATATCGAAATTTCCTGCAGATCGATTTCAAACGTGCAAATTTTCAAGCAAAAGCCATTCGAAGCTACGATCTGTGTTTATTACTTGCCAAATTTGCACTCTTCTCGTTGATCTACAATAAATTATCGGTAATTAGCAGATATGTTTAAAGCTTGTGTGGTACTATTGATAATTTTTCAATTTTTGAAAACTTTGTACATTGTGAAAGCTTAGAATTTTGGAAATTAAAACTTTTCAAATTTTAAGTTATTAAAAATTACATATATTAAAAATTATGAAAATTTTCAAAATTTTGACAAATTAAAAAATTCAAAAATTTTATTTTTTTTATTTTAAAATATTTAGAAATTTTCAAAACTCAAAATATTACTTAATTTTGAAAAATTGTTAGAAAATATAAAAGTTTTGAACATGTTTAAAACTGAAAAATTTGGAAACTTAAAATACATTTGAAATTTTTAAAATTTTGAAAAATGTTTGGAACTTTTAAAAATATTTAGAATTTTCAGAATGTGAAAAATTTTGAAAATTTTTATTTTGAAATTTTTGAAAAGTTTTAAAATACGCATTTTAGAACATTTTTAAAAATTATGTTTTTTAACTAGAGCTAATTGATGGGCGTAGAAAAAATTACGTAACTTTCGGATAAACGAGTTATTGATGTTAAAAAGTATCGTTTATTTTCCTAATTTTTGATACGGTTAAAAATACTTGTTCAGCCTAATAAACTCCTTCAAATAGGCTATTCAACTGTTTAAAGTTTATATCGTTTGCGTTATGGAGTAAATAACTAATCAATTTTTTTTTCAAAAATTCCTGGAAGGCGTCAAAGTAAAATTTGGGAGATTAGTACAAATTAAATTTGTAGTTTACTGCAAACTCTATCAGGTTAGATAGTTAAAAAAAATGGTGTAGGCAGTTTTTCAAGAATAATTTTGTGAACATATCCAATATTTTGAGAAACTAGCATTTCTACAAGCTTTATTTGCAAAAATATTTTTTCTTCACTTGATTATGTTTAATACGGGCTATTAAATAATATGACAATTTGAATGGATATTTTGTTGTTGAGTAATCAGGCATTAAAGTTAAAATTGTCAAAAATTCGTAGCGGCTTTACTTTTGAATATACAGCATTTGGGGAAAAAACATTTGATTTGCCTTTAGATTCACTACAACGCTATGTTTTCAAACAAATTCGAAAATTTGCATGAAATCATAACTTTAGTAGAAGTATGGAAAAATAAAAATTAGAGAAAACTGACAACAGACAAAATTTGGATTATCAGATGCCTTGTATATTGCTTTCGTAAGGTAATCAGCATTACAAATGTGAAAATAAAGAAAATGCACATTTTAAAATTAACTTAAAATTGCAAAAAATGGCGATCTATTATTATTTTTCAGTGTTGTTTTGCATAGGGGTAAAAACGTTAATTGATAGGGGTTATTATTTGATTTTAGAATTAGTTTCCTCTTTAATAAATGAGTCTATAAAAAAACGCACTATATGTCTAAACGATATTAAAAATAGTTTGCTCATAACTTTGTTGGTAACTACGTTACAACATTTCATACATCCCCGAGAGCATCAGTATATACCTGCACAGTTTAGAAACTACGGTTATCCTTAGCTATAGCAGGTATTAAAACAGGATTATATGGACCAATTTCAGGATTACTGAACCTGCATCTGCTTTAGTCAGAACACTATTAACCGATATTGTTAAAGATATTCTCACAAAATGTTTTGGGTAGGTTATTATAACAGAAGTTACAGCTAAATATATTACAACGGAAAATACAGCAAATTTTATTAAACACCGCTTTGATTTTTTTGGAATAAAATTATTTAAATATATTATGCACTATAATCAAATTTGCCAGTTATTTAATATAAAAGGTTAGCTCAAAAAATAAATAATGCGAAATTTATACAAACCATATTTAAATCTTGTTTTATGAACTATTTAAAAGTGATCCCAACAAGCCATCACTGCAAATTGGCAAATCTCAAATTAACACATTATCACAATCACATTGTATCTCTCTGCATTAACGTTTCCCTTTAGCGAACCTGCCTATTCGTGTTTTTTGTATGACGTGAGTCGATGTTGATTATAACCATAATGTAATATTCATGTAGCGTTCCTATTAACGTTCACTGTGTTTTTCATCCCAAGCGTTTTCGAGTGCAATTCAGTAAACCAAATTACACGTGTAAGTCACCCCTTCCATGAATTAATGTATTCACCCCATGAATTCCGAGAACTTCGATATGCAGTTATCCTGCGACTTACCGAATCAGCACTGTGGAATCCTTTCAAACTAATTTATTACTTAGCATTAATTTTCCTGTATGGTATACGGGCTATTTCTTGCATTCAAAGATCAGCTGAATTTAGTTGAAGAAAAGGAAAATTGAATGTTGGCCTGCATTAAATATCTCCAAGGGAGCAAAACGTCGAACTCAGTATATTTAAATATGCAGGGTCGTTGCCAGGAGGTTTTAAATTAAAGCGAAGTCTAAATTAGGAGATATCAGTCTTTTTGTAGTACGTTACCACGCAGGCACCCCTTTTAACATCCGCATTTTGTAATAAAACTAGTTTGTACAGATAATCGAGATATAAAATTTTTTTCAGTTTTGATATAGAAAAAGTTGATTTTTCTGAGAATGTAATTTCTTTGTACTAAAACTAGAACTCTAAATCTTGAAAAGCATATTTACTGACAATACAGGCAAACAAAAATTAATACAGATTTTGCGCTTGATTGAAGTGTGTCCGTTACTTTCTGTTTTTTATATAAAGACTTATTAACACTGAGATGCAGATGGGGTGTTTCCGGCACTCTTATAAGAAGTGCTGGAGACCCTCATTTGTCCGCTGTATCATCTTTTGCGCACCTATTTGGCCCTTGAGTACATCCCCGTATTGTAGATAGCCGTGAAAGTCGTCTTTATTCTAAATGCAGGACTTGTAGCATACGATGCTGTCAAATCCTTCAGACTTATCGGCCCGACCTTCCTGCTGAAGTTGCAGGAGAGGGTAATATAGGTTAATAGGTTTATAAAAGAGGATACATTAATCCCTTCACTTTTTTACCCATAGCAGCATGCACTAGCCAGGCAAAACCGTAAAGACGGCACTTCATCCGAATGTTTTTTAAGATCGAGAAGGTGCTGCACTAGAAGGAGCTTGCCGCAGTGGGGTTTCTTTACCTCTTCCTATTCTCTATCTGCAGTTGCCACCAGACATGACATTGATAAAACCATTATTGGGTGAGTCAAGGCTATGATAGCGGGGTGAGCTGTGCTTGATAGGACCGCGGTTAGAGCGTCAGTCAGAAGAGGATGTCCCTATGGAGGAGTTCTCTCACCTCTACTGTGGTGCTTCACACAATAGGGTCAGGCTACTTTGCCTAGTCACAGTAACATTGGTCGAAACGAAGAGGCTGATGCTTTGACCAGGAAAGGCTCTCAGAAGCCCCTCTTTGGCTCAGAACCAGCCCTCGGACTCCCCAGGACTATTACAATGCAGGAGAATGCGAAATGGGTTGGCTCCTAGTTTAAAACAAGCTGGACCTCGCATCCAAGATTGTCACATTCGAGAACCTTTACCTTGGCGTTTCATAACAACTTTTGCGGTTAAGTAGGAAACACAATATTATGATGAGCGTGGTAGGTTTTCTGACTGATCATGGTCCAATTAACAAACACCTTACCACCATGGCCGTAGTCAACGACCCCATGCGCAGGTTTTGTGGAGAAGAGCAGGAATATTTTCTTCATCTTTTCACCTATTGCTTCAAACTAATGGTACTGAGGGTCCGACATCTTGGCACCGTACTTCCAGATACAGAGGAATTACAGGCTTTTCGCCTACGTACTGGTCTCTATGAGGAAATCCATTAGTTAAAAAAAAATTTACAGATCGGGATGAAACTTAGTATTAAAATAATCCAAGAGGAGCACAATGTCACTATCTTAAAAGAAATTTTTTTGTACAAATCAAAACTGTGAAGAGGCTGTTTTTACCGAGATATTTTTTCTAGGGGATTTTTCTCTCAAAGATTATTTTTCTGGGGATTTTTACTGTGGCTGTTTTTTCAAGGATGTTTATTTAGACACCGTAACATTCAAACACATCACCACTAGGTCACACAACGACACAACTGCTACAGTACAGATTTATACAGGATGTCGGGCAATAGGCAGCGGCCCGTATCGTTCTCGAACAATATCGGAGACTTTCTACTCAATTCTTATACAAATGCGCACTCGCACTGTCTTATAACTAGACCAGATGTGTTTTGTCTACCAGGGTGGATTGATAGCGATACTGGCGGTGTATGCCTAGCTTTCACTAGTTGGCGGTCCAACATAATTGTGATTCACTAAAGGGATTATTGTAAAAAAATTGAAGAAAACAATTATATAGCTAAAAAGACATTTTTATTTAATGTAGTACCGTATATAATAATTATTTAAGACGATATGTTTCATAAGGCATCGCCCGGCACCTATTTGGGCCGACGCGACGCCCTAGGGCTATAGCTCAATTAGCCCAATGATTAGGATACTGCATAAAACTATATGGAAAAGGTAAATGTCCGTAAAACTTCTAATTATAGGGCAGCAGCAAGACAAAATACTGCTAAGTAGTTATTTGGATATAAGCATTCGCGTGCAGTTGAATACTTATAACGATAAATATAATCTTCCAAAACTATTACTAACTACTTAGTGGGTATTCGAGAATCGCGGCTGTACAACTTTACACTTATTTAATATTTGTATTTCTCTAACGTACTAAGAACCTAATTAAGTTTTTATAAGCTATTTTTACAATTGATTTATTGAAGTCAAATTTTATTTTGGGCAATGCTGTTAATTTGTTTAGGCTTTTGGTTTAAATCGTTGCTGGCTCGAAAGATACAGCTAATTTTAATGGTGGGCGTATTTCTTGCGAAATCTACTAAATGACCTCCGGCGATCATTTAGACTCCTACTATAAGACGCTTTGTGTTTTATACCGCATCAATAATCCTACCCAGTTTAAAAGTAATTCTTTCCCGCGGAGTATAAAATTTATATAAATCGCGTAAAAGTAGATCCCACTTAATTCTGAGGTAGGGACGTTTGCTTTATTAAAAGCGCTGAGTATAAACAGCAAATGTTTTTCTTCAGAATGTACCCTTTAAGAAGTATAAATAACGGCCATTTGCACTTTTAAATTGAAAATATTTGCTCATCCGCTTTAATTTAAGGAAGGCTTCGTGTAATTTAGCTGCTATTTAAAATGAATGGGTACACAGTGCTCATGAAATTTCATGCTGAAAAATTTACATGCATAAACCTTGTCCTGAAATTTTAACTCCTGGTAGTTTAAGCAGTCTAAATTAGATACGCTTGTTAAAGTATTGTACTTTTTTAGCGTTATTGCATTACCCCCTCCTTGGCCTAGGATATATACAAATATTAATAGCTCATCAGAAAATGCTATTTGTAGCCCATTCTGATTGCGACCAGTAATTCACCTAAT
Source organism: Ctenicera cuprea (assembly GCA_958336395.1). Classification (NCBI taxonomy): domain Eukaryota; kingdom Metazoa; phylum Arthropoda; class Insecta; order Coleoptera; family Elateridae; genus Ctenicera; species Ctenicera cuprea. The sequence goes on along the minus strand of OY284496.1, from coordinate 14,023,834 downwards.
ATGGAAGCGCTTTGCAGTGTTACTATGTGGCTTCTACAAACTAGAATTCCTTTATTATATTGTAATATAGTTAGCTGGGGGTGTAGTCCGTTATTATAGTTTGAGACGGTAATGAAAGGTATCAAGCCGAGGTAGGAGTGCGAGTGTTGTATAGGCCGGAGATGAATCGTGTTTCGTAGGTTCAGTTTGTCGTGCTCCTGCGGAACTCACAACCGTGTGCTCATTCATATTCAATCGCAATATCCTGCCTTGCCTGTGATCTGACCTGCTCTATCTACCGTGCTTTATCTGAGCTTACACAGTAACAGATCGAGGGCTTGCAACGACTCGTACACTTCATGTACAGTTCTAACCTTGGTCAACGAGCCTTACTGAAATAACATAACTTTCGTGTGCTGCTTGAACGTGCAACCTCAACAAATTAACGTAATTATTAATTTGGAGTTGTGGAATTAATTCGTCGATATCGTTTTTATCAGCAAAATAAAATTTTGTAAGTTACTTTGTGGTTGGAAAATTAAAAAATTGTAAAGTTGTTTCTAAACAGATCCTCTGAAAAAGCACACCCGTACGTTGGGAAGGGGGGGGGGGGGGGACTTGAAATGCTATAGGCATTAGAATACTATTAGTGGTAGACGAGTGATGAGTTTAAATTAACACAGCGCAGGGTTGTGAGAAACCTTCTGATCCTACATTTAATAATTATTGAGGCCAAAACGTTAATATAAAATATTGTTGTAAACATGAAAAATACTGTTGAAGAGTGTAAGAAGTTCAAAACAAAGTGGTGATATGTATAAGTACGGTTTTCATTTACAGAATTTTGTAAATTTTGAGTGCGTTCGTTTAATCACATATCTACAACGGATACTCCAATTTTGGTGTCACTGGGAACGTATCACAAATTTACCAGAAAAATAACAAATTAAAAAAAAAACAGTTCTGAAAGCTTGGCCACATTTCTATACATTTGTATTTAAGCTACTTTGCAAACCACTGATAGTGGTACAGCATTGAAACTTAATTTTCAGATGCACTAATTTAGAAGGGCTTGGTAACCATTTCCCTCCCCAAACTCTTCTTGGCTGCAGATTTTGTTTCTGGTATCTGATTTTTTTAAGCAGAAGTAAAATTTTAATTTCATTTCGTAGGGAGGGGGAAGAAGGTGGCATTTTTTAACTAGGCATTCTATGGCCTTAATAGCTGTAAACAAGGAAGGACTATTCCGATCTTACATAGTAACTGCCAGAGCAACAAATTTATGATATGTTTTTCATAACATACGAAGTATTCCTTTTTGACGTATCGGAAAATGTAGGCGACGTGCTTCGTCTTTTTTTCTTAGTCTGATTAATTTAACAGCCTACAAGATATTAACCGTATTTTTTTCATTTGTTTATCTGCAGATATGAATTAAGATAATTGTGTTTTTGGTATGAAGTAAGCAAGATAATTGTAAAATTTACTCATCTCAGTACACCACTCCAAACAGGAATAATTCGACTTCTAACTATTCACCCACCACTAGGTTTTTCTGTCGATTAAATACAACTCTTGTTTCCATACTTTTAAAAGTTTAGCAGAAATGATCTGCTTCCAACTATTTTTATAAAAAAAAATACTACTACTACTACTAGAGGAAAGAAAAACGGAAACAGCATATTAGTATGAAACGAGGAAATTTGTTGCCCGTTACAGTGGAATACTTCAATGTCATCTTTGAAAAGAGTATACTCCATTGTGCTTTATATATTTATTTGCACGGGCAAGGTTACATATTGATCGTTCGAACAGGAACTTCCAGTAGATTTCAACGTTTCAAAATTCATACTAATAAATAACTTTTTTCTTCGTTGCTTTTCTTTTGCAGTCACACCAACTATGAGAAACTTTAAAGAATAAATGTGAAACATTATTCTGATCTCTATTTCAATGTACACTTAGTACTGTTAGCTCAAAAAAAGTTTTTCAATTGTAATAAATACGTAGTAGTCACTTTAATTAAGAAATAAAACTTGTCGTTATGTATTTGTACAAAGCAGTAAATAAACCTTTTATTAGAAGCATTGACAAAACTATATCAGAAGCAAGTATTTTTAGATTATTGTTTTCTAACATGTAATAGGGTAGGTAAACTGCTGTATAACTTTAGACAAGCAAAAACTTTTCATTACCTATACTTTCGGTATGAACTTATGGCAAACATCTATTTGTACGTGTATAACTATATAACTAAAAATAAAATTTTGATGACATAATAAAGTATGATCACCTTACCCTGCAGTTCTGCAACTGCCTCGTCCGCTTACATACGTACGCTTAGTAATAAACTCTTATCGTTATCTACATAGAGAAATGTTAGAATGACGGAAGGAATCTACTTTTCCACCGTGTTGTGTTAGGTAGCACGCTACCTAGCCCTAGAACCCACAATTCAGGTTGTCGCAAGGTCAGAACGAACTCTAGCTACGCCGACTCTGTCCCAATTAGTTTTTCAGAAGCAGGCCGTAGACTGCTGTCTTTGAGTAAGACCACCTGGATATGCGCCGCCGAGATCGGTACGCAATCCGTCTGATTTCCCCGGTTCTACACTTGATTTTCGGAAGTGAGGAGGTAAAGAGAAACCCTACTCCTAAGGGCCCAGGTCCCTGAGTCCAACTGGTACGCCACTCTTTCTTGAATTATACCGTCACCTGCTGTTAAGGGTTTTCCAATTCTCTAATGATTTTCCTAGAAAACATAACCTATGGGCTTCTCCACACAGACGTAAACATTAAGTGGAAATGCAAATTTAAAGACCCTGCGGGAAGCAAGTGCCTAACATTTCCAGTCCTGTTGCTTAGTCGTTAAAACTCTTTGAAGTTAGTAATTCCTCTAATTCGTAAGAAAAATGCCTGTCTTGGTGTGGCAGAAGCAATGTGCACAACCCCAGCAACGGCCATGGAGGTGCTGCTTGAACTCCTGCCTTTTTACCTTCTGGTAGAGGCCGACGTCTAGGCGACGGCCTATAGACTAAGTTTCACGAGGAAAGGGCAACCTAAGACAAGCCAGAACTGACTCACGATTGATGTCAACCAATTCTATGTTTTAGATGGAAAGTGAAAGGTATGGTCTCCCACTTCTATGGCAAATCATACGGGATAAATGGTTATTGATTTACGGATGGGTCACGGACTAGGGAGGCAACGGGAGCTTAAGTCTTTGAAAAGAACCCCAGAGTTAAACATAAATTTACTCTGGAAAACCTCAAAAGAAGCTTTAAAGCGTATATTTCTACATCTGCTCCGACAACCAAACTGTCATAAAACTCTAATCTCCTTTAAGATTGGGTCACGACTGGTACAAGAGTGCCGAAAAAGTCTCACAAAGCTATCTGCTAATAACTATGAAAATTCCATGCGTTGCCAGTCATAGCTGAATTGAAGGAAATGAAAAAGCCCTGATAGTTGCTGGGGCTAAAGACCGGTTTTTGAAATATCTCTAAATGCCCAAGGCATGAGATATGTAGCTGAACGTTGTCACAGCTTCAATCTGGCTCTAAGCCTAGAACAACTACATTTCTTCTGAACTTAAACAGAATACAAATCGGAATGGTGACAGGTGTAGTGACTGGCCGTAGTCGTCTGCAGCAACATTTACACTATCAGGTTTGTCAAAAATTTACGGTGTAGGAGAAGTGAAACAACCTAGCTTACCTAAGGAGTACAATGAACCCAAATGCCCTAAGTGCAAGTGGATACTCATGTCTACTGACCCATTTCTAAGAATCATTATTATTACTTAGTGAGGATTCATGGCCGTCTTTCTTTTACACAGGGCGAGTTTGCCTTACAGCGCTATGCACAATCATAAAAGTTTTATTTCTCTTAGTAACTGCTGGGTATAGTTTAACTAATTTTAAAGTATAAAATATATAAACGGTTTAAAATATACGTTGTCCATTTTCATTTTACCTATCGTCAAAATTTGCAGAAAATTGCGATTTAAGTTTATTTTTAAACACTTTAATAGTTATTTGTTTAACTGGACAGAAAAGTAGCATTTTTATTGCCGCGGCGGGCGTTTCATGGCCTAGGCTTTGAATTCAGCCAAGGCAGCAAAACTGCGTTCCTGCCATATTGAATATATAATTTTTTCGCCGACTTTTAAGAACAAACCTTAATTTTGGAATTATTATATTTTTAATGTTATCGACGTCATCGTAGCCATCATGTTGCTATGACGAGTTTCGGGGTTTCTAATGCCTGGTCAGTAAATGTGATTGTCAACTGTTAATAAAAGCAAACTTTTAATGTCAATCGGCAGAAAACTATATTTTTGTACTGGGGTGTTTTAAAACAAGTAAATTCTTTGAAAGACTAAAATTTTCTGAGATATCAAATATAAACATGACTTGACTTTTGGAAGTATTGATGGTCGCTGGTAGTTAAATTGTAAATAGACAAGCGTATGCGTACTTGGGTGTTGCGTTTCCGGTAGTTTGTGTTTAAGCAGTGATGAGTGGGCGATGTTTTATATTTCTAAAAGTTTTGCAAAGGTTCCTGAAGTTTTTGCGTTCTACTGTACAGTTCCGAATGTGTAATTTAAGGTGAAGCGAGCTCGTTCAATTGTCAGGTAGCATTACTAAAACTGCCTTTTCAGTCGATATTGGTTAGCTTCCTGGCTTAAACATTTCATTATAATAAGATGCTACTGCTCGCAGCATCCGGCGGGTAGCAATTAATGCGAACGCTAAGTGCTCTTACATCGACCGATAGTATACGAAGGTATATAACCTTATCTGTGATATAAAATTGCGATAATAGATGCAGCGTTAACGGTAAACATTCCTCTTTAGTCAGACGATTTCGTTACTGTTGATGTTCGAGTTCTTAAATTACATCAAAACTTTACCAGGCCAAGAAATTAAGCACATCCTTAAAACGTAATGTTTAATTTCACGTCCTTTAGTAACAAGGTATACGACTTACGCTTTTATTTAGAAGAACTGCAGTAAAGAAAAACAAAACTACTTAATGGGAGTATAGGGACCTATAAAGAAGGAAATTTAGTAAATAACGTAAAAGGTTGTAACACTAGTTAAACTTTAATACTACCCTATTTAATTTTCAGTCAGCGAGATGGTATAGTAACAATAAATTGGATTTTGGATGCTAATTTTTAAAAATATTTCTGCTTCTAATTAGATAAACCAATACACGGTTATGATAGATGTGTTTAGCGTTTAGATTTATGAATAAAATACTTTATTTTACTTCAACAATATCTTACTTGTTTAAACCTTATACGTATTTCGACATGTTTATATTTCATTATCAAAGGTAAGATTTAAAAGTAAACAGATGGTGTTGCTATAGGAACAATAGAAATTGATAACTTGATCTTAGTTATCTATGTCTGCAAACGAGTTGATATTTCATTCCAAAACGTCCAATTATGGTGAATTTAAGAGATCAATTTGTTCATTCATTAAAGGTACAGATTTTAAATGTTAGTGAATTTTAAATATTTCTACTATATCCAACTTACATTTATTATCACAAAAGTGTAAAAAATTTATAGTGTTATTAGATTTTATTGAATGACTGTTATGATAAGCGTTTAGCATAACTGAATTTATGTGAGTGTTTATATTTGTAACGACATCTAATATCAAAATTTCTACCTGTTTGGCCTATATAAACCGAATTACAATGGGAGCAATTTAATTTGTAAATGCCTGATTTTAGGAAATCATGTGTCTTTTCTGTTGCATTATACAAAGCGTTGAAAAATGTTTTTGGCTATTTTAAAAATTACTTTGCATATTTTAGCAAACAAATCTGAAAAAATTGCTATAATTATAAATAAGTGAAATAAATATAAAGCAATTTTAAAAACAATCAACAACACGCTGTTTAATTCAATAGAAAAACAGATGATTTGCTAAAATCAGGCATTTACAAATTAGGTCTTCTGCAGACAAAGTAACCAAAATCAAGTCATTCAGTTCTATTGTTTCTATAGCAACACCAACTGTTTACTTTTTAATCTTACCTTTGACAACGGCATGTTAAACGTCGAAATACGTATAAGGTTTAAATAAGTAAAATATTGTTGAAGTAAAATAAAACATTTTATCCATAAATCAATATGAACTTCATTGAAGTAAAGCTAGAACTAAATAATAAAATTTAGTGTTAAAAATTGCTACATAAAAAATATTGCTGTGTGTTGTCGACGAATATTACAACAAAGTAAGCAATAACATGAAACATAAGTTTTTAATCGTTGGTTTATTTCTGCTGTTAAAACTAATCACCGACGATAGACGATAGTTCATTCTACAGAACAAAGATTTTTAACGTGCAAATATCTAACACACGAAACCATCAGTTTTCTTCATTTTTATGACCAAAATTCACATAACTTTCAAATCGTAAATGTGCTCCTGGAAACAATTTATACTAATTGTTTAAATTCTCTATTTATCGTGAAGATATTACAGATTTTCGAAACGCTGGCTGGAAGGAAAGAGAGCAGTTTCTTTATTTTGCTCTTGACTGAAACCCACTAAATTTGAAATATATAAACTAACTACGGTTGCTATATAATCAGCATAATTAACATTACACGGTAAGGTGGCTGGTGGATTATTCGTTCTAGGGGCTTGTAACGATTAGTACGTATGAAACATCTTATCATATTTGAACAACTCAGAATTATGCGGAATAGCTATTTGTTCGTTTGTCGGTCTTATATTATAGAGTGTAATTTGACTTTTAAAGCAAACAAATAATGGCCTTATTATTAGAGCCTACATGTCTTATGTTGCAGCCAAATAACATCATAATGAACCAAATTAGAACGAGCTGTATCCGTACATAAATCAGATTTTGCTGACGTTTAATTTTTTCATTTTTGCAGGTTGAAAACTTCGGACTCGCGTGCGTTTTATTATTGCATTATATTTTCAAATTTATGATGGCTGTTAAGTCCTCTTTGGATTCGTTCTTTGTCGTTTTCAAAAAAGAAAACCCAACTCGTGCGGGGATGTGCCCTTAACGTATATTAGATTGCAGTGATGTTCTGATATTGTATTGCCGTTTAGGAATTATGAGATATTCTTCCGCGTATATAGTTCCCAATACAGAACTAATCGGTTCATACCATTCGACGTGCAGCAAGATTGGCTATCGTGCTAGAATAATATAAAGCATATTTTATCTTGGACAGGGCCATAACTTCTTTAGAAGCTTCGACGCACTGATTAGCCGTTGCTGTGGTCATGTTATTTTAATTGGCTTAGAGTGTGTTAAAGGTGCGTAAAGGCATAACTTTTGGCGCTGTCGGGAAGCTTACTTACAAACTTTCTCGTCTGATATCACTTCTATCACAAGCGACGTTGACATATGGCTCTATTTGACGAAAACAGTAGGGGCATTACTTAGTTCTGAAGATTTAGCCTGCTACGAATAAGTTCCACTCTAATAACAATGAATACTTGGTTGTATATCTATTTATTCTAAATTTAAGATTGCGTATAAACATTATTTAAACACAAAAGTGTTGAACGTTTTGTGTAAAAAATTAATTACAAATACGCGTTGATTTTATTATGCGATAACAAAAACCATTATGGAAATCAGCACACCATTTGTTTACGGTTGGAAACTCTCAATATTTAACAAAGTACATTTTCAAGCAGGTCATTCAAGTTGGGCTTTTAAGTTTAACGCACGAGTAAAATCAAGAGACTTCGGATAATTTTTCAACGTTCTTGTGCAAACAAATCTTGACATACATTAGTCGTTTAACTTTGTTTCCTTGCTGTAGTAATATTTCTAAATCCCGGCTATTACATAAAATCGATTGCTTAAACTTTCAACTTGGAAAATTCAAACTTAGCAAAACTTATAACGTGTTTCGATAAATATATTTCGAGCCGAAACGTTTTAGCTTCAGAACTAATTTCTGTTAAAGACTGCGTGCTTCTAAATTGGAAAATTGTTTCGCTAATATCCGAATTAGCGTCTTAAGGAAACGTAGGTAATTAAAGTTTTCGACGTAATAATATGATGTGACGTTTAAAACGAAAATTATAAACAAACACACTTAATTATAGCAAAAGACTAGCGTAATTATTCATTTCAGTACAATTACTAAGTTGCCGACAGCGTCAGGGACGGAATTACTTGAATTTTAGACAAAGGTATTTCGGAAGTATATTAAGATGCTCTTAATATAATTAAGACACACTTGTATTTTCTGTTTGTGTTAATAGTACATCTACAAGATACTGTTTTGTTTTGATTTGTATCCGCAAATTAGGTACATTCCTTTTCTTTCTATATTTATAATACCCAACAAATTGAGTAATGTTTGACAAAATGAAATCGTTTAAAAGTATGAGTCATTATTTTTTATTTATAAGTTTTGAGTTTTACTTCGTTGCAGTTCATTGTAATTTATTGTAAATAAAACAATTCTTAATTTCAACAGTTATTTTTAAATTTTGGCCTTATACGTATTTTGACATGTTGACATGTCATTTTTAGAAGCAAAATTAAAAGTAAACAGTTAGTGTTGCTATCTCTCTCTCTCTCTCTCTCTCTATTCAGCCTCCTTCATTCCATCTTTGGACATAGGCCTCCTCCAAGGTCTTCCATTGTTTCCGATTTCTTGCTGTTCGCATCCATCCCAGTCCGCCGACTCTCTTAAGGTCATCTACCCAGCGCATCTGTGGTCTTCCTCTCTTCCTCTTGCCGTACCAAGGTCTCCATTGATTGATTTTACTATTCCATCTGCCATCCGTTATTCTCTCGTTATGACCGGCCCATTTCCATTTCAGACGGGCCATCCTTTCTGTAACGTCCGCAACTTTTGTTTTTTGTCTGATGTACTCGTTGGTTTTTCTATCTTTTAATGAGAGTCCGAGCATCGCTCTTTCCATTGATCTTTGTGTTTTCGCTAATGTCTCAATGTTATTTTTTGTGAACGTCCATGTTTGTACTCCATATATTAGAACTGGTAGGACGCACATGTCGAACACTCTCGTTTTTAAATGTTGCGGTATTGATTTATTCCTCAATATATAGCTTAATTTACCAAAAGCCGCCCATCCCAATCTGGCTCTTCTTTTTACTTCTGCTGTTTGGTTTTCTTTAGTCACTCTTATTTCCTGTCCCAAGTATATATAACTGTTAACTCGTTCTATTATGTCATTTCCTACTATCACTTCTCTTTCGTCTTCTGTATTCGTCATTACCTTTGTCTTCTTGCGATTCATTTTTAAGCCAATTGTTTGTGATGTATCTTCTAGTTGTTGTATCATTGTTTGCAGATCTTCGAAATTGTCTGCCACTAACAGTATGTCGTCTGCATATCTTAAGTTGTTTAGCCGTTCTCCATTTATGTTTACACCTTTCTCATCCCAATTCATTTTTTTGAATATATCTTCTAAAACTAGTGTAAATAATTTCGGAGATATGGTGTCTCCTTGTCGTACTCCTGTTTTTATTGGAATGGGATTAGTTTCTCTGTGCAGTCTGATACTGGATGTCATATTTTCATAGATGTTATGTAACATTTGGCTGTATCTATAATCGATTCTGCAGTTTTGAAGCGCGTTTTCCACGGCCCACAGCTCTACGCTGTCAAAAGCTTTTTCAAAGTCAATAAATCCCAGGTATAGTGGGATGTTGTATTCAGTGCATTTTTCGATCAAAATTTTTAATGTATGTAGATGGTCGCATGTGCCATATGTGGATCTAAAGCCTGCTTGTTCTTTGGGTTGGTAACTGTCTAGTTTCTTAGTTATTCTTTTAGTTAGGATTTTTGTTAGCAGCTTATATATTTGTGGGAGTAGGGTAATGGGTCGGTAATTTTCCAATCTTGTCTTGTCTCCCTTTTTAAACAGTATTACCACTGCCGCGTCATTCCATTCTTTAGGTATTTTTTCGTTTTGAAGGCATTTATTTAATAAGAGTTTAAGCATATTTATGACTTCCTGTCCCCCTTCTTTTAGCATTTCTGCGATAATTTTGTCTTTTCCTGGGGCTTTTCCGTTTTTCATGTTCGTGTTGCTATAGGAACAATAAATCTTCATAACTTGATCTTGGTTTTCTATATCTGCGTCCAGATGACTTGATTTCTCATTCCAAAACGTCCAATAACGTTGAATGTAAAACATCAATTTGCTCGTTCATTAAAGGCAGAGATTTTAAATGTTTGTGAATTTCAAGTGCTTCTAGTATATATAATTATATAATATATATAAAAAACCTGTCAAAGTTAAGAATTGTTTTATTTGCAATAAATTAGAAGTAATTAGATTTAACTTCTCAGAGATTAGGCAATAGACATATACCAGTAGATACTACCTTACTTGTTTGATGATGATGTGATGATTACTCATAACAATATTATACTCAAATAAAACGAGTTACTTATCTGACGTCTGGTATAAGCTCTTACATTTCCATACGTTCAGTACAGAAAAGAAAAGAGAACTATCATATCCAATACAAATAGCTAAAATAGCAACAATTGACAACTATTTAATAAATATTGTTTACAAACATCTACAAGTGTACCTCCATCTCCTCTTTAAACAATTAAAATTTTGAAAACTCTAAAAATCGATGTTTTTGACAAATATCATCTCTTAGCTACGCGCTAGTCCACTTCCATTCCCTAAAAATTATTTTTTCTAAAATATTATCAAAAATCTCTTAGAACGGAAGTGCCAGGCGGGAAGACCGGGCCCCGCTAACCTATTTTAACAGATCTGCCTAGATGCAAACTAAAGCGATTAAATGTTCAGTTGTGCCATCACAGACACACACCTCCAAATGAATGTATTTTGTGGCTTTGCTTATATACCCAGCAAATGAACAGTATATCATGCGAGCGATATGATTTATAATAACTATACTATATTTGTGTAAAATTAAATTACTTTCAAATTGTATTTCCTTCCTACAAAAAAAATAATAATTTAATATTTAAATATTAACATTTGAAACATTGGTAACATTTTTATAAGAAAATAAATTGGAAATTGATGAAATTAAACAAAAAATGGGAATTCAGAAACAATTAACATCCTTAGGTATCATTGCATCTAAAAGTTTATAATTTTATTCTACATATTATTGATGAGCCGTTTAGCTTAAAGTGGAATATTTTATCACCTCGTATTTCTTAAATTATTTTAATTTTTCTGTACACGCAGCTACAAATAACCTGCTGTTAGTTATTTATTTATACTAATCACTTACCCTTATTTAAGACCTATAGTAAAGTTTGTCGTTTTATATACTTTTTAAAGTTATATTTCTGCTCGTCACAGAAAATTGTAGTAGTTTGTAAAGCATTTTTATGTAAAAACACGCGTATTAAACAACTGAGGCTCAAGACTTTCAAGTATCTTCTCATAAATTCAATAACGATAAATTATTCAAATCGAAAACGATTTTAAGTTTACTACTACATTCCACATTCCCTTTTTACAACGTGCTTTGGATCTCTACGAATCCAAAAGTTGATATATAAAAGCAGATTATGATAGAGAATGTTAAAATAAATCGACTACATTTTTGTTTTAATTTGTAACTTTAATATTAAGGTTTTGGCATCTATTTTTTTTGAAAAAGAATTGATAGAATAAAATAAATTTTGAAAAAATAACTTTTAATTAAATGTTTTAGTGTTACAATAGATTTTCAAGAATTTACAAAATTCATAATGGTAACTTTTTGTGTTTTCCAAATTATTAGAACTAAAAAATACAACACCCTTTCACACAAGTAACTAAATACCAAATACGTATTTCGACGGCAAAACTATCATCACTAGCGGTAAACTGACACTGACAGTGTTAGTTTACCACTGATGATGATAGCAAGACCTCACCTCGTAAAATCACTCACTCAGTACTCCATGGTCCTAATTAAGGTAAACCTTGAACCTCTCCGAAGAGAGGTGGACGTACAAAGTTGAAATCACCGAATTAACCGTTACAACGGCTACCCCGCAGAATCTTTGTTCACGCTACTCACCTAAGTGACGGTCCTTGGCCGTCCCGCCGCTTTTCCGTTTTAACTCAAGTTACTGTGTCCAGGCACCCAAAGCAGTTTGACTCAGTCATGCGAGCCAAGTCTGCTTAGAGACTCACTACAGTCCTTGACAGGGATTGATTTGGTCATAACATAATAATAAACTTCTTCGTTTGATGTTGACCTGGAGTGTTGTTCCAGTGGGACTTTTCTGTCCCTTTTCCCACTTACGGACCTCTCCCATAACGTGTTCTTTCGAAAGTCCACAAAAACGTTCTGTCTCATAAGACAGCTGCTGCTCCCTCTTTTGCAAGGTGATCAGCTGCCATTTTCTTATGCCCCGGCACCCATATTAGGGTAACCCTGTTGTTCTTTTGCCAGTTATTTTAGAGGATTGTTTACAGTTAAACGTAGTCTTAGACTCAAAAGTGTAGGAGCTTAGAACTTTTAGAGCCGCTTGACTGTTGGATAGTATGTATATCTGTGCTTTACGCAATCTTGGAAGATGGTTGGGATCCTTTCCAGTGATATAGATAGCATGCATCTAAGTCTTACTACACCTACTCTAACCCTTTCGTCTATCTTTGAATCATTCGTATACCATATACTAGCTTTATTTGCAATCTGTGACGGTATGCCTGTGCTTTGCGCGCGGCTTTTGATAACCAGTTTAAGTGGACAGACAAAGTCACATTCTGTCAGAATTGTATCTGTGGAGTTGATCAGCGAATTCAGGTGTATTATATCCACAATCCTTAGATGGCCAACCAGATCTCCCGGTTTAAAAGATGTTGCTTGTTCCAGCCTCGAGGCGCTTTGCCCCTGTTACCCCCAAGCAAGCAAGTTTCTGTATTTTATGGAGATTGCTTATTGCAGTAATTGATTTAGTTTTTTGTCACCATATACCAATGCAATATACCAGGAGTCTCACGACCATTTTGTATGGCTAATAGATCATTTTAGGTTTTAGTTCCCAAGCCTTACCAGAAAGCCTTGAGCATGCCCAGGATGCCATTTGCGCTTTGGTGAGAGTTTTTTCGATTTGCAGGCACTAACACAGCTCCGTTGATAAATCTCTATATGAGCCTCTCCAGTTTTATCAGCTGGAATGAGGTCAAACTAGAGAGAATCGGAAAGACGTCCTCCACTTTTGGACTTTATATTTCTCAATATATTAATAGGGCTCACCGTAAACGTTTATGTTTCGCTGCTGCAGTGGCCGACTTTCAGTTCGTCAGAATCTGCATGACTGGATAGACGCTTTAGTAGGACGTCAACAATATTATCAAACTCAAGTTATTGAACTACCAAAAGGTATTTGAGCGCCTTGAGGTTTTAAGTTTGGAGGTTTTTGGAGAGAGTTTTGTGCTTTTGCACAAGACCTTCCAAGTCTCCCTCCTTCTCCTGCGATTACCACCGCTTTTATATAAACTTTAAAACTGCTTGAAACAGTCCCAGCTAGCTACATAACGTGAAATATTTTCTGAAAAGGATCTTCCATTTTTTTACACTGAAAACTGGAATCTTGGTGACTCTAGCCTTGTGTGAGTGCTCTGAAACGTTCCAACTTTGTTAGCGTGCTGTTTCTCAACTAGAGCTACTCGCGTAATGTGCGTATTGTCGTAGTAATACAGCTATTGTTAAACTTACGGAAGTTATGTTATTCGTAAGACGCAAATAGAAGCCCAACAATCTAAAAATTAATTTTGGTTGTTCGACAACAATAAGCACACCGTAGAGTAGCGACGTTTAGTAGAATGTGAATGTGCAATATTGGATGCACCCTGAAACTAGAATATCTTATAAATGCAAGATATATTGCATATTTTCCTGACATAAAAGCGATGTCCAAAGAATTCAAACCTTCCGAATACCAAGCGAAATCGTTGTTTGATATGAAAAATATTTCAAAGTTTTTGCATGGCGGAGAATAGCAATGATCGAAAACTGTCCGTTTTCCTAGAGTAAAATGCGACTACGAAAGGCGAAGGTTTGAATTAACGTTTTCCGATAAATACATAACGCGTGGCGAATGATGGATGGGGCAGATCCTACTGTCATTCGAATAAGTATTTTACTTTTCAACTGACGAACACAATCATAGCAGACAATGGATCGCTGATTCCTGCGTTAATAAATTAGAAAATTCACCCTCATTTCATACAAACCACTGGATTTTAGAAAGGGTTTATCCCAGTACTTAATATTTTGTCAAACCTAGAGATTTAAAAATTAATCTACTTGCACGCAGCCGGAACTGGCGTAGGTTTCCCTGAAAATATGGAAAGTAATTAAGTAATTGCGACATACTGAGTGGCTTTTCCAACCTGTAGATGAAAGATGCCCTTAGGATGTTACATTGTGTTAAAGCATCTCGTTTTTGTACGAGCAAGTTGTATTTAAAAAATAAAAATATTTTCATAAAAATTTAAAAGCTTTATTACACACATTTTTTACATATTCTAGGGGTTTTGCTTTCTTTTCGTGTTTTAATTAAACTTTGCGATGCAGTTGACTTAGACTTTATTTTTTGTAAAATTCCTTACGTGAATAATGATGTAGCTAATATTAATTTTTGAAAATATCTGAGCAAAAACACTCTTATTAACCTTTTTACATAATTGTATGCGAATATTACGGCTCTTGTAATAACTGCAGCTGATTAAGTAAAATTATAATATTAATTTATTACTGATACTTGTTGTTTACGATAAGAAAAACATTCAGGGTTTATTTATTTATTTGGTTTATGTTTAGTTTGCTTTCCCTTAACATGGAGTTTATCGGAATTTTTATTTCCTTTCCTTTACTTCGGAAATTGTATTTTTCAAAAATGGTTTATCGACCGTAACGTTTTAAATTCGACGATTATTATGTAAATGAAGAAACAGAATTTAAGATAATGCAAGCATAGCGGTTGTTGTATAATCTTTACTGTGCATTACTTCTGGGTATAATAGGGAAGGATGGTTTGGTTTCGCTATTAGATATATTTTAGTTTAGGGAATTGGTTCGCTAATGGACTATTTAGAACGGTTGGAAACACATTTCGGTGATTGTTCAATCGCGGAGGTGCACACGAAGGGGTGGAAGCAGAGAAACTGCATGGCGGGCTATTAAATGATATTATATCCTTACTATTAATCTGGACAGCATAGTCTAGAATCTAGCAAGCATGTCTCCTACTCCGCACCACTACATTTTAATTAATCCGGCAGCAGATTGGAAAAAGTAATTAGTAGATCGCGATATGTATCAGCTCGTGGGTCGGAGCAAAGCTAAGCCAAGCCAGGCGAGCGAATCGAGTACTCAACGCGGCAGCTCGCCATCGACATGATTTATACGCGAACATTTGGTGCCATGTTCTTTTTAACTCGTCGGAAAGACAAAGTAGGCAAATTGTCCAACGCCAGATTAATTTCAGCTAAGATACATTTAGAAGTACGGCTCCCAGAGGATGGAATTCTCACTCATAATATGCATGTTTATAATTTGTCACAAACAAAATTGCTAGCTTTTGCACTTGCAATTTACATTTATTTCTTTCCTGCTTGTTTCTGTTTGACATCCCAAATTTATTGCCGTAATGTACGAACGACATTTCTTATATTTTCGCCAAAACCAAAGTAGTAATCACACGCATATGCTATATGGAAGACAGTTACTAATCTACTGACATTTAGATATGTCGAATCGACGGCTGCGGACGATAATATTGAGACGAATGATATCACAGTTGGTCAAATACATATGTTATTACACACTTTGTCAGAAATAAATGTTAAAGGCGCAATTTCACGGTTTCACTGTTTCTATTTATACGCTTCGGAATATATACAGGGTGTGCGGAAATGTGAAGTACGAATATAACGCGTTGCAGGTACCAAATTAAAAAGGGACAAAACAGGTCGCTGGTACTTTCCTATACTGTAACATAGCAACTTCCGGAAAACGCGTTGTTGATCTTAAAAGGCATCGTTTTTTTTTCTTAATTTTTAAAATAGTTGAAAATTCTTGCTCATCCTAATAAAGTACTTCAAATAGTCTATTGAATCGTTTACAGTTTATAACGATTGCTGAATAAACCATCAATAAATTTTAATTTTTCCAAAAATTCTTGGAGGACGTCAGAGTAAAATTTGGGAGATCAGAAAAAAATAAATTTGTAGTTCACTATAAGCTTTATCAGATTAGGAAAAAAAATGTTTTTGAGGAATGAGTTCTTGAAAATGTCCAAAATTGAGGGCAGTTAGAATTTTTACAATGTTTATATTTTCAATAATATTTTTACACCGCTGGATCATATTTACTAAGAGCTATTAAATAATACGGCAATTTGTATTGATTGGATATTTTATTTTTGAGTAATTGGGCTTTAAAGTCAAAATTTTCAAAAATTCGTAGCGGCCTTAGTTTTGCAAACAAAATGGCTTTCGCGAAGAAACAATATGATTTGCTTTTAGATTTGCTGCAACGCTATATCTTCATAATATCAAACAAGTGCTTACAAAAAAGTCTATGCCAAAAAAACCTGCCTAATTTCCGTTTCCGGTTCTGATTAGAAACCTTCTACGGAACTACCTGCAACTGAAAAACTATCACATACTAAATTTGATAAAAATCGGCCAAGAAGTTCTGAAGATATATGGGAACGAACGCAAGCACCCACCGACCCACCGACAAATTTTTGTTTTCTTTTTTACCACAAACCGTACATTTCCGTTAAAATCTGAAATTCTAAAATTTGCATGAAATCATAACTTTTCATGCTTCAGTATAAGTATGGGAAAGTAAAAATAAAACGTTTCCATAAGCATAGGTTTGAAAACGCTTTCTTACGGAGCTACACTCTCATAACTGGAGACGTGTTAAGCACTCTGTTATGAATAACTTACTTAGTGTTTGCATTAATTATTATTTAAAATTGTATTCCAGCACTGTTTTTAATTATTGTTACATGTGCGTCCAGTGGGGGGAATGACAAAGCATTGTTCGTTTCCTTTTTTAAACTTATACAAGTTTTAAACTTTCGACCAATGATCTTGTTTATATCATAAAAATACATGAAGAAGATTCAAGTGGATAAGCCTGACGGTATCGGTTCTTAAATTGTCATAATAAAAATAAAACTGTTTCGTAATCTCCCCATACGGAACGCTTCGGGTTGTCTTACACACCTGTAATAAAAAAAAATAAAGCTAAATACGAAAATACAAAATTTTTAAAATTCAGTGCAATTGATATGAAAGTTATCCATAAAACTGTGTTTACTACGTTCTTTCTTTAGGAGGATGTAGCTGTGTAACAAAGCGTTTTGGTGTCCATGTTTTAAAAAAAAACATGCCTAGAATGCGTCATATATTTATAATAAACCAGAAACTAAAATTCTGCAACAAAAAAATTTGAGATGTATCAAAAAAATTATAATTTTATTTTTGTCACTTATAAGTAACTTAGCTTAAATGTGGGATTTTTATCCCCTTCAATTTATTATATGTATAATACAAGATATTAATTTGCGAATTTAAAAAAATTATTTCTAATGAGATGATATAAAAAACAGAAAATAAATTTAATAAATTGTTAAACTTACTTACATTTATTATCATTTGCAATTTTTTAAAAGAATCTAAGACGTTGGTATTTTGGAAGGTATATTCTCAGAAAGTGAGTTTGAAACCAAATTTAAATGTGATATCATGAAACCCTTGAAACAAAAATCTGCAAAAACAGTGTAGGGACTTTTGTAAAAGTACCGAAAAATCACAGGCGAATATGGCAGTGCGTATAAAAATTAGGAAGGAAATAACTAAAACTGTCGTTCTAAAAATATTTGCAGTTATTTTATTAAGTAAACGACAAGATCAAAGCAAATTTTTAATTTGGCATAAGAGCTGTTATGCAAGTTGTAAAAGTGCAAAGAACATAGAAGTGCTGCGTGAAAAACGTCAAAAGGCTGCATCAGATTCAACAGTGGTGTAATTTTTAGAGGCAGTCGAAAAAGTTGCACTGCAAAAAAATATTTTTGATATTAACAAATGTGTCTTCTGTCAAAAAGGTTTAAATTAAAAGAGGCTTTTACAAGTATTAACAAAGAAAAACTTTCTGATGTTGATAACTTCGGAATTATATTACTCCGTGAGAGGTTTTTGGCGAATAATTTCAATTTGTTTTTCTAAAGCCTGCTTTTTCGATTTAAAATCGTCCAAATCTGTGTAACGATTATACACAAAAGTAGCAGAGAAACATTTTCCTTTTTCCAAACCTTTTCAAGGTTCTTGTAAAATTGTGTTTAAAGCCCCATCGGTGCTTGTTATTTTCTGGCTTGCAATTGAGCTTAGAATTGCAGCAGTTTTGAGAAGTTTCTTCTATTTGTTTTCTGTGTAATTTTTGTTAATACCTGTGAAAGTTTTTTCTGATTTAACTTTTCTAACAGAAGACGCATTTGTTAATATCAAAAATATTCTTCAATATTCTTTGCACTAGTATAACATACATAACAGCTCTTATGCCAAATTAAAAATTTGGTTTAATTTTGTTTACTCAATAAAATAACTGCAAGAATTTTTGGATCGACAATTTTTGTAATTTTCTCCCCAAGTTTCATACGTACTGCCATATTTGCTTGTGATTTTTGGTACCTTTACAAAATTTTCTAAACTGTTTTTGCAGATCAAGCACAGCTTCAAGGGTTTCACGATGTCAAATGTAAATTTGTTTTAAGCTCACTTTCTTAGCATGTACTTTCCAAAATTTCCACGCTTATAAATTTTTAGAAAATTGCAGATGTTAATAAATGTGTCAACTATTATTTGTTATTTACGAGGACCGGAAAAAGACCCAAGTTAAAATAAAGCCTAACGGTTGTAGATTAGGTTGCAATGCTAGGAAAAAACATCTACCGATCCTACTGCAGTTACATATTAACTTATTCCATGTTCTTGGAAATATAATTACATTCTCTCGATAAAGAAGAACAATTGTGCTAACACCAACAATATTAAGAATTTGAATATAAACTTCTCTCCCGTCTGCTGCCTCATGCCAACTAGTACGCTCCTAAAGTGTGGCCACAGGATGAGCGCAGCAAGGGGAGAGCAACGAGAACTTCTGACTCATACATGCGGCGCAGCATTCCTGTAGATTCGAGTTATTTACAATTCGCGTTTTTTATATTATTTATCTCATTACTGTACTTTGCAAAATCATGTAATTTACATCGACAGAGACAGCACGAATTAAACTACTATTTATTAATTGTAGCTCCGTAAGGGACCGTTTTTTAAAATAAAAAAGCCACAGAAAACTTTTTGAAATTTTCTCACAGGTATTTGTAATATTGAAATTTCTAGCTGCACCTATAACTTGGAAAAATGTTTAACGTCCGTTTGCACAGGACGATTTTTTAACAACTTGCAGATTTTGAATCCTTCAGGCATAAGGATCATATTTTGCAAGTTCATAGCTTTTTACCTAGGACTGCCCGCAAGCTCACCTTTTAAGCGATTTTTTTAGACGCGAGCAGTATATTATAACAAAATTCAGAATAATCAGTTATAATGACAATCAACATTCTAAACAATATCGAAAACTAGAGATGAAAGTAAAACATATTCTTAGTAGGTTATTTTGGACAGTTCTAGAGCCTCCCCCACCACTCGACCTTGATGGTCAAGGTCAAGGTCATAAATTATAGTCAAGGCCACCTTCCCAACACAAACCTTGAGTTTCAAGGTCGTTGATTAAGGGCACCTCCCCACCACCAAACCTTGAGTTTGAAAGTCATTAATCAAGGCCACCTCCTCCTACCACGAAAGTCAACTTGCCAGGCCAGCGAACAATTGAAACGCAAATAGCATATAATTTGTTTAATTGTTATAATACATTGGAATTTGTATTCGTATTTATTATGTAGTACCACTGCAATTAAACAAATTCTATTGTATTTGCGTTCAAATTATTAGCTGATCTTGCAAGTTGACCTTCGTGGTGGGGAGAAGTAGCCTTGATCAATGACCTTCAAACTGAGGGTTTGGTGGTAGGGAGGTGTCCTTAATCACTGACCTTGAAACTCAAGGTTTGGTGGTGGGGGAAAGTGGTCTTGATCATGATTTGACCTTGACCATCAAAGTTGAGTGCTAGGGAGGTTCTAGAACTGTCCAAAATAACCTACTATTTTTGTTTGGTATAATATTTTCATGTTACGATTATTGAAAATAGGATAGCTATGTTGATAAAGGAAGTCGTGTCAAATCGAACGTTTTTTTTCTACACTGTTTAGTTTGATAATGCTAATTGCTACGAATACTTACAAAAATGGAATAATAGCTGCTACCTCAAAAGTGCGTTAGCAGAGAAACATTAAATCTGTTACCATAATAGCTTTTTTATGTTGGTAAAATGTCATAATACAAAAGCAGAGCCGTAACCATGGAAAGGCATTTTGTTGGGCTTCCGTTGCAAGAAAGTTTTAATAAGACAAAATATAAAATTGATAGAAATAACTCTTTAATCAATTTGATGATTATCAGATATTTGATAAACAACGATAAATTTCATATTTTTAAAATATTATTCATTACCCTATACGATTATTCCTACGAACAAAACACAAGGAAGTCATTTTTCGAAGATGAAACGAATTAAAAATTATCTGCGAAGTTGTATAACGATAAATACCTAAGCCTCCCAGAAAATATTATCAAACAAGTAATAAACAAATGTCTCAGCAATAAACTAACAAGGTAATTAAAATTTTAGGTATATATTTACAAAATTAATTAAATGTGTTCGATTTTTAAATGAGTTTAAGTGAATTTGTAACTCGTGGTTTCAGTATACTATAATATAAATAAATATATTTTTATTTTATTATAATCAGTTTTAAAATTCTTTATAATTTTAGTGTGTGTATAGTATATGTAATATAAAATAAATGAAAAATATTATGTTTTGTTAACTTCTAAAATGTAAAATTAAAATTTACATTACATTTGCCTTAGGGTTTCACAACTAAAGCTACTCGTTTGTGTAAAAATATTTTTTAAACCTTTCTAGAGAGATTTAATGGATTGGGGTTTTTATAACATTTAGAGAAAAGAAATATTCTCCCCTGAGATTGAAACTGCAAAAGAGATAAAATTAATATACAATATATTGCTATGTAATACCCCACACTTGTGGAAATTAATGATTTATATAAACTGTATCACAAATTGATCTAGTTTATTACTTCGACTTGAGTACTCTTTTAAATATTCAGGGTTCTTTTTACTTGTATTAACAACAAAACGTGGCTTCCCTTTTTGATTGTAAGATTTTGGTTCTTTCTTTTTTAAAAATGACATTAAACATTCATGCATAATCTTTTACATTGAATAGGTACTAAACAATTTTGACAAAAAAAATTATTTTTATATAACAAAGCTTTACTTTATGTTTCTAGATATTACTCTTTCTTTTTATCTTCACTCACTTTTTATAACACACAGTACCTTAATTTCTGTAGATCTTCCACTCTATGGTTGTCCTTCTCTTCTTTATATTAATTATCTTCTGCTTACGTAGTCTTTCTCTTAATCTTCTTTCTCCAGTTGTAAATTTTGTTTGACATTTAAAATTAAATGTATCCATGTCATTTCTTTCAATCGAAGAATCACATTATCCTGGTAACTTGTCATCTCAGCTTTCAATGTCAAAACAATTGTTTTTTTATATACATTTTTTTATTACCTTCTTCGTCGTTGAACTACACTTAGCCACACTTGACTTCAAGTAAAACACTGTCTTATAAACAGACAAAAACTTTTAATTAATAGTTGTAAATTATTTTACACAACTTTTTACATTTATTTGGGAGCGTTTCAAATTTACTTCTACCTCACTTCAATGTTATTTTTTTTGCTCCTTTTTTCTATAGTAACCTAAATTAAAACTAAATTTTGAGATAAAAACAACTTGACTAATTTTATCGTATTTCCAAAATAACTTATTCTACACTTATAAAATATAAATTAACAATTACTCCCCCCCCCCCCCAAGATTATACATGTTTTATTATCATATCAAACTTACATAAATAATTCCATATCTCAAAGTGAAACCACGCCAATTTATTATATTTTTATTTACTCCAATTATTAAAGAATTCCTGACCTAGTGAGTCGTCATGCCAAGGTAATCAAATAAATATTTTAAAATTGATCTTTTTATAAATATTTCGCCAGTGTGGTCATAATATCACAGCAATATATTTCATGGTCATACTAATGCAAACAAAATTTTTATGTGGTTCTATTACATGTCAGTATACAGCATATAGGGTATGTATTAATTTTAGGAAAAGCCTCAGGTATTGTTATTCCTCAAGCGAAAATAAGAAGAAAAGCTTAATAATAAAAGTCTTGTAAAACTTCTCGCCACATACAAATGTTCAAAATTGGTAACAATAAACAAATTCGCAAATCAAAATCAAATTACTTAGTGCATGCGTTGATGCATTATAAGCAAAGTTTACTATCGCCATTTGTTTTAAAAATAAAGAGGTGCTATAATTTTGGTCATTTTTAATTACTGCATTTTTTGTCAAATTAAAAAAAATACTCTTTACAGTATTCCAAAATAAAATCATAGCGGTTTTGTTAAAACAGTACATGAAAGCTAATTTAAAAGGCCTTGGATATTCATCCGATAAACAAATGCTTAAATTATTTTCTTCAAATTCAGATTATCGGACTATTAGTAGTTTTGCTTATTTTTCCGAAACGAAATAACGAAATTATGCACGAGACTCTAGATGAGCTATTTAATGAACCGCTGTTGCATTATATTTAGTTTGAATACATACAAACATACCTACCTTTGTATATTTATTTAGTTTTACATAAAAGACAAAACCATACAGCATTGCGTCTTGGAAAAGTACTGCAAGATTTGTAAAACCATGAATTTCGGTGGTTTACCTGAACAGTTTAGTTAGATAGTCATTAAAAAAAACGACCAAATTATGAAATTGATTTTAGATTTCAACGAATAAAGATCGTTTGTAGATAGAAAATACTAAAAACGAAAAAATTTCGAAACGATCAAAAATTCCTTTAAATATTAATATTTTCAGAATTTTTAAATAAGTTTTCCAAAAATTAACAAAACGTTAACAAAAATTTTTAAAGTTTTATAAATTTTCACTATTTATAAAAACATAAAATTTAAGTTATTCAAAATTTCCACAATTTTCAATACCTATCGTTTAAGATTTCCAATATATTTAAAAATTATAAAACGTAAAATATTGTCAACATTTATGATTTTCAAATATTTTTATAACTTTTTTTTCAAGATTTTTGCGAAAGGTGATATGCGGGTAGGTTAATTTTTACAGTTTTAAAATTCAAGGTTACCAAATTTGCATTTTTTAAATTGCGCCCGAGGACATTCGTTCATTAAGACTTTTGTCGTATTCTTGCCCAAGAAACAACACTACTTGAAACTTGTCCGCCAATTAAGCACGCCCGGTATATAATAATAATAAACACCATGTTCAAAAAAAATTGTTAGTATTTAACGTAGTCTTTCCTCGTCACCTAACAAGCAATAATAAAACATAGAATACACATTTCGTTTTAATTTAAAAGCACAGGACAGTAACAAGTTAATTTTCAGTTTTTAATTTATTTTTTAATTAACCATTTTAGCACTTTACATGCAAAAAATTCATTACATTCAAGTTAAAAAACGTATAATAATCTTTTAAATTTTTAATTACAAAATGCTTAACGCTTTTGAAATAAAACAATTGTCGCAATACAGGTTAAAATTTAACATTTCGCCTTTTTTCAAAAATAGGCAACGACAACGGTAGCAAAATGTCGATACGTGTATGTTAAAGTTACAACGTGTTAGTACAAACACGTTACCCATTAGCATTTTCCTGTAACTTATATAGTAGCAAATCTGTTGCAATTTTATTAATTAAGCAAATCGCAAAAACTTAACCACCGCGAAAATGTGACGTCCCTATAGACTAAAGCTGCGCGTGTTGTAAAAGCGGCACGAAGGCTGTAAAAACCAATTTAACATGTTCATAACAGAATTTCATGCCCTTATTCTTCGGTAAAGTGAATTAGGACATAAGCTGAATCTTAAGTGTTTTGCGAATTATCTGAAGTAACCTTTGAAGATATCCGCCATTTCAATAACTGGAAAAATTAATTCAAAATTGTCTCAATGCCTTCATTTTACTTCAAAAAGTTTTAAATAACGTTTTTTTTTTATTCCAAACTGTACACTTTATTATAATAAATTGGTTAAAGCATGGTCTTGTTAAACTTTTCGTTCCTTTTCAGTGATGTATCAGCAAAGCATTAACTTACTTATACTTATAGAATCGTTATAATTTTTTATTTCTATACTTTGAATGTGTAAATTTGAAGATTTAATTTTCCTTATATTCTTCGATGGCAACGTTTAAATACTTTTTCTATCAGACTTCAGTATACATGTATGGTATGTAAGAAGAAAGAAAAATGAGAAAAATACTTTGCCTGATCTTTCCTATACTTTAGAAATTGTTACTTGTTATATAATACTCAAAAGTATGTTTGTATTAACGTTTCATGCCTCAACATTGACTACTATGAGAGCATTTGCTACAATATACTACATGATACTAAAATACTGTGAACACTTATGACCTTTCACATGAAAATAATAGTATAAAAGTTTAGAAAACATTTCATTTGTTTCAACAACTACTAGCTATAAATACAAAGTATTGAAGTAAAGGCCGATGTAGCTGGATAATTCAGCCATGCGCAGTTTAGATTTAATGCTTCGGTCTAAGCCTTAAACGAAATATAGAACACAGGCTTCCAAGAAAGATATAGATGAAACTGGTAGTGCGTTGCTATTTGTACTAAGTTTTTCTTTATATACAATATAACAAAACCTCACATTTTTATCGGAAAATTTTAGTTGTATACACGAAACATTGTTACTTGGCAACGCACGAGAACACAAAGCTTGCATTTAAAATTCTCGACTGCGGAGTAGGGCCCCTATTCTCGACTCGTGCGTCAAATTTTTCGTATACGTATATGACGTCATTGCATGTAATTTTATATGGGATGACGTCATACACGTATACGAAAAATTTGACTCATGAGTCGAGAGTAGGTCTCCCGGAGGATATTTTGCATGCTTTGTCATACGAGTGTGTTTGCAAATAAGCAACAATGTTGAGTAATATACAACTAAATTTTACTAAGAGAAAAATGTGAGGTCGAAATATATTGGGCAAGACAAAATCTCCAATAATTCAAACACAAATTTTCTAAATTTTATTAATTGAAACAATGTAACTGTTGTAAACAAATGTCACGAGCAACGCAGACACAAGCCTTGCCGACGGAATGTTATCCCAGCAACGGAATTTTTTCGCAAAGAGTTTTATTTTCAAAATAAACAAAATGCCATTGACTGAAGTTTTTGTGGAGGAATTTGTCTGAAAACAAGTCTATTTTATGATTTTTAGAAAAATGTTAAAAGAAACGAAAAACGGAAAAACAAATCCGTCTCCAAGAAATTGAGTGGGGGAAAGAAATCATTCCCAGTGTATTAAATAAAAGGGGGTATAAATATTCTATTATCAAAAATTTAAAGACACAGAAATTAGGTAGCGGAGTGGAACACCGAACAAATAATAGCTTATTCCTAGCTCTATAATCCTACAAAATTTAAAGAATTATTTTTTCCAATGTTTTGAACAATATTGTTTGGAAAATGTCAAACTTTGAAGTTGTTGTCACTTCGCAATTTTAATAGTTCTAAAACTTCTCGTAACTTTACAGCATAGTGAACCCCTAGGAAATTTTAACTACCAGATTTGATCCCGATTTAATAACTCGTTTTTGAGTTAAACCCAAAATCTTCCAAAGTTTATAGAAGGCGGTCACAATTAACCGGGTTGTGACACAAACCAAATTGTAGATCATCCCCATCTTTATGAGCCTACGAAATTTTAATACAAAATCGTTTTGTCAATTTTTGAACAATATTTTTTAGAAAATCGAATTTTTTTATTTTTCAACCAACCAGGTTTGAATATTTTCACCTTATCTGTCAATCTGACGTTGGTTTCACCGAAATTCATTTCACCATGGTGATTTCCGAAAATTTATACCGCAAATTTAATTTCTCCCATGAATAGTCTCCTTATTTACGCACACATTAAATACATAATTGTGATTTTTTAAATTTAAATTCTAAATGCGATTTTCTAGCTGAATCTATTTCGTGCTGGTTTTGATTTCCTAAGGAAATAAACCTTCTGGAATGTTTCGTTGTTTTTTGCTACAAGAAAATCGATTTTCGTGGCCAAAATACAACTCGACAGTTCAGGCGGTAAATTTCCGGAAATTAAAACCAGCGCTTAATAGGTTGTATATGAAAATTTCTAAAATTTTGAAATCATTTTTACTTCGCAGTTTTTATTCGTTTAAAAATTCTCGTAAGTCGTATGTTCATACTAGAGCTACTGCAATAGCAAATTTGATCCCAATCTGTCAACTGTTTTTTTAATTACACGGCGCTCAAGTCAAAATTTTCAAAATATCGTAGAGGTCTCTCCGTGTCTATTTTCATAAAATTATATTTATACTATACATAGACGGACATTGCTAAATACCATTGTTTATTATTGTTGTGTTCATTACATGCGTTTCCATCAAAATGCCGATTTCAATCATTTTCATGAAATCAGTACTTCCGTATACTGAAAATATAGGAAAAAAACAGTAAACAATAACCGACTTTCAATAAAGGAGTCTAGATAGTAATTGCTCCGGTCAAAACCACTCTCGTCAAAATCACCTTAACAAAAACCAATCAATAATCACTTCAGAGAAAAGCCCCTCCGACTAAAATCACTTAAATAAAAATTACTCCCGTAAATAATCACTTATGTATAAAATCATGCTAACAAAAACCGCCCATAAAAATCACTCCAGTAAAAATCATTCCTGTAAATTATTACTGGCATAAAAAATCTGTCTGTAGCAACAAGTTGTTTCAAATAGTTTCTATAGGTAAATGAAATATATTTTTTAAAAGTTAATAGATGTTATGTTTGTATATTAATGCAGCCAGTGATAAGTTACAGGAAAAAAAAAGTTTACTCGAGTGATTTTCATCGGCGGTTTTTTGTTGGAGTGATTATACACGGAAGTGATTATTACTAAAGTGAGTTTTGTCGGAGGGGTCTTTGTTTGAAGTGATTATTGATTGGCGCGGTTTTTGTTGGCGTGATTTTAACGAGAGTGGTTTTGACCGGAGTGATTTAAGTCGGACCCCAGATACAATAAGTTGTAAGTGTGCCAGTTTTTCGAAGTTACTGCCTTAGTGTATAGTTGCTTTGTTTGTTATAAAACAGTTTTATAAAATTAAATCTGTACTGACTAACAAACGTGAATGTACTTCAGCTAATGACATGGGGGGAAATTAAAAACCATATTTAATAATTGTTGCGTTACTTAATTCTTCCAGGTAACAACCCTTACTTACAAATATTGTATATGTCTGGAATGTTCTTCAAATCACTATACACATGTAATTAGAATCAAAAACGTTGGAACGTTTCATATGAAATTATAAATAAATCGCCAATTTTTCATAAAATTTTAAATTAAAATAATGCTGTAAAGGGATCAAAATATTGTATATGGTAGAAGTTTCACAGTAACTGATTAAAAATCTGATTGATTTGTAAGAAATAATTATGCAAACATTTGGTGCTGAAAATCTTAGTGAAATATTTTCATCTTCAAATGCGGGAGTAATAAATGAAATTAGTAGAGCAGGTACTTGTTAAGTTTTAAGAGATCTCCAATTTAGATAAAGAAAATAAGTTGTCAGAATTAATTACGCAATTAAAAAAGTAATTAATCGGGAAATAATTAAGAAAATGTACCTTGCAATGTTAAACCTTGCAAGTTGGTCTGCTTAACCCGTCAATTAAAAGACACTCTAAGAAGCAAGAACTTTCTCGGAAATTCGTTATTTATTCAAGTTAATCGGAAGAAGTTTCGGCCTTGAGCGTGACGAAAGCGGTATAGTCTTCTATTAAAAGGATTGCCAACACGAGATGGGTAATGTAAGAGTCTTTAGGGCGCTTCAGAAATGACTTAGAACGAATTCAAGCCCCTGTAAATACTGAAAGCTATAAAGGTGCATAGAATTTCCTCATGGAAAGTTGTTAAGGAAAATTACATTTTCTGCCTCATAAATTTGAAAGGATATTGTATTATCCACAGTATTGACCATTGGTCATGCCTTTGGCCAAAGTACTTTTCGAGTAACTCATATGAGAGCTACATAGCTATCTGATCTGTAGTAGACAGAATTACTTACTTATGCTCATTGAAGTTGACGTAAATGAAATTTAAGTAACCAGCACTACCATAGAAAACGATAATACTGATGTTTTCTTTTCTATTCAGATATTAAATTTATTTACGTACTAAACGAATGACTGCAAATAGAGTATATTTATAGAGTAATATTACATCATTTACGGGACAAAAGCCGATGTCAATAGACCTTTTAGTAAATCATTGCTTCTAGTTGATTGATTATTTTATTTTACATAAGAATTCAAAGCAAAGGAAAAACTAAATAAATAGAGTAAAATTTCATTGAAGAAATACGCTATGCTAATAATACAAATAATAAAAAAGTCGAACTTTGTAGACATTCTCGGGAATCACTAAATCAGAAATGGGCGAAGCATGCTTTGAAATTTCTATACTTCAATTCATTCATACTTTTCATATCTACAAAAATGTATTTTAATGTGGCCTTCCTGTCGATAAATTGAGTGATAGCAAACATTTTTTCGCAAAACGTTCCACAATAAAAGAAATTTTTAGGTTTTCTCCGAAAAAGTATCTTGGAACAAAAAACACCGGAAAAGAGAAAATAGCATTGTTATTTAATATTGCTCCACCAAAAGTTGGAGGAAACCTTATGACTATCATGTATTTTGTACATTATGTTTTATCCTAGCTGTATTTTTTATAGAGGTTCTGATGATCACAAATTGAGTCAAAATTTGTATGAACTTTTTCTGTACATCTTCGGCATATTAAACTTAATTTTGTATGCGGTATGCTTTCGAATCGATGCAAGAAAAAAACTGTTACGTCGTATAAAATATAAAATTCTGTATTGAATAACAGCTATTTAGAAATTGAGGATGTGGCTAATTACAAAAAATGGGCGAAACACGTCGCTGGTACTTTCGCATACTTTTTAAGTTTTAAATATTCTCTCGCAAATAAGTGACTAAAATTGACGTCTACACACGGTGCTAAGAAATCAGAACGAAATCCACTCGTCGGCACTGGAGATTACCTATTAGAACGTAAGGCGCTAAATACTGCACTGCGCACGTTGGACAAAAATTGTTATAATAGTTTATTTGAAGAGTTATCAAAAGCAAAGTATAAGAATATTTTTTTAACTAAAGCTAATTGACAGGCAAAGTTATAATCACGTAAGTCCCGCAAATGCATTGCCGATATTAATAAATGCTTAATTTTCAAAACGGTTAAAAATTTTTTATATTTTAAGAAACTACTTCAAATAGTTCATTGAACTGTTAAATGTTTCTAACAATTGGCGTTTGATTTTTTGAATTGCGACGCTTTTTTTTGCCCTGCGGGAGGCATTGTACGTCGGTTTATACATACAACCTCGTTGAAATGTTAGAGCGCTAGGTTTTAGAACGGAGTTAACACTTCTGTCGAACTTCACTGGGCGAGGGTATTTCTCTAATAGAACTGCGCCTTTTCCCTTTTTTAATGTCCGTTTTCTCGCGTTTGTCGTCATCTTGTGATCCAATCCATAATTCCGAGGCATAACTGTATTTCTAGGAGCCTTTATTAGTTTTTACCCCAGGCAGGTAGCTGGCCTTACCCAGGAACCCTCCTCCTTTATCCGGGCTTGGGACCGGCAGTGATAATTACTGAGCAACTCAATCTACCCAGCTCATACCACAGGCGGAGTTAAATGGACAAAAAAACGTAAAAAAGAGTGGGAAGAGCATGTTGAAAGAATGGATGATAACAGAATGGCCAAACAGTGCAAAAATGATATACCCGCAGGAAAAAGACCTCCCGGAAGACCACCTAAAAGATGGAAGCAAAGCTGGTTTTCGTCGTCAGCAGAGTAGAAAGAGGCGAGACAAACAGGACGTAGTCCTAGTCGAAAGAAGAAGAAGAAGAAGAAGAACTGCGCTTTGTGGCGGAAAATTTCCCCAGTATGACTTCACTTTTTGGTGAAGGCTCTTCTCTAGTTTGAACTCACTTTATGAGGAAGGCTTTCTTTCAGTTAGTCTGCATGGTTCCTTCGTACCTAGTTGAAGACCTGGGTAACTGCAGTGAAGGTAACCGTATCCAGGGGTCTAAATAGTTTTACTGACCGAAACCATTTGTGCTTAAGTAATGCTATTAAGAAAACAACTACAGTATTAAACTATATATTTTCAAATAAAGCGAAACGTTAACTACATGGGCTGTTTACAAAATAATTATTACACTAAAGCGCAAAGTATTACAAGCAATGCAACATATATAAAAAAGCGAATACGTTAAAGCAAGCAGTAGCAAATAATAGCAGCAAAATACAAAAGCAAATTTCAAACAGTACCTAACAGTAACAAATACGGTAGCAGACAGTAGCAAACGATAGCAAGCGGTAGCAATTTAACATTCGGTAGGAATATTTGATTAAGCATGACTAAATTGTTCTGTTGTAAATGTTACTGAATTAAATTTTTGCAGTGGATAAGACAGGTAAAGCGGACAAAAGGGATTATGACAGATATAGTAGAAAAGGGATAGAAAAAGAAGTAGAACTATTCTGTGTCAATGAGAAAGAGAGATTAGTCCCGTGTCAATTCCTTCGCAACAGGTCTCAGAAATATAGAGAGAAAGCAGAAGAAGTGATCCATGTCAATTCTCTGTAACAGTCTTCGGAAAGAAAGAATGTAAGAAAGCAAGAAAGCGAGAGAGCGAGAGAGCGAGAGAGCGAGAAAGCGAGAGAGCGAGAAAGTGAGAGAACGAGAGAGTGAGAGAGCGTAAGAACGAGAGAACGAGAGAGCGAGAAAGCGAGAAAGCGAGAAAGCGAGAGAGCGAGAGAAAGAGAAAGAGAAAGAGAGAGCGAGAGAGTGAAAACGAGAACGCGAGAGAGCGAGAGAGCAAGGAAGCAAGAGAGCAAGAGAGCAAAAGAGCAAAAGAGCAAAAGAGCAAGAGAGCAAGAGAGCAAGAGCGCAAGAGAGTAAGAGAGACCGAAAACGAGAGCGAGAGAGAAACAAAGAAAATGAATGAAATAACAGGTAATCAATACAACAATAAAATGAATACAAAACACTAGAATACCCCAATTCTTATTTACCCCGAACATCTCTAGTTCGGTTACCTCGGCAAGTTCTCTCTCGGTTGGTTGTAAAGCTGAACTGGATGCTTGAAGTTGCAATGATAAACTGTGCTTGCTACTGCTTTTATAGTCTACCCGCATAGTGGGGACTAAAATATTTCAATTCCGGCCGCTACATTTTTTTTAGAATTTGTATCTTAACGCCTTCTTACTCAAAAATGTATTGTAAACATTTTTCAGTTACGCCTTCTATGAATTCGCATTTACGCGCAATTGCCTATCAGTGACAGTACATAGTAATATTTATGAGGGCGGGCTTATTGTCCTCTTCCAAATTTCATATTAAATTTTTTTTTCAAAAATTAAAGATGCTCATGTTCACAGACAGTAAAACCCTAGGACGCTTTTCGTTTTTGTTAGAACTCTTTAGCTAGGTACAGTTCCTGTCTGTGCTCCTAAAACACTTATGTAGTACTTAAGTCTTAATTCATTTATTACGATGCAACTCGTAGTCGCACACAGAGAGCAATCTAGCTTAGCAGT
Organism: Ctenicera cuprea; assembly: GCA_958336395.1. Classification (NCBI taxonomy): domain Eukaryota; kingdom Metazoa; phylum Arthropoda; class Insecta; order Coleoptera; family Elateridae; genus Ctenicera; species Ctenicera cuprea. The sequence continues at coordinate 13,991,822 of OY284496.1, read as the reverse complement.
TCAGACCCATATTAGTATGGATCGTAGCTTAGCTGCGTTTAATTCTCTCACCATGCAATAGATGTCCTTTGTGATATCTAAGACAGTTTTGATGTTTTCTTAAATCCCAAGTAGTTTTTCTCACAAAGTTTTAATACCTAAAAAACCAAATAGTTAGCTTAACTTTCTTCGCAGATTTTTGTGAAGCGTAAGTTTTTTTTTACCTTTGTCAGATACTCAAAATATTGTTTGCAATTTTGAGTAAATTACGTCGCTAGTTAATACTTTAGCGGTACTATTTCTATAGCACTGAATTAAAACAATAGTATGGATTAATAATAAATTATTGTAGAATTAAATATGTGCAGAAAGACAATCAATTATTTATTTATTCTATAAGTTGTTTTATTGGCTATAAGGGCTGTTTACGATTTCGAAAGTGAAATATGCTTGAATGCCCCAGTACGGTGCTTGTGTTGATGTATGAGTCCGTAATATAAGAAAATTGCGTTTCTTTACTACGTTATGCAGCAACGGAAATTTTTAATATATACCTATGACTTTGGAAATCGATTATTGAACGTACGATAGAAAATTTAGAACTCCATCAAAATGGAAATGCAGATCGAAATATTCGCGAAACGTTAAGTAGAACGATTGTCACCAAGAAAAAATGTTTAATAAAACACATTGGCTGTTTCCATACGCGAATCTTATTTGTGACGTTAAACCTAAAATATGTAAAAAAGTAAAACTGAAGAAAGAGTAGATCTTCGTTTTCGTAGTTGTTGCTAACATAATACTGAACCAAATGTATTTCTAAATAAACGACAACTATAAATTACAATCTACGTACCAACCTTATTTATCTTTATAAGTGACTTTTATTTGCCCCGTGTGGATTTGTACACCATATCCTTGATTGGCTTCGCGCTTTCCACGCTTTTTGCTCACTAATTAGATATGAATACGGTAGATACGCTTCTGCAATAAAAGGGTGATGCTATCAGGCTGCTGCCATAACGTTCAACGCCTGATAACGAAAAATTATGTATTATATTTTAATTCAATTTGCCACACTTCCCTAAATTACTGCAGGCAATTCACTCGCATAAATTAATGTTATAATTACTACAGGCAGCATTGTGTTGCTTGCGATTTCAACTGTACGCTATAAAAGCACGCGATTTCATGATGAATTCGGCAACAACGACTCTCTGGCAAGTACTTATAGTACAAAACTCAATCCAATACACCTAGATTTCCAGGGATATACATACTAGTTTAACGATAGGATTTGTGTTCCCAAAGGTTACGTTTTCTTCGCCTCTGACGAGTTGCAACATTTAGTAAAGGAAGCGTAGGAAAATATTGCGATTTTTCTTTAAGCTTCTAGCTGGAATTTAATCTCACTTAGCCACAATGAAATCGACATAGTACGGCAAACAGGGGCGTGCCATAAGTAATCGGATCGTATTTTGCGAAAGCAGGGAACAAACACAAATAGCTTCAAATTAATGCCATGGAAACATTTACTTTAGCTTTGAAATATACTTGTTGTTAACCTTCTGTGTACTTTTGTTTTGCTAATATTATGTCGCTACAAATAACAAACGTAAAGGTGTTAGGTAATAAATTTTAAATACAAGAAACGAAATAGAAATAAAATTAACGGTAAATTAAATTCATTTTTATTGTGGACAACTGTTGAGAAATGCGAAAAGAACGAGGATTACAATAATTTGTCACGTCAGAAAATTTTGGACTTGTAAATGCACGCGCATTATCTTAAGTGTAAGCAGAAGCAATGTGTCACGTCACTTAAATATGACAAAAAGATTTAAAATATATTTGAAAATGTAAAAAACAACAAATTTGACGTAACTACTTATTGTTAGGAAATCATGTTTCAATTATTAGTTTAGTAACGATTGTTCAGTTCTTGTAAGAACTTTCAATACAGGTTAACAGAAATATATTTTAAATTACCTAGCTTTCTACGAAGTATTTAATGACCGCCGTACTTATGCTGAAAAACAAATTGTTAAGAAATTTTGCATTTTTTAGTGATTACATACAGTTTCATTCATATTAGGTAAGAATGATACTCGTACTCACTACGAAACCGCGTGAGATTAAACACTATAGAACTAACCGTGCTATGCACTATCCCTTTAAAGTTAGTATAAGTTTCAAGTGCTGCAGTAATCAGATATACTATCACTTTCGCGAATACATGTAGTATATAGAGGAAGTACGATAATGCTGATATCTTCGAAACCTAAAACATGCTTATACGTCAAAATCTCTACTTCTAAATTTTCACGAATACTCCTTCCTATACTGAACGAGGAAGGTTAAATGTTTTGCATTTATGGGCAGTAGAGCAACCAGCTATGAAAATACGAGGGCAGAGTAAGTCCGGTAAAAATGAAACAAGGAATAATTGCTTCGGCAAAAAAACGATTTATTTTTTAACGTACTAGCCTTTTAGGTAGATACACTTAGTCCAACGTTTTACCAATTTTTCGATCCCTTCCAAATAATACCTTCAACTCTTCAAAATAGGCGTTTTGTCAAGTTCGGAAACAGGAAATAGTCGCGTAGGGCTAAGTCTGGAGAATATAGTGCATGTGGAAGCAATTCGAAGAGTAATTCATGGGTTTTGGCCATGGCAACTACACACGTGTGTGCCCGTGCGTTGTCTTGATGGAATAAAACGTTTTTCTTCGCCAAATGCGGTCGTTTTATTTTCAAAACGTCGTTGAAACAGTCTAATAAGTTGGAATAATATTCGTCGTTGATTTTTACCCTTTTTAAGATAATCGATGTGGATTATGCCACGTGCTTCATAAAAAACTGTGGCGATGACCTTGTTGGCCGATAAAACCGCATTAGCCTTCTTCGGCGCAGGTTCGCCAGTAGAAATCCACTGTTTAGAGTGTTCCTTGGTCTCCAGTGTATAGTGATGCATTGTTTTTGTGTGCGTTTTTAGTCGATTGTGAGCAAACGCGGTACCCATCGCGCAGATGGTTTTTTCATATCCAAATGTTCGTGTAATATATTGCGTGTAATATATTGTTAGTGTAATATGTTAATATATATCTAAGATGCGTACTATCTCAACTATCTCGCGCACTTTTACTCTGCGATCTTGCAATACAATATCATGGATTTTGTCAATCATTTCTGGTGTGGTGACCTCATTTGGGCGTTCTGAACGCTCAGTATCAGTTGTGGTTGTACGACCACAACGAAAATCAGTAAACCACTTGTGAATCATTTTAATCAATGCTAAAGAGTCCCTATAATATTTATCAAGCTTTGTTTTGGTTTGCGTAATGGTTTTTTCACGCAAAAAAATTTTTTTTAATTACCACACATAATTCACTTTTATCCATGTTTGCAAATATACTAGAGGTTGTCTGCTTTCAATGGCTGTCAAATCTGAACTAAATGACAGATCTGTCTGAAAAGTTTAATGTGGCCTAGTGGCAGATGGTATTGGGATTTGCGATTGTGACGCCTTCTGTTGCAGTTTTACCAAACTTCTCACTCCGCCTTTGTGTTACGCTCCAAAACTATTAGCGCGTTACGCCAAATACTATACACTGTACAGTATTTGGTAATGTCTTACCAATCAAAAAAAGGTTTAATTTTGTGGTGTTAATTTGTTCTTCTATGCATCTGTATCTACTGCATATCAAAAACAATAAAAACAGAAGGATTAAAAGCATCTCTACGTACCTATCGCAAACAAAATCGTTTCCAAACTCAGATGTAAGAACTAATAGTTTTACAGTTAGCAAATCAGAGCGATCACTCGAATGGCCGGAGGGAACTGCTCTTACAAAATATTAGACTTGTGGAAAAAGCCACGTAACCCTATTCTCAATTCTATATTAGGGAAATTGTGGAAGCAAACACTCAGAAAAATATAGATATAAATTGCAGAGATGTACTTCATTACTCTGAAAATTTCCAATTTTTTTCATTATATTTAGTTTGTTAAAACGGCTCTTAAAGTTTGACAAATACATTGGTCTTTACGGCGAAATGGACCTTTGGGAAAGCGTAGCCATAGATTTGCTTCTTTTGAGCGCGTCAGTTTATTTTTACCTCGTGCGTGCTACTTGCTAAATTAATAAGAAACTAAAACAATTGACAAAAGCAACTCTTATGCGCAAAATATCGGGCGCCATTTTAATAAAAACAAAATTTAAAGAAATAAAAATGCTACAGAACAAAAACTAAAATAACGTTCAAGTTGCGGGCTGTCGCCGTCCTCGTTGTCTTGCTGCGTATCCAGTATAGTAAGTACAGTTACATCTCGCTCCACCTCATAGGAAGCTCATCATTATTGTTCAGTCCATCGCGAGCGCGGTAAGAATACGGAAGAAATCGATTCTTATTTAGATTTTAAAAGCGGTTGACTGATCTTAGTATAATGATTTTTCCAACAATAAAAACTAAAGTAAAATTGAAGCACCGATATTAAAATATCAGCCAACAAAATATAAATTAGCAGTGTTGTGTTGTTTACCAAAGAAAACAGTTAACGAATTAATAAACTGCGCGCAGAAATCCCTCAAAGTGTTTGAAAATCGCATTAAAATTGAAATCACACGACAGAAGATGGGCGAAGAAAATGTAAACATTTTAAAATTGTGTGCTAATGTAAATAATACACTTGCTACGCAAGTTCCCTGTCACAATTATTGTTATAAAAGCTTTATTTGTGAACGAAAAAGAAAAGGAAACTTGTAAAGCAGTACCAAACAAAAAAAGTTACAAGTCACGGTACCTGAAAAATGCGTATTTTCTCCACTAAGAAAAGACAAGTATAAGCTGGCACAGCTTTAGATAAAAGAAAGAATAAATGCAATTAAAGCAATTGCTGGAGTGAATTTGCCTCTTTTAAATAACACAGGCGAGAGACAGCTTATGAAATAAAATATCATAAAAATTGTCTCATAAAAGCTACAGTAAATACCTAGAATGCAAAAACAATTCTGCTTCTACAAAACAAATAAACGAGGAATCATGTAAAAGTGCCCCTTTGAAGAATTGGAAAAGGGTTTAAGTAAATGTTAAATATACAGTTATATTAACAAGAAAAAATATTTACTGTGGGGTACTACTTACTGGAAAACACTGCGAATGAAGAAACTTTGGAACACATTTACGAATACAGATACTAAGACCATTAAAACGGATAGCGAATGCAGTTTAATTTTTCCAATTGTAAAGAAGCAAAATGTATTAACATTATTGAACCAGATATCCGTTGCAATAAAACATGTCAACAAAACTTTTGAAATAACTTAAAGAGATTTGTCAAATATTTATGTTATTTTCTCTGGAAGCTAGTTGACGATGCTTGTAAATCGATTTAGACAAATTTCCTTTTTATTAAATGCTTTACTGTACCACATAATTGTTGATATCTTTCAAGTAGTTGATTACTACTATTAATTTTATACCTGTTTAAATTAATCCCAATGCAAAAGGCTGTTTTTCACCTGATCTTCGTTCACGGTTTTTTTCGAAGCAGATTCGTTTTTGCATCGTTTGTATTTACTACTAGCTCTTATGAGACAGGTGTTATCGTATTCTATTTCATAAGTTCTAAATCGTTTGTTACTTATAAGGGGAAATTTATCTTCTCTTTTTCATCTGAATCTGTACCAGCTTATACTTGTCTTTTCTGAGTGGGCATAATACGCATTTTTCAATTTTATATTTGGTACGGTGTCTTGTGTGGGTTATGCTGGATACGCAGCAAGACAACCAAGCCCGCATCTTGAACGTGATTATAGTTTTTCTTCTGTAACATTTTTGTTTAAGTCTATTTTTAAATTTTGTTTTTATTAGCAGGACGACCGATATTTTATGCATAAAAGTTACTCTTGTAATTTTTTTCAATTTTTTGCTAATTTAGCAAGAAGCACGAGTTAAAAATAAACCGGCGCGCTAAAAAACAAAGTTTTGGCTAGTACAGAACAATGTAATTGTCAAACTTTAAGAGCCGTTTTAACATAATAAATATGATAAAAAAATTTGAAATTTTTAGAGTAATAAAGTATTTTATTGCAATTTATACTTATGTAAAAATTTAAAAATAAGGTATTTCGCAGCTTTCTCTCCCCCCTGCATGGGTTGTCTGCGAATTTTTGATTGAGGACCACCAGCGACGTACTTTTCACATATTTTCACGCATTTTCACGTAAAAAAAGTCCATTTCAAAAAGAATTACCACCAAAGACAAAATAAATGATGAATTTAATTTCTCCGGACTTTCCCTGTCCCGGCGTGAATTCGGAGAATCCCGCCAAACAAATCGTTTGACCTTAAGAAGCAAAACTGTACGGTGGTATGATATAATATATGGTGATACCTCTTTTAGGTTTTTTTACTACATTATTGAGGTGATTTAAAATCAATGTATCAGTTGTATTTACATCTAAAAATAAGGAATAGTTTAACCCCAAGTTTTCGTACATTTTCAATTATCCAAGTGTCATTATTACCGCAATTTTGGTCAAAATCACTTTAAATAAAAATCTACAAAATTACTAATTTATTCTAGTTAAAATTACGTAACAAAATGCTAGTAGCTACAATATTTAAATACCCTAAAAGTTTAGTTATTTTTAACATTGCGGGGTTTCAATTTACTAAAAAATTAAATGCTTAATACTGTTGTTGTGTTTGTATGTACTATTAATTTCATACCACTTTCAAATAGTATTTTAAACTACAACATTTTTCGGAATGAACCATTTCTAATAGCTAGCTCCACTCACAGCTTATTTTAAATTTTCTCAAAAAACGTTTGCAATGAGACGTGTTTGTAAAATAGGAATAGCGCCTTAAAAACAGATAAGTGGTGGAGGTATTCGCTCAAAATATTTTCAAGGTAATATTATTTTAAAACCTACGAGAGACCTTTAGACGCCAATGCGATGTTATTGAAAAGACGACTGGAGTGACCCTTAGATCAGTGGTTGCTATTCAGGTGAAGTAGGTGAAGTGCCTCTTTACTTCATAAAACTGGAATTATATTTACTTCATGAATTAAATAATATATATTTAATTTTATAATACGCCTAAACGCATATCTTATTATTAAACTGAATTCGGGCATAGCATACGAATGCAATTCATAAAGCTGGCGTATTTTGATTATGCTAACAGTAACTACAGTATTTCGAGCAAGATAGAAGTGTACAGCTGGAGTGACGTAACCTTCTGCAGTCACCAGCGTCATCTTCATAGTAACCATGACGTCACTCTGTCACACCCGGCTGTACTAGACTGGCTGATGTGAAGAGCTGTATGAATAAATCGGAACTACTTCAATTAATCTGTTGGGTGAGAGGAAGATGATTTTCTCCGACGCAGTTCGCTATTTAACATTGGATAATGGATTATGAGTGTTGTGTTTAAAAAGGTGATGTGTTGTGCTGCCTGATTGTTTTAAAATTGAAATTGTATCTTGTTAATGATAATGTATGCATTTTATTAGACATATATAAAAAGAATGGTAATTTGCATTTACTTGTTTCATCTGTAGCATGACAAGATTCAATAGTGAAAGCTTGCGACGCGGCGGAAACCCCACCAGTTTGCAACTTTGCAGGTTTACGCTTCTAATTATTGTTAAGTGTACGTGTGGAAACATCAACAGCGCTTGAAATGTACACTACAAATTACGACGAAGAAATGAGAACGCGCCCTATTGGGTATGATCTTACAGAACTACGAATTAAACTTTGCCTGTAGAATAAAAACCGCTTGTAATATTTTCTTCTGCATTACAATCACACCCTACTTCATTCTTTCACCACATTTTAAACAGTTGCGCAATAGCAACAAATAGCTACATTTACCCTAAGGGCTACGAAAGCGCTGGAATAATTTTGACAGAGAACTCGTCAACCATGTCAATCAAAGAGTACAAAAGCAAACGGAGAAAAATCAGTTTATTTTTTAGATCGATTAGACCGGTTATAAGATAAACACTTGAGAACAATCTAGCTTTAGCATGCGGTATTCAAATCGAGCTTCGGCCTTTGTTTACCAGATCGAGCTTCAGCTTACAGTTACCAGACCAAGCTCCAACACCCGGTAACCCGCAGATTGAGGTCTAGCCTTCGGTTACTAAATCGAGCACTAACTCCGGTCCGGGGCAACTCCTCTGCACGAGCCAAACAGCACCCAGCTCTGAGGCAAAAAAGCACTTACACACTCAGGCTCAAACACTACGCGGGCAACAACCCCCTGAAGCAGTTCCAACCAGTCTATTTGTTTCTTTTTATCAATCAAATAACTCATTTTGTTTATTGCTTTTTATAAATATTTATCTTTCACTTAACGTATTTTGTTCAAGAATTTCTGTTTGAGGTTTGGTGTTAAAGAAACAATCTGGCAACGGGCATTCATTTGGATGGTGTTAAGCACTTCACCTATTTTCAGAACCACAAACCTAGTCTTACCTAGTACTATTTCAGCACAAGTAAAACATTAATGTGAGAAAAATTAAAGTAACTGTTGTAATACCAAAACAAGATTAACATTGAATAATATTTGTCAATAAATAATTATCGCAAGTCAGATATCAACACTTTGGAGGGACTTTTATAAGGCCTTGGAATTTGCATTTTCTCTATTTATGTTTAGAGATCAGGAATGTGCCATTACGTAGTAATTTGAAGTTATCCGAACAACGATTTGGTGTAAAATTAATATAATCTTGAAATATAGCTTGTCAATCTCATTTAACCGGTTCAAAAATGTGCAGTCTATTGTAAAAGAATTGTCTACAATAAAACAATGAAAATTAGGCATTAATATACAAGGAAAGATAAGGGCAATAATTGTCAAATGCCATCTTGTATATACACACAACACATAGCCGTGTCGCCCGCGTTAATCGTGTGAAGTTCGTAGCCCCTCTCGCTTTATTGTAATGATGAAACTTTAACTAGTTTAATTTACACATGTAGCAAGTTCTGTTGTTGAATGAAAATTGACACTAAAGTGAATCACGAAATTTAGTTGATATACAAAGCGATGTAAACTTCAGCGATTTCACTTTTTCTTTCAAATCAAGTAAAATACTTTGTTACACTTGGTAGTCTCAAGATGTCTGACCTAAAGGCGATCCAATAATGCAATCATTGCTTCCCTAAATTGTCCTTGTCCCAATACGCTACACAAATTGGCGGCCAGCTCGTTTTAGTGATTAGTTTTTGATCCACGTATTCCCTAGAGTACTTGGGGTAAATTTTCGCTTTCAAATTGCGTTAGCTGTTTTAAAGACAGACGCTCTACCAACAAACTGTTCCGTAAAATATCCTGGACGAATAAATATATTTTATATCTTGTAGCTTTGTAATACAGATGTTATGGCAAAGGAAATATCAAACTGCAATTATGTTTCTAAACTTTTTAGAAAATTACGATATTCATGTTAACCATCGTCTAAATAACAATGCTACGTTTCTACAGGCACAGAGGTAGGTACCAAAGTAAATGTTTTGTAGCGTCTTCAGCGATTCATAACAGTAATAAATAGTTTTAACTAGTCGAGTCTTTGGTAATGAATAACTACAAAAAGTTTGCTTGGGTTTAAACTTTAAAAAACATCAAAGACCAGAAGGAGGTGGTAAGACTTGAGAAGGGGGAGGATTAACCCCCAAAATTTTACTATATCTAATAAAATAAGTTTTAAATCTTGTTTTACTGTGACTGTTTAGTAATGTAACTAAACTAGTATTTCTTATTTTTTTCCGGTTATTAAATAAGGAGGAGTAATTCTCAAATATATTCTTAAATGGTGTTATAGAGAAATTATTGAATTGTCGAAATAGTAGTGACAAACTGTCTTTATCTCTATTTGTTCACAAAAATGTTAATAAAGTATTATGGTCAGTGTTTGAAAATTGAAAAAGTTCTTTCACAGTCCCATAAAACATTTCTTCAGCGGGAAAGATGTTAGTTAAACTTATCACTTGTCCTTATTTCTAGGGCAGTGCCTTACAGAGATGTTCAAAATGTTTTTGGGTCTAATACATACGACCAAAAGAATTTTGTTAGACATTTGCATATAATTACAAAATTAATTTCGCCTCTATTCATATAAATTGATCAGCAAGGAAAAAACAAGGATCTTTTTTAGGGAAAGCTCTTTCGTAATTACGCAGTGATCCATCTCGCATGAAAGTACACCTGCTTCTGTTTATGAGATTTTTTGTTCACGGATCTAAAATTTTTAAAATGCGATTTTCTCGCTTTGAACGTCGAAAATGTTACAACTCGTTGCGATGTATTAAACTTACCTGTATACTTGCATTTTCGTCCTTGTAAATGTTTCTTAAATTAATTATCATAACACAAGAAACTATTTAGGTTTGACAGAGTTTAGTGACTATGGGTTCATAAACCTTCGGTCATAACAATAACACTGCTTCAAGAGTCCGATGTGTGATATAGAAGCAGAAAGAAGATGCATATGCTGTGCGAGATAATGACGTAATTAATACATGCGTGATTTAAACGTAAATATCGAAACCAGCCAACGTAACTTCTAAATATCGATGCTGACTGTATGGCGTTACATGTGTTAAACGTTAAAGAATGCGTCACTAAAAGTGGAGTTCCTAGAAAAGCATTTATAATTTGTACTAAACAGTTTCGAGCCCGCAATTTGTAAGTCAATTTATAGTCGAATTTGTGTGGTATGTAAATCAATTAATAAAGTGACCCAACATGCAAAAGGCCACCAGCGTGTTACAGTGATAAAGCTTTTAGATATGCAAGTTTTAGTAGTGTTGTTATGGTGAGACAGTTAGGGATTTGCTGTAAAGATATATTATGTGCAAAAAAGTATTTTTTTAAATAGGTAGGAGGGATAGGGGTATTCTAGTACCGCAACCTCAGCAGGTATGCCTCTATCTATGTCACTCCTTCTACTATGTGGTTTAAGTTCCGCTCCTCGACTAATGAAACCGAATCGCAGCCTCTATTTATTGCCGCTTTTGTCAGTCAGTATAACCAATTGTCAGATACTAGAATCGCCCTAACCACTAAATTGTATATTAAAAGTTGCTTTCATTTGTGCTGTAAACAAAAAAAATGTGTTTGTATTATACTTATTGTTTCTCCTACAAAGTTCTCTTCCCGAGGACGTGAAACACAAATAACAATCAAGAATTATGAATTAATTGAAAGAGTTGGTAACTGATCAGTGATTAATTTTATATTTGTGTTTAATGCCTGTAATGTAACTTTTGTTTACTTAAGATGTTACAACATTGTGTCGTAATGGTAGTCTTTATGGCGACGTCGAAACTAGAATAACTGTCGTATTTGTTTGAGTTAAATATTTTGAAACAGTAATAATTCTTAAATCATCTATTGAATCAAGGAGTTTCAGTAAATTTAGGTTTCTAAAAAAGCGTATTTCAGTAAAGCAATATCCAAGTTGTATAAGAAAATAAATATCGTTTTCGAATATTGGATAGCGACTGAGTGCCTGCCTCATTGCAGGGTTGGATTCCCAGTTCTACTATTTTATTTCGACAATAATTCAATTTGCAAAAGCGACGAAGTTCGATTCGAAGCGAGGTTGTCATCGTAAGTTCGGGGCTTCTACATATTAGCAGCTGCTACACACATCCTGTGCTTTACAAATAAATAAAAACTTTATTTTAACTCGAGTGTAGATGAAGTTCAACAAATCTTTTTAAAATGTGTGTACGACTGCCTGGTTTACTTTTTAAAGCTTTCAGATTTTCTTGGAACTGCGTAATGTTCCTTTGGGTTCCCATATTACGAAAGTTTACGGCTAGAGTTTATGGCGACCCGCAATAATAAAATATTTACGCAAAGTGACAAAAGTTGCTGTAATTTCAGAGGTTAAACTGGCGACGCGGAAAATTGGGAATGCGTTCGTATCAATTAATCAAGTTTCTTTATTTAATTTGCAATTACTTTATTTCGATCTCTAAATGAGCGGGAAAACTGATACAATTCAATTTCCACCGACAAAGCCACATTTCGTCCAATAATGGTTTCCATATTTAAACCGCGTTTCAGCCGCAACGCTTGCTACAAATGAAATTTAAATTTTCTTCTGTTTGTAAGCAGAGCTATCCAAATTACTAAAACAAAATAATTACTTTAACCACCTAGCTTATTCGGGTGTTAGCTGTTAAATACACCCACAGTTGGATTTACAGTTCTGCTTCGATGTAAGTGATTTTTTAGTAAGGATATCAAAGAAGGTTGGAATTAGAGGAACGAGGCTGTTCGGGACGTTTATTTCTGTCAATCTATAAAAATAGCGAGCACAACCAAATACCCCCAGCATAATAAATTTAAAAGGGTCAAACTGAGCATTGATACAAATATAGGCAGTATATTGGAATCGATTTGTTTTCAGTTCTTAATTCTCCTTTTTCCGGAAAAGAATCTATCAGATATGTTTGATTCTTAGCAATAATTTTTTTTAGGAGCGACGAAAAGTTAGATTTTTAAGAGATAATTAGTATACGCAACTAAAGCATTCATATTTATTTGTTTCTCTTAATCTAATTTCTAATTATGTGATTGGAATTAGGTGCGGCATCATTTAGTTAACTGAAACTAATTAATTATCTTCATACTTTTGTTACAAATAGCTTCAAAAATAAACGTTGTAATAACGCTACAACTCACTTTGTTATTCAGAAGAGAAGAAAGTTATTATTATATATATATACTGCTATATGTATGCAGTAATATATATTCGAAACTCATTTACTTTATAAAAGTAAGCTACTACAGAAACGAAATAGCGCATAACTCCCGCTAATATACATTCAACTTTTCCGTGTAATTTGGGAAAAATCAGGACAAAAACCGTAAAATTCTCCACCTTCCCGTGTTCCGGAAGTCATTACTTACATTAAAAACTAGTTAGGAGTTCGGGAGATTGAACGCGGCCAGATTATCCAAGGGTCAAATGGGAAATTGTGATGCCTCGAAAATTCCTACGCCGAAAATCTACTTCCAAAATTACCGACTGAACATTTTTATGGAGACGTCCTATGTTTACAAAGTGCTTCCCCAATTTTAAATTGAGTGTTAGAATTACGCGATTTAAAAACTCTTCTCCATAAACAATATTGGTAGCGGCAATAGCATTTATTATTACCTTCTTTCTAGGAAAACTCTTTTCTTTACACACGCATGTTAATATCCGTATAATTTAGTTACTTTCCGAATCAACTATGAAATTTAAATGCCTTTAAAGTGACGCAGTGTACGTAAGGATTTATTAACTCAAGATTTTTTGTTATATTTTAACTACCCTAATGGAAAGAAAAATTGAAACAGTCTGCAGAATTATTTTGTTAATTCTTCTTGATATCACTGAAAGCGTCTTTCTTGAAATTTAGGTGTAGTTTCTGATAGTAACCGCGATAATTCTATATCACATACCTTTCTGGAATTTTTATTCATTTTAGTAATAGGACAGCATGACTTGAGTCTTTTAAAAAGCTATGAACTTTATTGCAATTTAGTAATCGCATAAACCGAATTTGAAGTGAACATCAAAAATTGGTTAGCGTTATCTGCTGTAAGAGACAAAGATCTCATTACGTATTCTCTTTACGTCTTTTGAAATATTACTTGGCTAAAACGAATGAAAGCCGTTAGTTAATATTACATGAGCGTTCAGTGTTGGGTTTTATAGGCAAATAGAATTATTTTTCAACTCGAGTAAAAATGATCCACAAGCAAAAGGCAAATCCTTCCTAATTATTGGTTATAACTTTAAATATTTTTTAATAAAGCTGCTACTGCATGTGTAATGTGCAAAGTTATAGAAGTCGATATCTGTAATTATTTTTAGAAAATTGAAATTAGCCCTTGAATCGTTTTAAAGTTATTGTGACGTTTGAATTATTTCGCAAAATTATTACCGAAGTGATACTTACCATGGCAGCTATCGTACGACTCATTAATTAAACAAACAGTAAAAAATAATTTGGGCACTGTTTTTGAAATAAAATTCCTATTATTCGGTTGAAAAATTTTGTGATGGCATATCAGCGATGACAGCTGTTGTCACTTAAGAGAATGTAAAAAAAACAGTTGTTGAATTCTGGAAAAGCGCAAGCGCGTCTTTAGCACCATAACCTATTCAATAAAAAGGTCAATTGACTTCAGATAGGAGGATGAAAGTAAAATCGATTTGCCACAGGCGCAATGATACGTATCCAATTCAGCACAGAAACGACAAAACAAACTGATGAAATTTTAGGACGTTATTTATAGCTGACCGCTGCTCTTAATCCTCCTGTTTAAAATGCTTTTAATATAATTTGTTTTACGAAGAAGTAATAGTTCCAACGCGAACAGTACAATTAATCCATTAAAAATGTCCATCCTTAAAGTGAGAAGATATGAATATAATAACATTATTTACACTGTAGTAGAAGTGCGCCAAACTGGTAGCTCTAAATAGCATTAATAAAAAGAGTTTAGAATTTACGCTTTTCATTATTATGTATTACATTTATTACTTAGAAAACCAACATGAATTAAAGGTGTCTAATAAAAACATGTAAATTAGTTTACGCCTAAATGTGGTTTATTTTTATCGATATTTCGTTGTATCTACAAAGAGGCGATATAGCAAACACTAAACAGGCTTCTTCAATAAAAAATCATACAAAAGCTTATTTCAATTTCTATAATTTAGTATGAAATAACAATGCATCTCATCCGTTAGTAACAAGAAAAAAGTAAAAATCGGAGTGGAAACGAAAATGAGTTCAAGCGTAACTGTGCTTATTAGGAAGTATTGATAGCTTTCCGAACCCTGAAGCTGCCAATTTTCATTGTTTGTCCTAGCTCGAATGCTTCTTTTCTTTGTGGACACTGTAAACTTTATATGAAAACGTCGAATATATTTGCTGAGATTCTAAGGGATCTCTGCATTTAATTACTGAAAAGAAAAAACAACAATAGTTGCAATTTAAAGTGAACTTATTGTTTAAAAAGTGAAATTTTTCATTTCTGCGGAGTGAACTTTAACGATTTTAATTTTTGCTTTTGAATGGTATGTAAAAAAAATGTAATTGGCTGTAAAAAATCATATCTAACTTTCTGATAAAAACTATCTCTGGCGTGTAATAAGGCTAAATGTAATTACTGAAGTTTGTGATGTTCAGCTGGGTGCCATTTAAAACACATTTTTTCGCCGTTACATTATTAGAAACGGCCTTGCTTTTAATTTTTTCTAAATAAATACAAATATCTAGCACAAACGTAGAAAATAGGTATTTTAATAATTGAATCAATACAATTATCTATATATTAAACGCGTTGACTGTTAGCTAGGGCAAGGTCGCCGTCTCTAACTCTATCCCCCTTATGTTTAGACCATAAACTATGTGGCTGTAATATATTTCCGTAATGCTTAGACTATAAACTATAAAATATTACAGATTAGTTACTGCTTTGACGTCATAAACTATTTCAATGATAAAAGAGGTGCGTGTGCTTACAGATTATTTATTTCCTATAAAATAACAACGTCTGCTTGTCTGCTGCGCACTAATTTTACGAAGAGAAACGATGTTTGCAAAATTTTTTAATCCAGAAAAATGAAAATGTTTCACTATCCCGTACTTAACATATAAAAATTTTGTTTTTTAAATTACATAGTTGGATACGCTGGCCCTCAAACGTCTCTGGGCCGAAACGGCTGTTAAATGTCTTTGCAGCCAAACATTCCTGAGCCTAAACGTTCTTGCGCCTAAACGGCCGCGCTCAAACGACCAGTTCTAAACATTTAAATTAAAAACACTAATAAACGGCGCCAATTTGAAGGAAACGTGGCTACTTTTATTTTAAAGATTATTTGATGTCGATCACGCTAGATGGGGATCTAAATACAAAATAATAAACATTCGCATGAATACTTAGTAGTTGCGTATGTTCAGTTCAGTCGCCGACTTTGCGTATTTAAAAATATACAATAATGCGGAATGCATTTAGTATTACATGTCTCGCACCTCGACACAGTTTATTTATTAAATTTGAATTATATGTATTTTATTATTTCTCACACAGATCGATTCTTCTCTTTAAATTTTCGAACACGTCGTGCAAAATATCATCTGTATAATTCCTGACTTAATTAAAACATCTTTTTAAGTTCTGTTAATGTGTGCAAGTAATTCATTAAACACTTGACTTCTCAAATAATTAAAGAAAAACGATCTTACAATGTAATATCTGGTGGATTACTAGTCCAACGTCCTCTATTGATAATTCTTCTAAATATTAGTTTTACGTGGGGTGCGAGAAATAGGCAGGCGTGTCGTTAGGGAGTTGAGGGGGGGGGGGGGGGGGGTTAGCACCTCCATTTGTAATTTGCGTCTCACAAGTTACTATTAAAAAACACAGAATAATACATAATTGTATATGAAATATACATATATAGATAGTCTAGTGCGAGCCCCCACCCCCAGGCATAGCCAGAGAGATGAAACCATACTTCGTCGAAGAACAACGTAAGGTCTAAGATATCATCGTCAATGTTTTCTTCAAAGCATTATGACAACTTCGATATTTTAATTCTTTAATTCCTTGCTTCTATTATCTGCGTGTCTTTCGAAAGGCTTTTTAGGATTTCGTCCCATCCCTTAAATCTTCTACAGCCTCTTAAGTTAGTACACTAATAGGTCGGTCCTCAAGCGGATTTTTCATTAGATACGCTTCCTGTATCTAAGAATCGTTTGACAAGCCTATTTCTATGTTGGGAAAATGTGCAATGATCACTTCCGGTTACATTGCAACAAACTGATCAAAACAAGATTACGGTAAATACGTCCGAGTTCCATCTTCATTTTGTATTACGCTTCCGTAATGACAGTGTCATGACCCAGGTATAATTTCCTACAAAAATAGCGAAATACTCTGTATTTTCACACCTAATTTTTGATAATAAAAACAGAATTGTTTGTTATTTATAATTCACGAGGAAGATTGTGTGTTTTATTGATTTTACTTTTCTTGAAGAACTTAAATTGAAATTATTTTAAAAGCAAATTAAAACTTCAACTGTTTATGAATTACAGTAAATTATATTATTTTTGTAGTTGTTTTTTGCCAGTATATTTTTATTGTAAAGCTGATTTGAAACTGCTTCTTGATCTATCTTGATCTGTTAACTAGGTTAAAAAATGCAAAAAACAAATATCAACTTTTAAACCATTTTACGGTGCGGTTCCCTAAAATGACGTTTTATACCCTACAGTTATCTCATTGAGGCATTGCCTTTGTTTCATTTAACAGTATATATTATCGCGCGAATAGTTCCTAATTAATACAAGCCAACGAATTTATTGGAAGCAAATGTTCATTGTGTGTTAAGATATAATTATTAGGAGAAAGCTAATTTGATATGATTTAATTTCCGCCTGTACGCAACGCGTAAGCCAAACAATTTAAGTCCATGACAGTAGCATGACAGTTGATTTATCACGCTGATGTATTTATTAAAATTACGAAACTAACGCTTGCTTGCTCCTTTTAATTTTCTGTTAGTTAAACCAACATTCTTAACGTCGGTTTCCTGACACGAAACAATTTTTTTATATTTCGTTCAGATTATGTTTTTTGAAACACGTTTGTTCTTATCAATTTTCATGATAAGGTGAAGTTTTATAATTTAATTTACAAAATAAAATAAATAAAAGAAAAACATTTCTATTGTTTATAGTTGTCAATGTATGATTACTAGGCTATGAGTTTTATACGCTATAAAATCAATATTAGCTTTAATGACTACATTAACTAGTCTGCTATTTCGGTCGTTATGTAATACAAAATTTATATGCTAAGTCGTGACAGCACATCAACATCACGTTGCTTAGCTAGTTGTCACTATAAATTGTACAAATTAAAATTATCGACTGAATTCTTGAAACAGAAATAAAAACATTGTTTCATACATTGTACTTGAAAATTCTAAGACAGAAAAATTATACACAACCTCCACTGCGGCTTTTCTCTGACTTTTAAATTGAGTCAACAATGCTAGAATAGTAAAGCTTATGCTATTTTAAGCGGTAAATGAGATATATAAAATTACAAAAACAAATCAATTTATTACCATTAAAGGTAGAAGTGTAGTTGATCCGAAAATAAGAATCGGAGGTTACTTTTCATGTACGCCAATATGTAATAAAGTCTACCCTCTTCAACTCACATAGTTTTCGGTAGAAGTACCTTGATAATACATTGCCAATTTTCACTTTCCCATACTTCTACTGCAGTAAGGAAATTAATGATTTTATGCAAAATTTTCGAATTTCAGATTTTAACCAAAATCCAAGTCCAAGGAACCCAAAAAAAGTGTTATTTAAGAAACGTCGGTCTGTGGGTGGGTGCGTTCGTTTTCCTATATCTCGGGAATCCCTCGGTCGATTTTTATAAGATTTGATACGTGGAAGTTTTTTAGTTGCAGGTAGTTTTCGGTAAGGTCTTTAACCGGTATAAATTTTTTTATAAACACTTTTTTTAAATTTTTAAAATACAGAATTGTAGTGCATTTAAAGGCAAATCAAATGCTAATTTTTCTAAAGCTGTATCTTTAAAGTGAAAAACATTTCTAATTTTTTAAGATTTTGGCTTTCATGCCTAGTATTAGCCCTTAATAAGCATAATCAAGGGATGTAAAAATATTTTTGAAAATATGAAAACTGTAAATATGCTAGCTTCTCAAATTTTTGACATTTTCAAAACGTTATTCCTCAAAAACTGCCCATACAATTATTTTAAACATTTTGAGTCGATAGAGCATGCAATAAACTACAAATTTATTTTTTACTAATTGTTTTAATTGCACTGTGACGTTCTCCAGAAGTTTTTTAAACTTCTGAAACCTATTAATTATTTATTCAAAAACGCAAACGCTAATCGTTATAAACTTGACACAGTTTGACAGTTTGATAGCTTATTTTAAGTAGTTTATTAGGACTAGCAAGAATTATCAACCTTATTAAAAATTAAGAATAAAGACAATATTTTATAATATTAACAACGCGTTTTCCGTAAGTTAGGAGATTTTAACACCGCCTATCAATTAACCCTAGTTAAAAAATATATTTTTTCATTCCTTGCATATTTTTGATAACTCTTCAAATAAAGCTTTTATAGTGATTTTGATTCGAAGTCTGAAGCGCATCTAATCAGCTGTAAGGCGCGGTTACCGTGCTCCTACCCTATGCGGCTAGTCGAAGTTATCGTAGCACTATTCTTATAACGGTACACGGTATTGTGTTGCACAGGCTGTTGCAAGTTCAAATCACCGCTGAGTCTTAATTTTTTTTGATTTATTTTTCCGTGCCCTAATTTTTGTTAAAACAATGTTATTTAGTCATTTATTGGCGCGCGAATAAATAAAATGTAAAAAGTATGGGGAAGCACCAGCGACCTGTTTTGCTCATTTTTTTCTCTTGTTTGGATTTACGCACCCACAAACGCAGGTACGCACACGCACACACACACAACCACACACGCCAGCAATATTGTTGGATAGTTAATCTATGAAGCAAAACTAATTTCTATTCAAGAGTGTGGTTCGAATTGATAATATCCTCAGTATGAGTGGGTTTTCTAAATATATCAAAAATATTAAAAGAAATAATAGAATTATTGAGTCGTTTTTGAGATCCAAATTAATATTTACTTCATCTACAAGAACACATGGATCTTTTCTATTATATAGAAGAAACATCGTTTAGTATGTATGTACATATTCCGCTTTTAACTGTTATTTACTTGTTCAATATTTATAACGTAAACATTTACATCAATACAAGCAGGAAATTAACCTTTTTATGATCAGAAAACAATCGCAGGTATTCCAAAATAGATTTTTTTTATAAAACAAACATTCAAGTATGTAAATATTAGAAGGCATTTGCTGAAATTAAAATTCTTTTGGTAATGTTTGATTTTTTGTTGGATTTTATAGGTTAATAATTAATACTTTGTAAATTTCTTCATGTTTCTGGAGAAAATAAAGTGAGCAGTTTAGTAGAACACTTCGTGTATATTCATAATTTTAAAAAGTAGGGGAACATGGTTGAAACTCCTAAATCATGTTCGAAATTTCATTGTTGGACTGTAGAATATACTAAGGTATCACATTTTACTACTAATTTTGTTGTTTCATTGTTACATACGCACGCTAATGTGTGCATGTAACAATGTAACATGGAAAAAAAACTAGGTCTCTTCAAGTGATAAACACTTTTCAGATTTTATAAAACATCGCTTTGTAGTGAAATTCAAATAGGCAACGAACAATCACTTGTGAAAAGTTAAACTTTTCTTTTATAAAGCATTACAGGAACTGCACGATACTGTAGCGCGAAGTAAGTTATTTGAGAGATGGTTGCCCTGCGATTTTTAATAGCATCGCGCACTATTTTAGTTCGAGTTCGAAAGTACACGAAAAACTGTAAGTTTCACTTAACTGGAAATCACACACATTAAATCACATGTAATTAAGAAAAACCTAATAGCATACAACGAAAATATTTGGATTTCAGTTATTATACTTGTACGTCATCGTTAAAAAAAAGATAGTTGCCACTAACCATATACTGATTTATATTCACTGTAAATTCTTTTACAGATAAACGAATCTAATGTATACCTGGAACCACGTTAAGAGAAGAGACTGTTGCTTACTTAGTACGCTTTGGTAAAGTGTAAATTTATGAAAGTGCGCTTGTAGGGGAGTGCTCGTATAAAATATGCTTGCAAATTTACCAACATCTCGTGAGGATGATTTGAAATTGACACCGAACTGCTTCTGCTTATTAGTGTCGGTTTTGTGGTTAAATAAATCCTATCAAGAAAATATTTTCTGATTTCCGATTTCTTCCAGTATTATGTCGTTTATTTTCATTTTTAAGCGTTTTCTTTAGACTGTTTGGCTCTGCGGTATGCACACGGTTTTGCATTTGTCAATAATCCTTTGATCTCTAGTTGTTCTTTCCACTGGTTAGTCAGTAGTTCTAGGTGTCTATCCTTATTTGCGAACAATACTACATCAAGGAGCATAGACTGATGGCATGTTTCAATTTCCATCCTTCTTCTCGCCCTTCTCTTGCATTGTTTTATTATGTTGTCCATCATTATGATGAATAACGGTGGGCTTAGGTTATCTTCTTGTCTTACGCGCCTTTGTTTATTTTAGAAGGTTTTGAGCAGTTCCCGTTTAGTCTTACAGTGCCCTAACCGATTGTATATATGTTTTCGATGCATTTCCTTAGTTTGCTTGTGACATTTAGTTCATCTCGTGTGCTATATGTGATGTATAGCCATTGTATTCAATGCTGTTTTTACATCTAGAAAAACTAAGTGTAGGTTTTCTCGTTCTATGTATTTTCCCATTACCATTCGGAATGTGAAGAGGTAATCCTGCGTTTGTCCTCCCTGCTTGTTCTTCTTCTAGTTCACCCTCTACCTAGTCTCGGAAGACTTGTTTCTAGTATTTTTGAACATAATTTTCGTGGTACCGCTCTGTAATTGTCACATTCCGTACTGTTTGCCTTTTTATGTATTATAATTAAGTTCGTCACTCATTTTTTCGTTTTTGCTCTGTCTCTCATGACTGTTGGTAGATCAACGTCTAACTTAATTTGTGTCTTGCTATTCCATCTTTCCCTGGTGATTTGCCATTTCTTAAGAAGATTATTGTTGACTGTACTTTTTTTAATTAATTCTTTTTTTATGTTCATTGGCTACGCCTTGCCACGGTTTGCCTAGAGGATATTTTCTGTTTTTGTTTCTATATTATTGTCCTTGTTTTTTCTGTTTCTTACTTGTTGTTTTTTATTGTTTTTTAACCCCTTTACTATTATCCAGAACTTTCTCCGATTCTCGTTATATAATTGTCCCGTTGTAGTCCGAACTCCTCACATGTTCTCCGCTTTGCGTTAACCATTTCCTTTGTTTCGTTCTTTCCTTTTTATTGCCACCTGTCCTCGTTCTGAGTCTTCGATGCCTTTTTACTGTTTCGTTCCACCACTTGGTCCTCTTTTGTTCCTGTTTCATTTTTTGCTTTTCGCAAACTTCTCCCGCTACTTCGAGCAAGGTTCTTTTTAATCTTTAATTAAGGTCTTATGTGGTGGTTGTTCGTCTTTTTTGCTTGTCTTAGGCTATTAGTTTTTCTCTGACGTGCTCCCTGTGTTTTGTTTCGTTGTGTTTATCTTCTAGTACTTTTATTTTTAGTTTTTCATATTGTCGCGAGTCGACTTAGTCTTATTTAGAATATGTAATATTAATTATTCAAGTAATTAAAATATTATCTATTTGTCACATATGGTGCAATACAGATCAATACGATTTGGTCACCTGACCCACCTTATGTTATTTTAAGAATATCAAGGGATTGTATGCACTCTTCTTTGTCACACAATTACATACATATTGATTGACCTATTTATAAGCCAATCCGGTCTCAGATGCATACATATCTGCAGTGCACCATATTATATTGATTATTAATAAAACCATCCCTACTCTGCATCACAGAGTATAAAAGGGTTCCAGCTTACTGGTACAAGAACAGTTAACGACCAAACTCAGCTTAGAATCGACATGAGTCCCTACCATCTACAATAGCTACGACTCAAATACCTCTCGCATATTGGGGGCCTTGAGCCCCAGATTAACAAACTGTATTGTAACGCATGTAAGTAATTTTAACTTAGTATTAAATAGTATTGTAAATCATTAACTAAATATATCTCTGTTGAATTTTGGTTGTTCTTATAATATACCTGGACATCATGTCACACGCTACGACTCCCTAACGTGACAATATTCTTTTTGATTTTTTTTATGGCGTTCTGAATCTCGTATCAGTAGACTGTGGTCAGTTATGAATTAGCCCAAGCGATATGTTGGGTGGTTGGAGGTCGACGATATACACAGGCGAAGGGGAGCTCCAGGAAGAAGTGGCATACTTGCTGGCATTAGAGACTTGGGCCCTAGGGGTGAGGTGCATTTTGCTTACTGACGCCAACTCTCAATGAGTCGACCCAAGAGGTTTGCGCATATGCACACCCAACGCTGTTAAGGTACCGGTCACTAAGATCAGACCGGTTATCGACTAATCTGGACGGTGCGTATAGTCGACCAGTACTGGATTCTGCAAGGAGCCCGACTAGTAGGGGAAATTTTAGCTGTTCCAAAAAATGTAACCAGTGATTTTATTGACTGGTACCACGGAGACCAAGTCTGAGCCGCGGAAAAATAGCATCCCCCGTCTTGGTCACGGCGTATGACTTGTGGTGGCAGTGGTAGTGCCTTCTTGGTACGGCTCGACGAGTGAGCTGCGTTTCATCTCGACCACTAAAATGCAGAATCAGTAGAAATTTAGGTAATCTTCCTCAACCGGTGGGGACTTAGGGCTCGCAACCTGTTGTCATGATTAGTAGTTTGTTATTGTTGAGCCGTTGTTAGCTTGAGTAGGGGCGCTGATTCCGCGTACCTTAGTCTGGACCGAGGTACCGTCACGTTAAACAAAACGAGATGGGTTGTAATGGCCGCCTCACAGTGACTCTGTGGTCAGTTGCTAGTTCTTCGCCTCTAATTATCTTCACTCCTTTTTTTAACGTGACGTTTGTGTTTGTGTTAGAAGAAATTGTTTCCAATGAAGCATTGGTTATCTATACAGAATTTAATTATACGCTTTTCATTATTATTATCTTGGTCTGTTCTTCTGCATGGTTTTCTCATAATTCCAAAACTGGTTTCGGCTCTATTTCCTATCTGTGCGTTTCAGTCACTTATTTTTATTATATACATTTGCTTCTATTTCTTGCTTCGTCTGCTTCCTTCTGTAAATCGTTATAGAAGATCGGCTTCTCTTTTACTATCTCTTCTTTAGTCGGGACGGATTTTTGCATTATCGTAATAGTTTCTTCAAATTGTAGATCTATAGCTTTTAATCTTGAATTAATTGTTTTCCAGTTATTTACTGTTGTCTCTGTTGGTGCTGTTGTTATAATGCAACTTTTCCTCGCCGCACATCATAGAAGGCGTTACTAGTGTAATTCCCCTTTAATGTTATACTCTCTGGCATATATCTGCTTGTTTGCTTTTGGTTTTAATTATGGTTAGAATTATGTCCACCTAATAAGTTCAAATAAGAACGAAACATGTAGTGGTCTATTCTAGCCATAATTGAAACCAAATCTCTTCTTTCTTATTTCTTGCCACACGGGCGCTTCTGTGTTTTGTGCTTAGAGGCCGGTGCGATCGCAGATACCTGCTTAGCAGGTTCCGATCACAACTTTGCCGGTTTGTTGCTTTGCAACTTTTCCTCGCCGCACATCATAGAGGGCGTTACTAGTGTAATTCCCCTTTAATGTAATACCTACTCCCCTCTTAGCTCTTCCTGTTGTCACTTCTGAGTTTCTTAAGATGTTTCACCCAGTCCCAGGATCTATAGATTATATTTTGTCACTTTTTCTATTATTTCGACTTCTTTCCCAGATAACGTTCTAACGTTTCGTATAACAAACTTCGTTTTCCTTTTTTTCGCCTTCCATTCTGAGTTAATCCGTTCTATTCCGAAACCATTTTTATTTCTTTGAATATTTCCATCCGCTTTATGGGTGAATAACTCAACGAAGGTTCTATCATTTCGGTACCACTGGGGTCGGGTTATACCCCCCGGTCACCAGAGCCTTGTATGCGTTAAACAGGGTGCACCAGATGGTAGATGTGGTTGTTATTATAATTTATACATTTAAGTTAAAGTTAGTTAACTTAGCATAATTCCACCTTTTAATTTAAAACACCGTTGAATATTTCAAATAAAAGCTTAAGAGTTTCTGTTTGTTAGAGTTACTGTTAATAGCTGTATAATACATGCAAGCGACAACAACATGATTAACATCTGTTAAATAATAGTTACAAGTTAAATACACAAATTGTATGCGCATATAGAGCAGGAAACACCGGGCGAGGTTTAAATATTTTATTTTCAATTACCAACAATATAATAACGTTAATGATTTTTATACAGCACTTTCGTTTGTTTAATTAAATACATAAATTATGTTTCAGCGCTTTTATTTCGCAGTTAAAACCTTTTACGTTTATTATATACATTTTTTTGTTCTAAAGTGCCAGTATAGGGCTGAAAATATGATTTTTACATTCTCAGTTTGTATTCTGATGTGTAAGTGTTTGCGTTTAAGCCCTTCGTATTATGTTGGGGAATCATAGATATCTAAATGTATTAACTGCTTAGAACAGCGCTTAGACCAATTAGTCCCGAATAGGTAATGGAATTAAAAGGTGACCTACTCTATTACGTCGGTCGTATCTTTAGTCAAGGCAACGGCGTTATATTGCTACCTAAAGAAACTTGTTCTCAGTTAGATTTTGGAATATTATTAAATATTTATTATTAAAAACGATCGTGTGAGCTTCATCAACTTTCAGTGTCGAGAAAACCAGATTCAGGGAGTGAAAAGTTTACTTAGCCAAATTGGGAGACATGTTTATCGGTAATCTGAATACATTTGCTTGAAATGTCGGCAGTACGATTAGTTTGCGTGGTCATTAGTTAGAAGCGTGCAATTACTTTATAGTAACGATATAACTTACTAACAAATTTACAGATTCAGAGTGCAATAACTTTGATGAAACGGGACCGGCTACGTGACTTCAATATCTTTGTGACATACCCTTAACGTCGATTAGATGTTTGCGTCAACTATGTGTCCCTATTAATAAAAGCTCGTAAATGTTTAATGCTCCTTCGATAAGGCATTGATGTTGATAAGAATATCCAGAAGCAACTTGACAATTAGATGTTAGATTAATTGTAATTGAAGGTTTATATAAACAGTTTATTAATGTTCTTATAAAAGCATGCGTTCAATACCTACGCATACATATACACTCGCGCCTGCATATAGTGCATATAATATGTAAAAAAATTTAAAAAAATTATATTAATTGTGTGGTTTAGTTTTGATTGCGAAACAAACATTAAGTGCTTTATTATTATTATTAATTTTTTATTTGTTAAATGTTTTAGTAGTTAAATTTTGAATTTTTGTTTAAAATACAGTAACAGTAAAAATAAGTTGTATTCAGAACGTAGATGTTTTAATAGTAATAGTACAAATAGAAGTTTGATTAAATAACTGACGAAAATTTCAATTTAAAATAAAATTTGTTAAAACCACAAAATTCAACACGTAAAAAAAGTGTAATAGTAAATTCGCAAGCTTTTGTTTTAACTCTTTACAATCTGTGTAAGGTCCCGTATTTCAATGTGCTAATAATGAAGTAATTAACAATTCGACATATAATTGCATTCGAAAGTTTTATTTGTCAAATATCTATATTGTGTGTTTCAATTCCTGTTTAATTGTCAAATAGCTATTTGCAGAATTGAAACTGTAGGTAAATTCAAAACTCAGTGATAACTGATTTTTGCCGGCGGTAATAAAAAAAATTGTTCTTTTCCGCTTTACTTCGTTACTTAATTGTCATATAAACCCACTTGTTAGGTGCTTGAAGCAGCTTATAAATTATATTAAAAAAAGTACATGTTTGGCATATAGATCTTATTAGGTAATTAAAATACGAAAAAGAAATTGTAACCGCAACTTATTAGGACATTGACCAGGCCTAAGTTCATAATATTGTCGCTGTTGCCCAGAACGTTATAAAAATGTTATTATATCTTGCTCTTTCAACTTTTTTGGTAACAGCAGTACTTAATTTCTAAATGTTTCAAAAATTTCAACAACGGGTAGTTTATAGCTAAAGTTTTAGAAAAATTTTACTGCTGAAAGTAAACATCGGATTTCAGTTTTTGCTAGAATAGTTGTTTGTAAATCTTGCTGCTACGATACTATTTTTTTAAACTCACGCATATGTGTGAACTTTTTTTCTCCCTCTCTCTCTCTTTATATATCTCCCTTTCCAATATTTTCTCTCTCTTTCTTTTTATCTTCCACATACTCACACTCCTATACCTGCACGCACATAACATGCCTACTCGAACACATACATACACTCACGTACATAAATATCTACAACCACATTGTACCCACACTCACAACCCACATCCACACCCAGAACGCGTTTGCATAGGGAACTCAGTTTATTGTTCAGGATCGACCAGAACGGTAAAAACCAAATTCTAACCTCACGGCTCATACTAAAGCTGCACTCGGTTTCATGACGGACAATTAGCCTCCGGTCTAAGGGTAACCATTCCCACAGGCTCCTCCAAGAGCTAACCAGCCGCCAGCTTTTCCAAAGAGCTAGGAGACGTTTACGGGTTGAACTAGTGGGCGGTCCGAAACCTAACAATCTTACACGCTCCTTTTAGAGCGAAGCAGAAACCGGACGACGTTTCAATAAAATCTTTCAGCACCACGTACCCCTTCAAGCGGCGCGGCGGCTAGCCAGGACTTGACGAAGTCCCCTAGCATAGCAAGCTCCTGTTCAACGAAGCAGCGCAGCGTCCCAGGTCTCTATGTGAACCCCGAGCTTCTTGTTTTGATTTTTTGAAATATTTTTTTATGACACTGTGTGTATGCTAAAAAACGGAGGATAAGGAAAAGCAGCAACAATATGAATAGGTCTATACTATACACAGTGAGTAAACAGTAGATAAATAAAAAGAACAGGAATAAGAATAAAAATTATAAGAATAGGAAGAAGAATAAGAAGAAGAAGATGATGAAAAAGAAGAAGCAAAAACATTTTTGAAATTTGGAAGTTACTGCCTTCTATGAGATAAAAGAGGCGATAACGTATTTGTTTCAGCTTAATTTAAACTATTAAGGCGGTTCCTCTTTGTCCTCTACTCCATTTTATACCGTACGAATTGTATTTGCTGGTTTGTGGTGCGCTTTAATACCTTTTTTTATCATAGAAATTATAAAATCAGGTTTTGTGTCTTTATTAATTTTTTTGTAAGCGGAAACTAAGTACACTTGTTTTTTTGTAGATAAGTCACAACTTACACAGCTACATAGATTATGAGTTATGAGTATACAGACATAAGATATTTTAAAAGGTACTAAAGACAGCAAAGTGTATTCAACAGCCAACGCTTCTGAAAATACTAAAATAATGAATAAGTATACTAAAAATAATGAGAACATTATAATGAAAATTTTGAGCTAATTAAATTTCAGCCTCATTATGATGGAGTTCAATTTAATTTTCACTTCAGTTCCAAACATAATAAGACATGCTCCTCGCGCTATATTCCCGTAATTTAGAAAAGTTGGGAAAGTAATATCGTCAAATACATGCCGGTTATAAAAGTGGCCCTATAAAAAAGAGTGTTTAGAAACAACTTTGCTGTTGTTTCATTTTGAACACACAACTAAAGAGTTTCATTACTGTATACTACAGAAAACTTTATAAATTGCATATTAAACTTACATGCTAACGTCTTTCTGCACCAACGGATAATAATATTAGGCAATCTTAATTCTTTTATTTACCGTCTTGGAATTACAATAGGTCCGTATTGTAGGCAAAACAGTTTCGAAATGATCACGAGTTGTCTTTTTCAATTTATTCTAACTACCTTTTTATTATGTTTAACGGTACGAGTAACAAAGGAAATTAATGTAATAATAAAACTCGTCGTCGTTGTTATTAGTATTGTTAGTGTGAGTCAATGTTTCTGACTTTTGTACATGTACGTAAACAGCGAAGAAATTACCTCATAAATTTGTTCTGTAAACACACTACTTGATAGCATGCTATGAATATTGTTGGTTAACAATTTAGTTTTTGTTCTGCTACATTTTCGCGATGCTTTTATTAACATAAATTTCTTTTAGTTTCGATTTGAATATTTCGATTTTTTTTTAATATTCCCAATTTGTCCGATATTCCAAGTTTCAGCAATTTTCAGAAGCGAACATTTGCAAGCAGAACTACGTTGATTAAACATAGGCTATTTTAGCGCCGAAAGAGAAGCTCGTTATGTTGCGAATTTTCTGAAATTGTGCAAGCCCATATTATTTAGATATATCTAGATACAAGCCTGTACAGCGCGACTAAATGCTAAACTTTTTCTTTTATTACTGATGAGGAAAGAATGTTGTAGGGTGAATGTGAGTTTTAGGTAGTTTCGTTCAAGTTGTCCCACTGTTCCTTGTATTAAGCCAAAGTTAGCAGGACCGAATGAAGGGTGTTGGCTGTGAGATAAGGTTTGCTTTAGTAAAGCCATTACGTTTTTAGAATGCGGCTGCGTTTTACGTATTTTAACGTATTAGGGTTATTTTACATACAGAATGAGCAGTATAGAAGATCCTGTTCACTTATTCACTGTATCTTCTATGTAACGCGAAATATAAACACTAAAAATATCTTGAGTATATGCGGAAAGTGCACGAAAATAACCCCTTTTTAAATATATTTTGATTTTAAGACTCGCTTGCTTAGAATCAAGCTAAAACTAAAAAATTACTTTCGTCCTGTATTTGAGTTAATGTTTAATACTAAGATTTTACATGCATCCAAGTTCAAATTAAAATTATTAACAAAAACATGTGATATTAGAAAATTGGATTCATTTTAAAATACCTTACTAGAATACGGGCATTTCTTTGATGTCTGTTCCTTGAAGAATACACAAATACCTTATATAAAATGTTGCATTAATTAACTTTCAGCTTGTAATACGCCTTTAAATATCTATTTGACCTGCTAGTGCCCGATTATAGGTTCTACTGTTTTATAACATTTTTATTTCTGGAAAAATTATAAAAGGTTTTCTATGCAAAATAATTTAAAAAATATTAATAACACTAAGGAGTCACTCATGCCGTATGCTTGGTTATGTTTTAGAATATGAAACATTTAGTATAATTTCATTGTTTAATAATTTAATTAATATAAGTGGAGTAGCAAGGAATTTGTTGGTTTTATTCAATACTTACTTACTTCTTACTTCTACTGGCGTTACATCCCTTGGTGGGATTTAACCTTGATCACTATTCCCCATTCTTTCCCATTTTCTAACAATTTTCTCCAATTTCTTATCTTCATTTCGTTTAGGTCGTCGATTACATCTTGCTCTCATCGTTTTTGTGGTCTTCCTATCTTCCTTGTTCCTTCTGGTTTCCATTTGGTTAATATTTTCGGAGCTCTATCGTTGTGCATTCTGTGGATATGTCCAAGCCACCCTATACTTCTTGATTTGGTACAGTTAACGATGTTCTGCTTGTTAATTAGTTTCTCTATTTCAAAGTTCATTTTTGGTCTCCGTTCTCCATTTTCGTTTGTGTGTCCAAATATTCTTCTGAGGATTCTTCTGTGGAACACTTTTAGACATTTTATTCTTATCACTTTCGTTTAAGGTCCAGGTTTCACATCCTTACAACACTACCGGTTTTATTAAGGTATTATATATTTCTAACTTTACACTTACTTTTCTAATGTTATTGTTTAGTCTTTTATTATTTGCCCAAATCGCTTTTTTCCGGCTTGGATCCTCTCACCTATTTCCTCACTGATGTTGTTTTGTTCGTTTGAAACTTTTTACTACTTCATATTCGTCGTTTTGTAACGGGTGTCCAGGAAGTCTTTCAGTTCTGGGCGGCTATGGATTGTATAACGCATGTTTTTTATTCAGTCATATCTAAGTAATTTATTTGACATAAGTCAAAGTCAATTTAAATTAAAAGGTTTTTATTTTGAATTATTTACTTTCTGCATATTTCTTGTTATAAAATGTTTACGCAAGAACAAGAAACTTTTATTGTGAAATATTATTTTCGCAATGGTCAACAATTAGAAAACGGAAATTGGAATTATTCCATCAATGCGTGTAAACAAGAATTTCGACAAAGATATCCAAAAACATACGTTATACAATCCATAGCCGCCCAGAACTGAAAGACTTTCTGGACACCCGTTATTTTTACTTTCTGTGGTATTCTGGATTGGTTATCGCTCAGACCTCATCATTAGTTTCGTTTTCTCGTTGTTAATATCAAGTCCCCGTTTTGTGGCTTCTGATTTCAATCTTGTTACCACTTCACTTAAAGTATTCATATTTCTTGCTACTACTACTAAGTCATCGGCATAACCGCAAATTTGCACAGATTTTGTATTCAGCCATCCTTTTACTTCTAATTTTTTTATAATGGTTTTATTTGTAGGTTGAAAATAGTGGCTGACAGAGTATCTCTTTGTCTCACTCCGCTTCTTATTTCGAAAGTGTCTGTATAGTCATTGTGTATTCTCACTTTTGCTCTCGTATCTGTCAGGGTCATCATCACTAGTTTTGTTAATTTCTGTGGTATTCCTAGGATGTTAAAATCGTGTGTTATCATTTCTCGTGTTAGTTTATCGAAGGCTTGCTTAAAGTCTATGAATATACAGTACACTGGTATTTGGAATTCTTTACATTTTTCTAGTGTTTGTCTCATTATATAAATATTGTCTGTGGTCCCTCTTCCTATTTTAAATCCATTCTGGTTTTCTTGTAGTATTTCTTCCATATATTCTGCTAATTTTTTAATTTATTAAGCTAGAGAGTATTTTGTATGCACTGTTTAAGAGTGTTATTCCTGGGTAGTTATTACAATCAGTTTTATCACCTTTCTTATGTATTGGATGAATGATTCCCATCTTCCATTCTTCAGGAATTTTTTCATTTTGCTAGGTCTTTATGATTAATTTATGTATTCTCTTCCATATTTTTAAACCACTATTTTGAGTAGTTCATTGGTTATGTCATCGGAGCCTGGCGGTTTGTTGTTCCCTGGTTTTTTTATTAGGTCTGTCACTTCTTGTAGTGTTGGCGGTTCGATCTGTGTTTCTGCTGTTTGATAGATCTCTTCAGGTTGATTGTACATTCTATCCGTTTCATAAAGGTCTTTGAAATATTCATGCCATCTATTGATAATTTGTTTTCCCTCCGTGCATTTGTTTCCTTCTTTGTCTCTACAAATATTTATTTTCGGTACGAAGTCTTTTGTTATTTCTTTCACGTTTTTGTAGAATTTACTCGTGTTTTTCTTTTGTTTTTGTACGTTTATGTTCTCTAGGTTTAGATTAATCATTTTCGGTTTATTTTGTTCGCATTGTTTTGTTGTTTTTTTTTCTATTTTCTTTATATTTTTCTCTATGTTCTTCTGTTGGATTTTCTAGGTATCTGATCCTGCTTCTGTTTTTTGTTTCTATTAATTTCTTACACTCATCGTCGTATCATTCATTTCTTTCTCTTTTGATTGGGGGGATTATTCTGTCAGCAGTTTTAATAATTATGTTTCTTATGTTTTTCCATTCATCTTCTACATTATTATTCGTTGGTATTTCTTTTTCTAGTTCAGCTATTTGATTCCTGAAACTTTGTTTTATGCTGTGATCTTGTAACTTTTGTGTATCCCATTTAGTATTTTTTTGTTTGTATTTTATTTACATTGGCTATTCTTTGCTTTATACTTGCTTTTACCACAAAGTGATCTGAGTTGCAGTTCGCTCCTCTTTGTGTTTTGATGTTTTTTACTATTGTGGCCCATCTTTTCGATATCATTATATGATCGATTTGATTCGTTTTCTGGGTTCCCGGTATTTGCCATGTACCCTTGTGAATATTTTTCCTCTGAAAGCAGGTGCTACTTATTCTCATGTTTTGCTGTTCGGCTAGCTGGCATAATTTTGCTCCGTTAAGATTGGTTTCTTCATGAAGTGAAAACTTTCCTGCAACTGACTGGTATTGTAACTCTTTTGCAATTTTTGCATTAAAGTTTTTTAATATTATCATTATGTCATGTTTTGGTACTTTTCTGCAAGCTTCTGTGAGTTGTTCATAAAAGTTTTCTTTTCTTGTTCTTGGGTTTCTTCAGTAGGAGCGTATGCACATATGAGGGTTATATTAGAGAATTTTCTCTTTATTCTTATTCTGCTTAGTCTGTTATTTATTGGGTCGAATGCTAGTAGGTTTTCTCGAATTATTTTTGTAATTAGGAATCCTGTGCCTTTATGCCCTTGTACTTTTTTATTTCCGCTGTGTAGGAGTGAGTATTTTTCTTTCGTAACCTCTCCGCAGTATTTCCATCTTATTTCTTGTAGGGCTAGGATATCTAGTTTATACATTGAGACTATTTCTGCTGCTTCGTTCAGCTTCCCTACTTGTAGCATAGTTCGGATATTTAGGGTTGCAATATTTAAATATAGTGATCGACATTTCGAGGCGTTTTTTTGTTTTCCGAGGAAAGGTTGCCGGTCTTTCGCTCAACCTACCTATTGTAGGCGGTGTTTTCATCTGTTTTTGCTTTCCTTGTACGTTGGTCCTTGATCATTGCCGTGGTCGTTACGATAGTGGGATTCGAGTTATTCATTGTTTGCTATATTCCTTCATCTTCGCTCTTATCTCCATTCTCTTCAGTCTTGTCTGCGTCATCTGCTCGATTGTCTTCATCACTTCCGCTTCCAGCATGTTCATTGGTTTTATTTTTCTTTAGTTTATTTTCAGTTTCGGGTCTACTTGTCAAGCTATTTCTTTATTCAATAGATTCGAAAATAATGTTTCATCATGAACATACTACAGCTCACTATATTCTCCAACAACACAATTTTATTTAACACTTTGAAGCTACTTTTACTCCTGGTAGTTAGGTTACCCGTTATGTATGCATCTTTCATTATTTTGGTTGCTTAGTTTAGTAATGAATTTAGTTTAATTTCTAATGTTGTCAAATTTTTGATAATCAGTTATTGCTTCCACTTTGATTTTGATTCATGATTCATTTTTTAATTAATCATCTAAATCGATGGATTAAACAGTACAAAATTCTTATATTTATAAGACGAAATATTGTTGGAAATTAAAATTTTTCTTAAATCTTGTCTTAGTGACCTTTTTGTAATTTGTGACCTTCGGACACCGCATGTTATGTAAATCTTAAATTCCTTTAATTTAAAACTCATTATTATCTTTTGGAAGTTTTTAATCATCGAATTAGCAAGACACCACCACAGAAGGTAATTTAATTTTAGTGATTTCAGTTGGTTTCCATTTTTTTAGGTTTTTTTTTGGTATTTTTAACTCTGCCGCTCACATACCTTTGTACACGTTTGTACACTCTTAGGTTTGTACATGGTTTGTGCACGTTTCATCGTATGTACCTAATTGTATGATTATATAAGGTATGCATGCAGAGATCCGAATCGAATATACGAATGGAGCGAACAGTACTGAACGGTATGACCTTAGAGCAATGCACTTTTGTAAATACGGTGATTAACAATATGTAAAGTATTGGAACGTTGAAGCAACGTGTATTGCTCATTTTTATTATGTTTGTGCAAAAGGTAAAAATAAAATTGTTTGTATGGATTATAGAAACATAGAACAGTAAATGTCAAGTAAATTACCTTTAAATTTCACTCTCGTGGTAACAAATAACGGTACGTGCTTAGGCCTCGTAATGCAGAAATTAATAATGAGTCTCTCCCTTCTACATAATTGTGAATTATATAGAAAAAAGTATGTAAATTTATAGCAAATAAAAATTTGTTATCGGACAATTGTATGTATTGTTTAGTCAAATTGTTTATAGTTTGTTATTATATGCTACAGGGTAATAATTCCCAAAACATAAGGACAAATTTATTGCAAGAGTTACACGAGAACCATCAGGGAATAGTACGAATAAAAGCGATTGCGCGTATACATGTGGTGGCTCAAACTGAGTATAGAAATTGGGAAAATTACCAAAGCGTGTGTCTGATGTTGAAAAACTAGTGCAAATCAGTCGAAAATAACGTTGAGAAAAAATCATCTGAAGCGAGCGACTACGCATAGATTTCCTAGCTTTGTTAAACATTATTTACTTAATAATTTTAAGTAATTACAGTAAATGGGACGACGTACATCATATGAACAAAGACCGCACTTTTAGTCAAAAAATTTAGCTAAAATTCCATAAATAAACAAAAATTATGGGCGTACTCAAATCCATTATGTTATACGTGAACATATTACACAATTTTGCAAGGTACTACAACTACAACTGCAATATTTCAGATACATTGTTTCATTCACTGATACTTTATTGTTGAGCTAAGCCAGAGGTTCTGCACTCAAGAATATTTTTGAAAAGTGCCATAAAATTGTTTCTTGTATAATTTTTTTAACTTGTGACTATTCATATTCTACGCTTATTAACCCTGTTCTATTTTATTTTGCTATTACACAAGCATCAATTCTAGTTGACCAAATATATAATAACTATCTGCACAAGCTAGCATAAGGTCAAACATGAGGTGGTGTTGTATTACAAGACCGTGAATAAAATTCGTTGAAAATTGGATATATGCGTCAAATATATATTTAAAGGAATTATGCCAGAATTTATTATTAAGTGATGTCCCATAATTTAAATACTAACGAAATACTAGACTAAATATCCGAACACTAGATATGAGCAACAACTACGCCAATACTACTTACACAACCATTAAATTAAGACTAACATTTACAAGTTTAGGAATCCCCGAAATAACGGTTTCAGAAAATAGAACACAATACAGTGGAACTTTCCTAACTCGAACTTCTGTAACTCGAATTATTCTCCAAGTCGAATTTTTGTCATGAACACTGATGTTTCGTTGTCTTTTCAATGTATTTTTAACTCCATAAGTCGAATTTCTATAACTCGAATATTTCTATAAGTCGAACAGATATTTCACTCGTAACTCCAATTGTTTCCGGTAAGTCCCTAGTTACAAGTATTCGCTAAACATACAATTCGAATATTGAGGGGAAGTCTCTAGTTACGCACAGTGACGAGTATTTCTGTGGTATTTCTTAGCCGTGTTCAGTAGCAACCAGAGTTTTCTCGCGTGCGGTCAATTTTTTTTCGAAGATTACGGGAAAGATAAGTATCAGTGGTAAAATTTGCTAGTGCATTGTGAAAGTGCATTCATATATAAAATGACAAAGCGAAATTTAAAGTGCTTATCACTTGAGCAAAAATGTTTGTTAATTGCCGAGGGCGGAAAAAAGAAAAAAGATATTGCTGCACAATTTGGTATTCCCCCCAAACACTTTATCGATCATTTTAAAAAACATGGATGAACTTTTAGAAAAAAATCAAAGACTATGGTGGTGTTAGCAGTAAACGCAAGAGACTTGCACAACCTGTGTCTATGATGATATTGACAAAGCTATGATCAAATGGACAACCATGGCACGTAATAAGAATCTACCCCTGTCGGGAACCATAATTAGAGAAAAAGCTAAAGAATTCGCAGATGCTTTGGGACATGAAGATTTTTCAGCTAGTGTAGGATGGTTAGATAAATTTAAAAAACGTAATAATATTGTCCAAAACGCGATATGTGGTGAAAGTGCTTGCTGCCCAATTTA
The DNA here is from genome assembly GCA_958336395.1 of Ctenicera cuprea. NCBI lineage: Eukaryota > Metazoa > Arthropoda > Insecta > Coleoptera > Elateridae > Ctenicera > Ctenicera cuprea. Next base: position 13,955,371 of record OY284496.1, on the reverse strand, counting down.
ATAGGTCAGTACGAACAACATAACTGATGTTGAATGCCGATGAGACGGGGTCCTTTTCAAATGTTTACCAAATAAAACACTTGCATTTAAAAATGAAAAATGTTATGGTGGAAAAAGTAGCAAAGAGAGAATAACTGTTATGCTTGGAAGCAATATGACTGGGTCCGAAAAGCTAAAATTGCTCGTTATTGGTAAATCAAAAAATCCACGCTGTTTCAAGGGTAGGTATCAAATCACTTGATGTGGGGATTACGAAAATAACAAAAAGGCATGGATGACAAGTGAAATTTATGAGAAGCGGCTTTTAAAGCTAGATAAAAAGTTTCGTTCTCAGAAAAGGAACATTTTACTGTTTGTTGATAACTGTCCTGCACACCCAACGGATGTAGGGGATAAACTGACAAACATCAAACTTGCACACTTTCCTCCCAATATGACCTCCTTATCACAGCCAACGGACGAGGGCATAATCAAAAATCTAAAACAACATTATAGAAAACGACGGATTGTAAAGAAAGTTTTGGTCAATATGGAGGAGGATGTCCCTACAACTGTGACGTTACTTGACGCAATTAGGGACCTCAGTAAAACATGGGATGTGAATGTAAAAGAACAAACAATTGCCAATTGTTTCCGGAAAGCAGGGTTCGTTAAAGATGAATTGCTGCAAGATATTGATTATTGGGATGAAGAAGATTTTCTTCCACTGTCCGATTTAAATGTTCTATAGAACCGCAGCAAGTATGGATGATGTAACATTTGAAGATTACGTAAGTGTTGATGATGCTACATGTACAATGGGTTATCTTACTGATGAAGATATTTTAGCAAGCATCTTAGAGAGTCGTATTCCCAATGCAAAAGGTATGTAATTCAGACACATTAACTGTAGTTTAAAAAGTCAAATTTTACGATAAATTAAAAAATTAAAGAAGATATTTTTTGTAGAATCAGGCGAATCTAATGTCATGCTCACATTCGAACAAATTTATTCTTCGATTGAAAAGCTAAGAACTTTTATGGAGTCTCGAGATAATGTACCTCATAATATTTATGTCTTCAAATTTGGTGGAAGATTTTGTAGAGAAGGAGACGTGGTTATGTAAATCACAAAAAAATTACCGCATACTACTTTGAAATACACAAATAATTTTTTTCCTATGTTTTTTGGTGAATTTCTGTAACTCGAAGTTTCCCTTACTCGAATTTTTTTTCTTGTCCCTCGAGGTTCGAGTTAGAGAAGTTCTACTGTAATTGGAAATTTAAAAATTTCCTAGAGTTAAATGGTATTCAGCATATCACTCAGTCTACGTTTTACGTAGTTGCAACAAGTAAAAGCGTGGATACCTTGGTATGTAAATGTTTAATAAGCTACCATAGTACCCCTCACTATACAAGGTTGATACACCTTCAAATTTATTCCACGGACGAGAATTAATATCGCGTTTAGATTTCATTAGGCCCAAGGGGTAAAATAATGGAAGCGCAATTAAAAAATAACCTAAAATTCTGAAGAGAAAAGGAAGGAGGAATTTAAGATAAGCGATCTGGAGATGGTACGGGATTACTAAACAATCATTAAAAATCGTTAACATAGGCAGTAATAAAGAAACGGTTCGGTTTGTTTATCCTTAATTCAGCGTAAAAATCAGTGATTCTACACTAGACCGTGTTTAAAGCTGCTGATGCCGCAGAGAGTTCTGTCACCTGGCATTACTGTTTATTTTTTTTACACAAATATTTACTTTAAGCTAATACCTTATTTTTTGTATATAATGAGTACCTAATATATTCTATACGGTTAATAGCCTTGCACCTATTTTATAAGAACTCAACGCATACTGAATGTTACATTCAAAACTTGGGCTGCGTTCGAAGTCAGCTGTTACCATTTGGCTCGACAAAAATTTAGTTTTAAAATTGTGGAGAAAAAATACGTCAATCTTCGTTTATTTTTTTTTAAATTACAATTAGACAACCAAATTTTATTGGCGACGCAATTCTCCAGTTATACTTGACACATTTTGTTTAGACGAAAGAAAAACGTCGTATGGATGATCATATTTGAGATCACAATTGTAAGTTAAAAGAACCTTTTATGTCCTGCCCAATGTATTTTCTTATATAAATTTTGAAATATACTAACTACCTCGCATATTATTGTTTTCAGTGTCTTGTCATAGCAAGTGGGTATCTTCCTGTGCACAACGTTTGTGAAAAATGCCGTTTAAGTATTTTTTTTTTCTAAAATAATATGATGTTCATGGTTTATTGTGTGCTGTGCTATTTTAATATAATCATTTTAATCCCTTGAAATAAACTATCCTTAGTGAGTCTCATTTCGTCTGCACTTGTAAAGAATATCGTCCTGGTCTATGTTTTTATAACATTATAAAACTAGCTAATATCCGCGTGCGTTGCTACGCCTCAATCTCGACTCCAGCGCCACCTATTGGGTCCATTTTTTGTACAAATATTTTTTCCACGTAACTAACATATATCCTGAATTTGAGCGAAATCAGACAATAAACACACATTTTCGTAAATATCGCCAGCGCCACCTAGCGGGTTCATTTTTTGTAGAAAAATAACCTTCTAAAACCTTCCTCTCCTCAACACATACTTTTTGTCAAAGTTTGAGCTCAATCGGCAGAGTAGTTTCGGAGTCTATAGGGAACATACACAAACATTCACTTTTATATAACGGGTGTCCAGTACGTCTTTCAGTCAGGGCGGCTATGGATTGCATAACGCATGTCTTTTATTCAGTCATATCTAAGTAATTTATTTGACATAAGTCAACATCAATTTAAATTAAAAGGTTTTTATTTTGAATTATTTACTCTCTGCATATTTCGTGTTATAAAATGTTTACGCAAGAACAAAAAACCTTCATTGTGAAATCTTATTTTCGCAATGGTCAACAATTAGAAAACGGAAATTGGAATTATTCCATCAATGAGTGTAAACAAGAATTTCGACAAAGATATCCAAAAACATACGTTATACAATCCATAGCCCAGGACTGAAAGACTTTCTGGACACCCGTTATATAGATAGAACGGGTTCTTCAACGTTTAAAGTTAGGTGAATTCTTCCATCATTTTCAGAACACCTTAAAAGTTATTGGGTAATAAATAAAATAAAAAATAACCAATTTTGGCATGTTGACAACATTTGGCAGATTTGTCAGAAATTCCACGAGCCTATTCATGAAACATATAGAAAATATTTAAAATACTAATCTGCTATGTTTAGTATTAATAGAATTTCTGGATTGTGTATTGTTATTAAATCTACTTAATCCAATTTTATTACTCCACGCCTAGCAAAACTGTTATGTTTTTACTGTCTAACTACGTTTATCTACAATTTGCTTTAAGAAGCATTAAGTAAATTATCTAAGCGAAGTGGCGCGACAAGGAAAATAGACGTCCAGTGACATCTCTGCTGCGTTATCATTTATAGGTAAATACAATTTTGAATTAATTAATTCAATATTGCTATAATAATCACTACAAGGCTTAAATTAACTAATTTAATTAAATCTAAACGGCAAATCTAGTGCACATTGTCCTTTTAATCGGCGGTTGTTTTCACTATTAACTAATAGGTTTAACGCTAATACGTTAGTATAGGACTGTAATTTGTCGAGATAATTTTCAATGATTTTCGTTATCACATCTTTCACGGAACTTGTATCTTTACGTCACTTTGTATATCTGCATTTGTAACATTTTGCGATGCACTAGTGATAGTTCGCGGCATCTTAGCTTGAAATCTTTGTAGTATTTCTATGTTAGAGTTTGATGCCCTTTCTAACAATTGGATTCTATACATTCATACAGGCTTGACTTTCTTCTTCTTCCTCTTGTTATAGGCCACTAGTCTACTAGGCAACTAGTGCGGGTTCTGTGAGCCCTCTTTGCACGTATGCCGGGCAGGAGGCTGGCCTTACCTGTCGAAAGGAGAAGTAGTTCCACTAAATGGTTTACGATTGCCAAAGTGTTAGTATGACAACCGGCCGACGCGACGGCTTAACGTGCCTTTCCGTAGCACGGCTGGTTGCAGATATACCCCTAAATTGGTCACCCATCCGAGTGGGGACCAGAGCGGACAGTGCTTAACTTTGAATACCGTGTGACCGGCATTCGCAGTTCTCCGCTCTCCGCCGTGCAACCAACTTTGAGGACTTGAGTTTAACTTTATAAAGTAGCAGCTTGTTGTTTAGGGAAAGCTGAGAATTTCTACCGAGCAGCCAATAGTGCTTGCTAAACTTCAGGTTTAGCTGTTTACGTTTTTTTATGAGTTCGCCAGGTAAAGCTCTAGTCTAGATCCACGCCCAAGTATTTAACTTCATCACTTTGTGATATTGCGGTCCCGTTGACAGTAATTGGTCTGCATGTGCCTTTACGTTTGGTGAAAGTGATCTGTGCAGATTTCCTCTTGTTTATTTTTATACGGCATTTTTTAAACCAAGTCTCAATAGAGTCAAGACTTGTTCTAAGTTTTTGTGATGCTGTATTTGGGTCTTCATCAGTAACTAGCATGGCGGTGTAGTCTGCAAAAGTAGCTACAGACGCGTGCTCTCTGGTAGGCTGATCCGCTGTTAAAAGAAGGTAGAACACTGGTCCCAAGAGACTGCCCTGCGGTACTCTAATCTAATTAGAAACTGTTTAGTATATTCTTCTTCATACCTTACAAGGAAAATCCTCTCCTACAAGTTTGGTTTTAATATAAAGCAAAAGTTATGCGTTAGGTGCTGTTTTAACTTGTACAAGAGTTTCTTGTGCCACACTGTGTCAAATGCCTGACTTACGCCAATAAAGGCAGCTGTACAGTATTTTCTTTCTTCAAACGTACTATTCACAAGATCTAAAACGCGGTGGACCTGCTCTATCGTAGAATGGTTTTACCTAACACCAAACTGATAATAAGGAGGTATCAGTTCATTTTCCATTAGAATCAGCATTAATCTCTTTAGTAGCAGTTTTTCAAAAAGTTTCGATATGATTGGCAAAAGAGGTCTCTGTGAACTAGCTTCATTAGGTGGCTTACCAGGTTTTGGGATAAGTATAATTTTTGCCACTTTCCATTGTGTCGGAACGTTACTAGTTCTTAATATTGCATTGCAAATAAACGTGATCATTCTAATTGCTTTCTTTGGTAGTCCACGTTCTGTTATTAAATTACAACCAGGTATCTTTTTAGTATGTAGATTATTAATCATAGTTTTAATTTTGTTAGTAGAGGAGGATTGTTGTGGTAATAAAAGCTGTAATGCTGCATTAAAAAAAACGATCAATTTCTTTTTCTTCATCTGTATCCTGTTCTCCTGGCAGTGGCTAAAAGACATTTTTGAGGTAGTGAGCAAAGACTTCAGCTTTTTCAAAATCGGTTTTAGCCCAGGATCGATCTTGTTTCCGAATTGCTGGTAGTGGTTGTTTAGTTGCTTAAGGCGCTTTGTTGCCTTCCACAATGAATAGTCGCTAGTTTCCGTTGATGTTAGACCTTCTAGGTAGTCTATGAAAGTTTCGTCTTTGTACTCCTTTAGCATTCTCTTTAAGTCTCTAGCAGCTTTATTATACCTTTGCCATTCCGTTCTTAGTCTTCATTCCTCGACAATTTTATTCATAATGACTGAGGAATAATCTCGAATTTTTCAGTGCGTTGTTGTATAAGGAGTTGCTTTCTATGCTGCTTCCTGTATGGTACGTGTTAATTTTTCGACAGCTTCTTCAATGTCTTTTTCTGTTTTTAGAAGAACATTCAGGAAGAGTTGTTCAGAAATCATGTATTTAAAATAGGCGGTTTATTTTTAGGGATTATACTTGTACCTAAAGTAAGTAGTACGAGCGAGTGATCAGAGCATAGTTCGTAGTTCGTAGTTCCAGTAAATCTCAGGTTTTTAATTCAGGTGTCTTTTTTGCACAACTTTATTTAGTACGCTGCCTCGAGGAGTGTACAGCCTAGATCCCCATTGCGGATGTTTTGGGTTATTATCTCCCCCCGATACAAATCTTAAGCCCAATGATTGAAAAGAATGTATTAAATACAAATCTGTTTTTATGTTTAGTAGTAATAGAATTCCTGGAATGTGTATTGCTTTTCAATTTACTTATTCTAATTTTATATCTACACGCCTAGCAAACTGTTATGCAAAGCCTTGTGTGTTAATAAGCTCTACATGTTTAAAGTAAATATGTAATAGCTACAATAATGCCAATATATTTTTTAATTAACAAAATTCATCTTAAATATACCCCTTATATGTATTTTTATGTTTAAAAGTACCTCCCTTATTTAATAGTATCTCCAATAAACCTTTAATTATGTTATAATGGTATTCACGGTCTGCTGTTTTCGTCCTGTAATCACGCACCGCAGTATATTGACGTATGAGTAAAAATGATTTAATCCCTTGACCTAGTTCATTTAAAAAAATTAAATGATATGGTCTTGTAAGTCTGCTGAAAGAAGTCGAGTAGTATTGTGAGACACACTAAAATCGTCGTCATATTTTTTTTGTAATTGATGGTATTTGTTAAATAATTGCTTTTTCATGTTAAACGTTCCATCTTGAAACAAGAGAAGTTTCCACAATTGAACCGTTAATGTGGTGTTTTAATTATTGTTCTCTATAATAAGCCCCTCTCGTGAGTTGGGCTCATTTATGAAGCTTCGAGTCATCATAAGCACGACACTAATATCAGCATAATACCAGCCTTTATTCGGTGTTTTATTTTTTTCTGAATATTACTTATCATTTTTACACCTGGCGTTGAATGAGTGTTTCCTTGCAAAATGCTGATTATTACTACATAAATTTCTGTTATGGTAGGACAATTACGACACTTTATTCGGTAACAGTATCATTAATCACAAACTAATATGATTTTGTTTATATTATATTTTTCGTATTTTTTTCTTTGACTAATCTCGAAAATCAAATTGATTATTTTGATAAGTAACTTTAGCAATAAAAGAGAAATTGTGATAACCGTATTTAAAAAAATTGAAGTTTTTACCGGTGTTTAATCAAACATGTTTTAGAGATATGTATGCATATGTCCGCATACGTGTGCATATGCGTTCACAAATGTGTGCGTATGCATGCATACATCTGCATATGTGTGTGCGTGTGTGTCTGCGTAAACTATGTAGTTTAAGTTCAACTGTACGCACAGTTTCTTTCTACAACTGTCCGAAAAAACTATCATTGATTATATTAACATGTTTCCGCTATAATGACCACGATGATTATGTCCACGCGCGTTTGTGCAGTAATGTGTGCGTATGGATTTTGACATATTTATAGACCAGACAACTTTAAGGCGCCAAAATTAAACTAGACTCAAAAGACTTGTAATTACACTACGCCCTACTACGCGACTATGATTTTGGCTGATTTTTTTACTTAGCAATTTACAGATCCTGATTAGCAGAACATGCAATCAATTACGCTATTATGGTAATTTTATACAACAGCCATTTTAACTAAATACTTTTATTATTTTGTGACATTGTCAACATGTCTTGATATTTATTTCTTTTTATTTCCCGCCCGTCGGGATTTGCACGAATGGATTCTAGAAATATTATGATTCAAAGAGGAAAGGGTTTACGAATTGCGTTTCAAACTGACAACATGTAAACTTGGATCCGATGCAAAAGAAAAACGACGGATTCGTATACTACGTGTTGGATCCTATCCCCTGTCGCGAAAAAACACACCTTTTATTTTGTACTCTCTAATGTACTTTGGCTCCGAATAATTATTTTGTGCGAAAAGCAAATTAGTAAAAAGGTAGCATATTTTTAAAGGAAATGTAGCAGTGTAGAATTATTGAGTGGGCATTAATGGGTTTCATAGCAAACATCGTATCTATTATAGATTTTACATAAATAACTTAGTGAGTACCTCTTGCATTAAACAATTATTGCTGAATAGGATTAAATTGCGCTGAGATAATTATTCAATAATCGCTGTCTGAATGTAAGATGTATAAGTCGTGTGATAGTCTTGTCTGCCGAGGCGGCTCGTAAGGGAAGCAACGTGGACAACGCCGTTTCTAGCAAACACGCAAAACAAACAATGTTACATATAACATATTCTAATTTTTTTAAACGTGCAACACCGTTTAAGTTTTACTACATCAAGAAAGGATGTTTTTATAAAACATTGCAGGCTGGCAAAACTTCATATATGTGCGTCTCAGATTGGCACTGTTATTTTTAAAATATAATAGCGGCTATGTAAACAGATGAGATAAAACATACAACACTACCATGGCAGGTGGATTTGTGTCATAATAATGTACGTCAGAAACAAAAGAGCTTATTAATGGTGCAGTTATGTTTGGCATCCTCGTCGCTATAATTATGTTATCGTATAAACAAACCTTCTCGTACGATAGCAAGCTCACATTCCAATAGCGTTTAAAATGCATGCGTCAATATTGCTCAGTTTTAATAAAATAAAATTAGCAGTAGTTTACCCAGGGAATGAAGCTTAAAATAAGAAATATGGCCTACTCTCGTTCTCGAACGTAAAGAAATTGACTTAGTGATTGATTATTTTTTCAATCAGAAAGAAAGTCAAATGGATTTCATTTATACACTGTTAATTAAAAGGTAAGATTTTTTTGTTTGATATTTGTGTCGCCCCTTCCGTAGTTAATCATGAAACTGCATGTAGAGTATAGTGGAGACAATACGAAAGTAACAACTGAAGTGGTATGGTAAGAACGGAAGAGGAGAAGTTTCCAAGGAACATTATGGAAGCACAAAGAGCTGGACCTATTTTGATGAAATTTTAAATGAAGAATGTTTTTGGTGGCGTTTCTTTTCCAAAACTAAATTTTGGAAATATGAGATTGAGATCAGGATCTGAGAGAAGAACTTAAAACGAATAAAAAACTTTCTTACCGAATTCTCTAGCTTTAAAATGGCAGCCGCTACAACTTTTTGAAAATCTCGACTTTAACGCCTATTTACTCAGAAAGCATTAGTCTGATCGGGATCAGATACAACTTGTATAAGAGCCCCTTGTATGTAGTATACGATAAAGTTAAATTTATTTCGAAAATCTGAAAACTTTGAAAATAGTTTCAAAATTTTTAAAATTAAAAAAAAATTATTTCTCAAAACCTGCCTACACGATTTTTGTTTAACTTTTTGTGCCGATAGAGCTTGCAGTGAACTACATATCTGTTTTTTTTTATTATTCTCCCAAATTTTACTCTGACGTCTTCCACGAATTTTTGAATTTGATTAATTATTTATGCCGATCGTTATATACTTTTATCAGCTGCAACTTGTGCCATTGCTTACTTAATTTAAACTTGACACGTTGATTTATTAATTTAAAAATTTATGTTTAACGTTGAAACTGCTATTTATAATTATTGTCAATTTTAATATTTCCATGACGTACATGTTAAGAATTTGTGTGATCGATATTAATTATAATAATTTTGAAGACTGTTCTATGGACTACAGTTAACTATTATATTGTGTGAAATTTGTATCTTTTCAAAATCGCTCACCTGACGCTTTTTAATTAATTAAAGTGAGCATGCTTGCAGCCTAAAATCGCGATCGGATTGAATTTTCAATTGATTAAGTTTCTTAAGTTTATGCAACGAGATCTTTTGCCTAAAGTCCTTCTAATAAATTTGCAAAATTTCATTTATAAGCGGTTAAAAGCTACAGACGCAAGTTCTCATAAGCATAACCATATTCCTAAGTGTTAAATCCCTTAAATATTTTCCTGTTTCGAGGCTGCTGCCATCACTGGAATTAACGTTTTAATTAAAAATAAAACTGAGTTTCGGTTGATTTTTATTGAAAGCAACTTTGTGAAAGTACATTTATTCTAGTTTATCAGCAAAAAAATAACTTGTTAGTGTAGTTATTGTGGATTACCCGAATATCAAAATATTTTGAAATGGCGGGAAATTTTGCATCAGATATCTAACTTAACAAAACCTGTTTACGTTGATAAAATAAAACAACTTTGTGTATTGTTATTAGACTGCAATTTAAAGAATTCCGCGTCTTCGCGCGAAATCAAATCTTCCAAGCCTGCAGCTACGCCATCGTGTTTCGAACTATTTTTCTTCACCAATTCTGTATTTGTGTCACTTCGTTTCCCGTAAGGGACGTTAGCAAGGAAACGTATAGCAAAATTAGGACTGTTCGCAGAAAGACCGCAGATCCGCTACTCAGTATTCAAGACACAAGTTGGCATCGACGGTTCGTCATTTGTATTTCGCCTCTTCTTGCCCAATACTACCCCCTTTCACCTCTAATACATTACCAGACTACACTTCTTGGCCCATCTTTATAGGAATACGTGTTACGGATTACTTAGAATTGCAATGCAAGGCAGCAATTGGATATCGATCACTCAAATAGCGAAAATTCTAGTATATAAAACGCTATTACTCGATACAACAATGAAATTGTTTTTCTGTCTTCGTTTTTGTATTCTATTTTAAAATGCTGTATCTACTGTAAATGCATTATCAACTTCAAAATAATAAATCTTTAGATTTTTGTAACATTGTTACTTCGCTGCCTTATAATACAAAGAAAACTATATTTTCTTTAATGTTTTTTTTTTTGGGAACAGGATACTGCAAATTTGTTGATTTAGCGTACAATATTCGCTTTGATGAAAATATTTTACTGCGGTCGATGATGCCAGTAAACTAAATTAACATTATAACAAATAATTAACATGTGTACAGACTACTATTATTATATGGGATGCACTCATGCTTTGTCTCCATTGTTTCTAGTATTTGTGTAAATGTTATATTGTTGCATATTTCGTGCTCATATCGAAGTATTCTTTATATATAGACAAAGAAGGTAAATAATAAGTTCTCTTCCACTCCCATATTTTTTGCACGAACTAAAATTGATCGTTCGTAACATGATTTGATGAAACCTGATGTGTACTTTCGAATTAAATAATTTTTCGTGCTCGTTTTAATAAAAATATTTATGGTCGTATTATTACGCTTTGTAACACAATGAATTCCATCGCTGTACATTTTTGGTAAGGCTACGAAATATTTTGTTCCATTGAAATAATTTTTCGTCTACTTAATAAACTGTAAAATTTAAATAAAAACTACTTTGTTAACTCTCCCATCTTCCTCACTCTCTTTTTCTCTCTCGTATTTAAAAGTTTAAAAAATGTAGCGATCATAGTCTGTTTGAATTATCTCACCGAGATCTCGTCAGAAACTTTGAACTGTTTATACAAACCCAAAATTAAACTTTTCCGACCACTCCTGCTAATTTTTCCTTAGAAACAATACTTAAAATAAATAGGGATACCCCTAAACGTCAGCTCTGGAAACCGCAATTCATAAAATATATCCAAAATAAAAGTCCCGTAGCAATCAGTTTTACTTTAAAACTGTTTGTTCACCTAACTGGTTTTATTAAACTTCTTTCCGGCCTTGGCGCCAAGAAAGCGAAGCTAGTTTAGTGAAGTCTTTATAGTGAGAAAAAGTATTTTTCGAAGCAACGATCATTTGTAATAAAAATATTGAAATTAAGGTGAACAGCCCACAACGTTATATGTTTTTTGAAATGCAAACATTATTGTGTAAAGTCAAAAAATAGCCTCATCACGGTTACCTGTTGGCGCGAGAAATTTGCAGTTTAAAATTGCGAAGCAAAAATACGTTAATTTTTCGTTTAATGTTTCTTTTTCTTCTGAAATTCAAGTTTTTGGACAACAAAATTTCGCTGACGACCTCCATTTATACCTGGCCTGTTTTGTGCGCGACAATATGTCAGGTATCTTCTTCTTTCTCTTGTTATAGGCCAATGGCCTGTTTAATACCCTCAACTAGTGCGGGTTCTGTGAGCCCTCTTAACACGTATGCCGGGCAGGAGGCTGGCCTTACCCGTCGAAAGGAGAAGAAGTTCCACTAAATGGTTTACGATTGCCAAAGCTGTTAGTATGACAACCGGGACCGACGGCTTAACGTGCCCTCCGAAGCACGGTTGGTTGCAGATATACCCCTATATTGGTCACCCATCCGAGTGGGGACCAGAGCGGACAGTGCATAACTTTGAATACCGTATGACCGGCATCCGCAGTTCTTCGCCGTGCAACCAACAGGTATGATATAATGTAATTCTCCATGTCAGGTGAATGTTCTTTGTCAAATTATTATTGTGCAAATAAAATTTATTATAGTGCTGTTTTTAACGAATATTTTTAATTATTTCTATTACATGTACAAAAAAGTTTTGCCATTGTTGCTATTATAAGTTCCAAAACTAAGTAAAGTTATAAGTAATATCCGCCTGTTCTCATAGCGTATGTATATTTATGCTTTATATTGCGGATGCTCAATATAAATTTTTGATGTGCAAAAACGAAAACCGTGATTTAATAAATAAAATTTATACAAGATATTTTGTTCTTACTTTATTAAAGGTATGTCACAAATTTAACAGTACATTTTTGGGACGAATTTAAAACTTAGCTTAGGTTAACTATACCCAAAAGTATTTCCTGCGGAATAACAGCCCGTCCTAGTGCCCCCGATGCAAACGTTTTATGGTGCAACTCTTAATCAGTTCGAAATAAAATTGTTTTTTTAATTCTGAAACCGGAAACCTGTTTTCTTGGTAGCATTTTTTCAAGAATTAAATTTAGTGACTATATAAGCAGTTTCTTGATAGAAAAGTTTAAGGCAAGTTCAACGATTTCGTCCGGGCCCTAGTTTACAATGCCGGCTACTATGGTTTTTGATATTAACGTCTAATAACTCAAAATCGTGAAGACAGATCGAGATTAAATTTGGTTTCGAAATAGCTCTATAGAGACGCAATGTTGCTGTGTAAAGAAATTTTAAATTTTTAGAAAGGTCAAAATTGTAAGAAGAAAACTATTTTCAAAATTATAGAAAACTTGAAAAAAGATTGCTCAAAAGTTTCAACAGGACTGTTTTCATATTTGCACCTCTGCATATAACCTCTGCTTTCTTTTGGTCCCAAAGAATCGTTTTTCAAAAAAGCAAGAATAGCAGTTTTAACGAAATTCGATTAGCTGCAGTGCGGTGCATGAAACTGACCGTACCCGTCAGTGTTGCCAGTTGTTGCTTGCGGCTATGATATCTCTATTAAGCCGTACGCCCCCATTACAGTTGCATGATTAGTGAGATCCCGGCAATAGATGTTTCGTCCCAGCAATACGTTTGGCGTTAAGCTGTATATGGACGATTCGTTCAGGGTACGATATACTTAAATTATTCTCCTCACGGACGTTTTGTCTCCGCAGATGATAGTATATAAACGAGATAACTCATGTTAGATTTTCAATTCGTTATGAATTATCAAAAAATCTCATAAGCAGTAATAAAGAAGCAATACTGTCACTCAGATTTTAAACACATGCACTACAAATGTAGGATTTTACTGATAAAATATATTTAAAAAAAATTACCACTAAAATATTGCAACGATACTTTAATAAAACGCAATTTGTTATGCTGTTTCACTTGGCATTCAGATTAAAATCATCACAGGTACCTGATATTATCATTTGAGACGCAATGTCTATTGTGCTTAATAAAGATTATTAGTATCGGTTTCGGATTTAGCTTCATTGTGAAGACGGAACGTCTACTGCCCTGCCATGTTATTATAATCACTGTTGGCGCGTAAACTGTTGACGCAGACAAATACTTTTAAAAATTTGTTGTATAAAACTTGTTTTCCCCGTGAATTGGTGCTATATTCAGACATTTCAAATTTCATTAAAATAGGTCTAGTACTGCCTGAAATTACGATGAGTCATTGCATGTGTACGCAGCCGCGTAGGTAGACACACACACACACACACATATATACTAAATTTAATACTCTACCTTCACACACGGGGGGTGCGCATAAAAATCAATTTCGTTTTAACGACTTTAAAAATTCATAGATTCGCAGGGGAGCATTATTGGATATAACTAAATAAGGTTTAATCCAACTACCTTATAGTCCCAGGAATTCACAGTTGGGTTTTTTACAAACTTTTTTATGTATTCTGTGGTACAATACTCACCTCATTGAATGTTTTTCGTATTGAGTCTTCGAAATAACAATTTCAAACAAGTTTTCTACTCTCATTAGCAATATCTTCTTGCACGTAATTTTAGTGTTGGCTTCTAAAAGATATTTGCACAATACTATCTTTAATGTTTAAATTTTTCTATTTAGTCCAGTGTAATTAGTTGGGGAACAGAAATAAAATTGAGTTATATGGATAACATTTGTGGTAAAAATTATGACAGAGAAATTTGTTACTTAATTAATATCAGTAAAAATTGTGGCTCGAGCTTTAATCATCTGCCCATGGAAACTAAAATAAATATCGAAAAATTTTGTTGTACCTTTTCATGTAAGATTAGGAAGTATCTTTCTAAATTTAATAGTTTATGCTGTAGAAATTTATCAGAAGTGTCTTTAGAACTCTTTGTTCGCCATTACTACAGGCATTGGGTGCTGCGCACCGGTTAATAAATATTTAGCTAAATAAATCTAAATGTTGTTTAAAATTCTAAAAAAAAATTTAAATATTACCTACAGATTGTAAAGAAACGTTAACCACCTCTAAACCAATTTTTTCATAATTAATTAAATATGTTTGTAAAAATTAAATTAAGTTTACCTATAGGGTTGAACGTTTTTGTTATCTTGAAAACTTAATTGCTCATTATTATTGTAAAATTATGATTTATTATTATATGTAACTTTTTTTATCCTCTTTATTGAGAAATCTAAAAATCTTTAAGTGTCACCAAGTATTTAAAAATGTTAAGCAACAATAAAAAAATTCCATTTTCTGGTCGAAACATTTCTTTGTTTAAAACATGTCACCTCAAATCATTGCAAAAAAATTAAAACATTAAAAGAAAATAGTTTTCAATTTTTTTTTATAAAACATTGGTTATTATTATTAACTATCTTATTTAATTTTTTAATAACACATTATATTTTCTATATTTTTATAAACTTAATATATAATCAAAGTTGTATAAAAACTTATTTATTATTAAAATTTACATTTTTTTATTCATTTAAACAATGAGAAAAAGTAAGAATGATTAAAAAAGAGCCAAAATAATAGTTTAAGATTTTATTGCGATACTCATAAATAACGCTGTTGTTTAAATGTGTATCAAGAAACATAAAAAATATAGTGTTTCTTCACAGATCATTGAAAAAATTGTTAGTTTAAAAAAATGTTAATTTCAACAATAAATAATTTTTTTTGCGAGTTTGACTATATGGTTTAAGTTTATAAAAGTATAGAGAATTTCATGTGTTATTAAAAAAAATAAATAAAATTGTTAATAACAAATTGTTTATAACAAAAATTAAAGATAGACTTATTCGAAACTGTTTTATTTTTTGCAGTGAATTTAGGTGACATATCATGTTCTGGAAAAAAAAATGTTTTATTGTTTATTAAATATTTTTTGAAAGTTGGTGGCATTTAAAAATAGATTTTGATATTTCTCAGTAAAAAGAATAAAAACGCTACTAATTATGAAAATCATAATTTTACTATAATTAGTTTATGACTAATGACGTTTTCAAGAAAACAAAAAAAAATTGAACCTTTAATTTTTACAAAAAAGAATTAATGAAAAAATTTGTTCAAAGGTGTTAAACGTTTCTTTATAATCTGTCGATATGAACATTTTTTAGAATTTTTCAACAACTTTAGATATTTTTGCCTAATTATTTATTAACCGGTGCGCAGGAGCCGATTGCTGTAGTCACGACGAACGTCACGAGCGTTCCGAAAGCACTTTTGATAAATTTCTACATCCCAAACTATTAAATTTAGAAATATACTTCCAAGCTCGCATGACAGGAAATTTTGCTCTCTAGAAAAAAGGAGAAGAAGATTATTCGATATCCATCTTATTTTTTGGTAGGTAGGTGGTAGGTAGATGATTAAAGCTCGAGCCACATTTTTAAATCTTTTTTTACTGATATCAATTACCTAACAAATTTGTTGGTCATAATTTTTACCACGGATGTTGTTCATATAGCATAGAAGCTGGTAAACAAGGATTTAATTTATTTATTACACGCGATTTAACTTTTGTTAAAAGCATTGCAACCGGCATTACTACACTGGACTAATTGATCAAAATAGTTGTAGCTGTGCGCAACTGAAAAGTTTTAGATCTAGGAGAACAATAGCTTAGGAAATTTGGTGCTGGCAAGCATAAAGTATGTGCTCTGTTGCCCCTTGCTATGTTAATGAAAGGGCAGACGAGTGAAGCAAATAGCTCGCTTTTCCTACGGTGTTGTTTTTATACACCGCCCTAAGCGAATCGGCTTATTCTGGTACATTAATGTCTTCGTCGATATCCAACAACTACTCTGAAATACCCGGCTATGAATGAAGTAATCCCACAACAAATCGTGTTACTTAAAACCCTCATTACGCCAACGTATCCTAATTATTTCCGGTATGTATTCGGATATTCCAAAAGTGTATCATGCTTGTTGTCGTCACATAGAGAACTGATCTGGTTGTAGTCCAGCAAATCTCGAGTGTTTACACATATTGGATTGCAATCGACCACTAACTGGTACGTACATATAAAGTTTCATAAATTATATGGAGATGAAGCTTAGCGACCGCAGCAGGGCTTAAAGTTTTAAATACACATAAACAGAGTTGTTGTTTATCGTCCTTGTATGCGAGAATACACGCTCAGAGAGCATATAAGTTTCGAAGTTGTGGTCGGGCGAATTACAACATGCCCTTAGTTTTTGTCGTTAATTTGTTACCTCCTCGCAGATCTTTATAGCTTATATTGTTACTATAAATAGTAAGGGAAAATACCGAAATAGTAAGCACGCTGCAATAAATTAATGGTCTAAATTTGAGCATTTTCCAGTAATCGCAGAGCCGTTTAAAATTTCATAAAGTTTCGTTTCTAGCATGGAACGTTGCACGCCGCAAAGTTTCTAGTGGGTCGTTCTCTAGCTGGTTTTATTTGAAGAGCCTGAATTATTGTCGCATGTTTCATCCTCAAAACTCTCGTATCAAAGCTTACCTCACCAAGTGGCAGGAACGAAAAGGGCGGAAGGACCGACGCGGTTAGCGGGACGTGTCTCATGAATGCAATAATATATAAGCAGTAGGTGCGAACGACAATTATCCTTCTATAATAGCCTCGCATGCGGGCTGCCACTTGACTTCGCACAACTCGTTCGATGTAATTGACAATTACTTTTCCCATCTCTCAACGCTGGCCTGTCATAAAAAATCTGCCCTTTCAAAGCCCGGCGCACAATATTTTAGCTCTAGCGTCATATACAGGCAAATTTTAAGCACAGAAAAGTTGGAGTACAATTTTTAATAACGAGGCCCTTGGGTGCAGTTCCATCATCCCGAGCCCGCCCGGAAGTTAGAGGAAGTGCGAGAATATACCTGCTCGAACCGGATGTCCGAAGTGCCAGTTCATACCTACACTAAATTGAACTTACAGACTGACTTCATTATTTTACGATTTTATAGAGAAATTTTAAGCTCTCCTTCACTTCAATGACTTTTTAACTTTCTTGGACTATCAAAACGTTACCACCATTACAGTTTAATGACTGACCTAAATAAGACAAACACTCGTTTACTTTTATTCGGAAACGCCGATTCGGGGCGTAGAAAGAATTTTATTCCCTAGTTTGGAGTTTAAGTAAAATAAAAAAAAATGGGAAGGGTCAAAGAAAAAGCAAGCTAATAGCTAATCATTGAGACCAAAGTGCTTATTTTTGTAGCCGTTTATACTTATACTAGCGGAATCCGTGGGCTATGCCCCCCGTTTTAGTGTTTATTGTGGTTTGATAATAAATAATCGAATAAAGTAGGTAGCGTTACGAGCTGTGGATCGATGTTCTATATCTGTATGTTAAATGCGAATCCCCTCCCCTTGTCTCAACTTTTAGGTAGTGCCTATTCAGTAATACGTCTTACATCTCTACACAGATCTCCCCACCTGTTGTAATTGTAGAGATATCATTTTATCTCTTTTAATAAATATCCTATCATTTTTTAGATAAAAAGGTAAGGCGTAGTTCACGGATTCAGCAAGTTTTATAAATTCCTGTAGTTACAGAAACTTCAATTTGCTGATTGTTTTAATTTTCTTTAACGTTCCCTAATTGTCACAAATAAACCTTGTCTCCGCCCTTCAACATGTAAGCAAAGACCCCCCCCACCCCGCATTACGTTTTTAAACAGACAGATAAAATTGTTACACAAACAACTTCTAGTTTATGAACATGAAATTCATACTTTAAAAACCTTCACTGAATTATAATAGCCATTCGCTCCTCGCGAGTCAGACAATTTTAACTACAATATTCTAACTAATTCTGCCGACATGTTTATTATGATTATTAAAATTCATATTGGTATGGTCACGTATTTTCTGAACAATTTTTTTTACCATTCTTTTAATCGTGAGCGCTTTGAATCATTATTACTGAATTTTCGGAATCGTGTTCATCCATTTTTACATCTTTAGAAATTCAAGCAGTAATAAAAGTAATAACTGTAGCTACATAATCTTTTTTAACCTGCCCATTTGCCATAGAAGAGACGATTACAATCCTCTGGTGCTAATTTTCGTTGGTAATTATTTGAAAATAGATGAATCCGGGTCTACCTCTCCGATTTTTTTGGGTGCCTTTATAAACGGCGCTTGCCTCTCCGAACGTTTACTCCGCCGAGTCGGCCTGAATAAGACTTGCTTCCGTAAATAAAATCTGTGAAAAAAATGAAAAAAAAAGCCCGGAGAAACAGCTCTGAAAAAGCTCTTATCTTAGTCCCTGACAATTTCTTAATAAGAAGCGGGAAAACAATAAGTTAAACTTATCACTTGTCCTCATTTCCAGGTAAGTTTCTTAATGGAAATTTCTGAAATGTTGGAACTTATAAATACGCACTAAAAAATGTTGTTAGAGATTTGCATATAATTTCAAAATTAATATTCTTTCTTATTAATTAAAAATCAGTAATGATACAATTAATATACCTACATTCTTCCGATATTGGACAACTTCATGACCCAATCACCCTACGTGATTTCAATGTAAAAAACAGAACTCCTAAACATAATAAATATCTAAGCTGCCTCGATATGATAACAAATGGGTCGTCAGTAAAAGCGTCGTTCCTACAGATGCATCTAGAATTTGTAGTAAATAGTTTTGTAGTAAACAGTTTGTAATAGTAAGCGAAACCTTTATGGAGATCGCAATTTGTAGCTAATAAATGGTGGAACTTATCTGGTATGTATTTGTTTGTTGTCAGCGCGATAAATATACACATTTCCGACTTGCTAAAATTAAAGTACTCATAGATAACTAAATTATAGCAACATAAGTCGCAGCCATGTAAATAATCAATAAACCAAGGCAACATATAATTGCTCGCTAGTGTTATAGTAATAAATCTTTCCGAAATGCAAGATTTTTATGGTCTAACCATTAGACTCTCAACGCGTTTAATATATAGATTTTGTGCAAACTTGTTTGTCAAACATTGTTTCTGGTAAAAGTGAAAGAAGGCCTACATTTTCACTTATTTCCAAAACTCTACTTTATCTGCGACGCCCCTTTAAATTTTTAATTCTTGTGACAAATGTGCAGATTTACAAAAAGTAACAATGTTTGGAAATCAGTAAGGGTCTATATCTTCAAGTATTCTTAAAATTCTAGCACGTCTATGGCATATTTTACAAATTTTGAAAATTATGAGGTACTTTGAAAAATTGGTTCCCTAAAACTATTCAGGCGGCCGTATGTAAATGTTACTATTTAATAGAGAAACAGGTGGCCAAAGGACCTTTGCCTTCAATTGTGACAAAGAAGGCTTACTTCTAAAGTTATACTTTATCTGCGACACCCCCTATATATTTTTGAATTGTTGGAAAAGATTTGAAACTTTTGAAAAAGTTTTTTTAACCAAATTGTTAACGTTTGGTTTAACTTTATTGGTTGAAAGAGGTAAAGCGCTTATATGTTTAGCTATGTTAAAAGTTTTACCTCTTCTACGATAGCTTTTAGGAATTTTCGAAGTGAAGGTGTATCTTCATAAATTTTATAAATGGTTAAAAACTACTCAGTATTTACACACTACTAGTTAATTACAATAACCAGCATATTCCTCAGCCAAAAATTTTCTAAAACTTAGGAGAAGGTTTCTCCAGAAAAAAGTGTTTGCTGAATACTATTGAGTTTCATAGCTTCATGAAATTTCAGATTCAAACATATTTTCAGATGAATCATTGATGTTTGGTTTATTTAAATTTTATTTCTAAAACAGTATAACAGTTGCAATTAATTTTTTTCATATGCTGTATAAACGTTACTTTCTGTTTATTGAACATTTGTATCAGTTTTAAAATGCAAAACCAGAAAAATCACTCATTGGGATTTTAATCTAGTGCTGTTTGTAAACGAAACAAAAAAATGAATCGGAACGTTAATCGTTCTTTTCATCGTGTTAGAGAATTTTATTCAATTAAATCGGCTATACTGAGTTATACCAAAAATATTGCTGAACTCGATCAAATATACCAGTAAATTGCGACATGATATATAAAAGGTAGCTGAAAATTTACTATAGATACACAATAAATAACAAAGTTTTTCAACTCTCTCAAATTTTTAATCGATACTAAGTATTAATGGCATAATTATCATCGGAGGAAGGCTGCCGTCGTTTTATGGTAATTGGAAAGCATGGCATAGCTGAGCGATTGTCAATAAGAAACTAACGACGTCATCCCTTCTTTATACTGATCCGATATCGGGAAAATCTAGTGGAAAATTGTTTCTGGAAAATTATATTTCGCTGCCTAAGATTTAGATTTTACTACCCTAATCTTTATTAATACTTGAATTAAGTGACTATATATAAAGGAATTATTTGTTATGGGCCAATAGCTACTATGTTTTTCGTTTATTAAACTTAAACGGGTAATTTTGTATCATTATAAACTACAGGGTAATATACAGAGTGGCTAGGAAAACCCCGGCCACTTTTCTTGCGGCGGTTAAGAGATGGCGCTTTAGTAAAGAAGAATTAAATTAAAATACTGGCAACAATGCGGAATCCAAGACGCTTTAGTTATTAAATACGCCCCATATTAAATCAAAACAACTAAAACGTCTTGGATTCTGCGTTGTTGCCAGTATTTTAATTTAATTATTCTTTACTAAAGCGCCATCTATTGACCGCCGCAAGAAAAGTGGCCGGGGTTTTCCTAGCCACTCTGTATAATAAACTTGCTTTTCATGTAAATTTTAATAAAATCACAAATGCAGGCTTGACTTTTTCTGTTACTATTAGAAAACGAATAGATGCTAGGGCTAGTTTGAAAAAGATTTAAATGTAACTATAGGCTATGCAAGCACAGATCTGCAATATTAATGGAAACTTGGTTGTAGTGGAAACAAAAAGTGTTCAAAATCACATTTTACCCAGATTTTCCCATACTTTATACCTATATGCAAAAGTAGACTTGTGCCGGCACTCTAAAACGAGAGCAGGGCGCGGAGCGCACTAGTAAATAGGGAAATACCTAGGGCAGTAGTCGCCTGGGTCAGTAGACCTATGTAACAACAGCTTTTTTCTTTTCTTTTTTTTGTGGTTCTTTTTTTACACTTTTGTTATTCTAGATTTAGAAATTCGATATTTCTATGTTTTACATTATTGATAAAAACAAGATAATTGATTTTATGCAAAGTTCATAATAAAAAAAAATGTATTAAGACTCGAATAACTCAAGGCTTGAGTTTTTTAGAAAAACAAATTTTTGTTTAATTTTATACATTTTCCAATTTATGAATATGTGAATGACGTTATTAAATATTATGTTTTTAGCAGAGGTTAGATCTCCCATATGTTTACCTAAATTGTTAATTGCGAGTAAGTAGTATTTTATTAATATGGTTTTAAACTGTTTAAACTATTTAATTATCGATGACGTCTATGTATTTTATTGATAGGCTAAAAATATGCATTGTTTGTTAAACAGTTAATACCTTTTTTGCCGGTATTTTGAGTATAAAAAACTAACTTGAAATATGAAACAAAATAGTCTTTACAAACCGAAATGCTTTAAAATCGCAGAGTAGTATCCCTCATTGTATTAGAATTAGAGGTTGTAAATCTTAACGACTGTCGCACTATAAAAAGGAGTTTAGATCGCAGAGCAAACTAGAAAAACAACAAGGAAATCCTTGAGGCATAAGCCAATGTACCTGAGTTACAACCGAAAATTGTTTAAAAGTTTTTTTTGAGACAAAAAGTTGATGTTTTGGAAAAACATCCCTCGATATTAAATGAAACCAAAAACTAAAGGACAAATTCGTCGTCTCCCGTTTATTTAATAAATATACACAAATTTTTGATTTTCAAAAATTCATAGAAAGCGTCACAAAGAAATCAGATACTGAAACTTAACAAAATTATAGCTTATAACCAATTTTTGAATATGTCAGAATTTAAAATTTTTTTGTTTTAGATTTTTATTAATTCCAAAAATTATTGTAATGAGTAAACTGTATATTTACAATATTAAATTTCTCGATCTGATATCTCGCACTTTAATTAAATAGGCTTTAAAACATAAAATTGAGGCACGAACTCACTTGTAGTTCATTCCTAGCTCGATAACCTACGAAGTTAAAACAAAATCGTGTTGCCAGACTTCCAGCAATACCGGTTTGAAATTTTCCAAAATTTTGAGATAATTTTTACTTTACAATTGTTATGCGTTTAATAATTTTCGTACGTAGCAATATTTTGTCTCCATAAAGATAGTAATCTAGCCCAAAGGTTTTTTGGGTTTTATTGGGTCTTGTTGGATTGAATTGTGATTTTTTGTCATAATCCAGTCACATCACAGAGAGGTTGAGTTAAAATAACCAACCTTATAACCCCTCATAACCTCATGGTATTAGATTTCAATATTTTCATATTATCGCGACATAAAATAAACAAAAGGAATGCGTCGAGCCAGCGAAATACGATTTAAGTTAACAATTGATAAAAATTATGCTTACTTACTGCTTTTGCAGCTAAAAAATCCAAAAGAAAACGTCAATTTTTCTGGATTTCAAAACCCACCAATTGCTAACCCTGATTTAGTTCAGTTTAAATATTACAACGCATTTATGATAAAATCTAGAAGATAACGCCGTTTTACTTTTTATTTTAAATTTAAATTATGGAAAAGAAAATTACGTTTTTTTCCAGTCGCTGAATAATTTCTGACTTCAAATATCGACTTTTAGACGTTAACTTCGGACGGCGAAAATAGACTTTTAGACGTCAGAGACTTGTTTTAGGATGCCATTCCTTGGAGTTCGAAAACCGCTGAAGCAATTTAAAATAAAATAATAAAAGAACGATACAATTATTCGTAAACTGTAAATAAAATTATTTTTAGTCTCCACCAATCTATTCTTAACGTCAATACAATATTTTTTGATGTCGGAAAATGCTACCGAATAACAGAATGCTTATAGTAGTAGTGTGGACTAGAACCATATTGAAAATATTAACTGCCAAAAGAAGGCGCACCGAAATCTACACCACGGCTTGTCAACGCTCACTGAACATTAATTAACAATAATGTTGAGGCGGCCTACTCAGACTACGCAACAACGACAGCGACGCCGTTAGATGCCAGCATTTTTCGATGTCAATAAATGATACTTTTACGTCAAGGTACATTTTGAACGCCAAAAATTCATTTATTGACATCAAAAAATTATTTATCGACGTCAAAATGTTCGTTATATTTATTATTATTAAACAAGTTTTCTTTAAATTGCTACATTAAACAAATAATTTTAAGACTTTAAAATCAGTGTTTGACGTCTTAAAGTAAATATTTGACCCCAAAAAATAAATTTTAGACCTTTGATAGTGATTTTTTGACATTAAAACACCAACCAAAGATCGAAAATATATTTCGACATCAAATTATTATTTTATGACGTCAAAATTGTAATTCCTGACTTTAACAAATATTCTTTACTGCCAAAAAATAATAAACAGTAAAACGGTGTTACATCTCCAGCGCTTTCTATGTTTT
The DNA here is from genome assembly GCA_958336395.1 of Ctenicera cuprea. Classification (NCBI taxonomy): domain Eukaryota; kingdom Metazoa; phylum Arthropoda; class Insecta; order Coleoptera; family Elateridae; genus Ctenicera; species Ctenicera cuprea. The sequence goes on along the minus strand of OY284496.1, from coordinate 13,931,207 downwards.
GCAGTGAGAAAATGGTTTGGAGGGGATGTTTGTTATTAGTTTATAAGTATATTTTAGAGCTGCAGGTGCATTTAGAAGTAGTTTGTTGTTAAGTTATGGTAACCAAACGTGTTTCTTGGCATTTTCGGCGTGCTACATACTTTGCGGTTTACTTTAGCTTTAGGCGTAAGGAATATAACATTTAAGATTAATTTTAAAGCTTTGTTTCGCCTGCGTGTTTATTTCTTGTTTAACTTTGTATTTTGTTTGTTTCTATAAACTTTTTAAATATTATTTCGTAGTAATAAATCTCGTTTTTACAATGATTTTATGTAAAATTTTTATAGCAATAGTTAGGTAACAATAACAATAATTTTATCTTCTCAACTAAATTTCTAATTTGGTTGCCACGCCTTGAATTTTGTTGCTGATTCTGTCTCTTTCTGCCTTATGATAATGGTAACATCCTATTATATGGAGTTCTACAAAGTTTGAGAGTCTAAAAACCCAACGTCTATAAACAGTAACTTTAACTAGTTGCTGACAAAATATCCGAAACTTATCCTTTACTTATCCACTAGCCGACTAATAAGTTTAGTAACTTAGACGTAAGATGTTTTTATCTTTTGCGTTACAATAAAGAATGTTTGTAAAATATGTATGAATCATTATTTAATTATATAGAAGTTAGCTGGCGATATATGCCCCCTCTCTGGATTTACTTTTGCTTTTTGATAATTTTACATGGAAAGCGTTTGCAATGCAAAATTGATTTAAGCACCACCAAAACGAAACGCAGACTGGAAAATTTTCAAATCAATTACGATAGTTTTTAATTAAATGTAAACAATATCATCGTTTAAACGGCATCGAAATTACGTTAATTTTACGCATATTAAATTTGATTGATGACCGAATTACTTATGCAAGTAAAGGATATAAAGTTAGCAGTGGTTAATTTTCTTTGTTTGACGTTTTTTAAACACAGAGCTTTGGCACACATTATTTCCTTAATTGCAGGAACTTTTCAACAGCGTTGTATTAACTGTTTACATTCCACTAGCATTTCTGATTATTTCCGGTAATTTCAAACAAAAGATTTTGTAATTTACTTCTAATTGCTTGTTCTTTGTAAAATGGTTTTTAAATAATAATTGCATTATAGCCAGTTCACCCTTCAAATAATAAATTTTTGAAGTAAATTATGCTTTTTCTGTTAGTCATTATTACCTTCATTATTATTTTCTCTTAGCTGCAGTTCCATACTAACTCTCTTACTTACCAGGATATTTTAGAATGAGTGTATGTAGATCCTTGTATAAAAAACAGTTATAAAAATAATTACTACCTACTTTTAAACGTGCAGTTTGGAGGTCGTACGACTACTTTTAATACAAGAAGAAGAAACAAAAAATACAGAGTGAGTCGTTTAAGGGTCAACACATTAGTATTTCCTAAACTATTAAATATATTAATTTTTTTCTTAATAAAAGTTGTCTATCATTAATTGCTGCATGACCTGAATTATTACCTATTACACTGAGTGTTTAATTATACCTGTACAGCATAGTGCTTTGGTATTTTAAACTTAACACCTCGTATATTATTGCATTTTAGATTCTAGATTTAATTTTTGATCTAAAAGTGTAACAATACTATTATTTTTAAATTAGTGGTTTTCGAGTCATTTGCTCTTTTTCAAAAGTTTTGATATTTGTGGACTAATATTAATTAATTACTATAGATACCAAAAACGTTCAACCATAGGTATTTTGCACAGACTACAAACACAGAACAAAGTACACAGGGTGTTCGTAAAATGATGTTTATTCTGTAAAACTTCATACGTTAATAACTTATGTTTTTTAGTATTTTTTAACACCATTAAGTGTAAAATTAAATTCGCTTTTAATTTTAACCGATACTGGACTAGTCTCAAACAGCGTCATCATACTTCCTCCATACACTATTTACGTGGGATGAAGAAGGGGGTATTAAAATTCTTATTCTTGCAGTTATAAAGGTTGATCATATAAAGTAGTTTAAACGCAGTGTTTATATATTTAAAAAACAAAAGTTTTGATAGTAACAAAATATATTGAAAAGTAGGTGACGCTTGATGCTTATAATAGTAAACAGCGATTTTCCGCGCTAAGTTAGCACATTTATAAACCTTGGTTTTATGCTTTGAAGTGCATTTCTGATACAGGGCAAGTCAATAAGGTGAATAATAACATGCCCAAACATACAGGGTGTTCTATTTAAAAAAAAACCTTAAGTTTGGTATGCTCCTGTTGTTGATGGAATTTCCTGTATAATTAAAAATTATTTTAAAATATTTATTTGAAAGATTTTTCTAAATTTTAAATAGTGAAGAAGATATCGACCACCGCGGCGTTGTTGACTCATGCTGTATGTGATCTTTTTATGTCAGGCTGCATTGTACGAATAATTTATTTATACATAATTTGGCAAATTTAAAATAATCTAAAGCAACATATATTAATGTGTATGTGTTATAAATACTTGTAATTTTAGATGTTTAATTAAATGTTAGATTCATTTAATGCATACCGCAGCAATTTCAAAGAAAATATAAGCGGTTTGAGTTTGGTCTTGGTTAACTGATGGTCTTTGTACATTATAAAATGTTGCCAAGCAGTTGGAAGAAGTTTTCTACGTTGCAAGAAATTAAAGTAAAGCGTAAACTTAGAAGGAACTTGCTTTTCCGCATTTCTCCTTTAATTAGTAAACGTCTGCAAAGTGTAAAGGAATCTGCAACCGCGTTTCTGTTTTCCGGAATTTTGACGCGTTTACTCTCAAAGGAAATGAAATCCATCTCGAAGTCAAACGGTAAAGAATATATCGGGTAATATAGTAGTACGGCGAAGCTGATGGACGACACTACTTTTTTCACTCAGCTTTAATAGTAAAGGATTATCTCTCCGATTCTGAAAGTGTTCACTTTTTGATGGCCCGGGTAGACGCAAGAAATGCCTGAAAAAGATGTCATCAGAGTCTAGTCGTTTGTAGCGGCCTGTGATGACTCCTACCCTTTAGGCATTTGTCACAGATTTTGCTGCAAGGAAATTGATCGATCATTTGTGATGGTATATTGAAAACTGCACGCCACTGCACTTATGTTTTTTGAGTGCACTGCAGGTGTAATATTGTTTTTACATGCTAAAACAACTCTGTAAATATGATCTATTTTAAAAGTAAAATCGAATGGAATGTATTTATTTACGCGATGCCACTGTTAATATTTTGAAATTTATAAATTAGTGTAAATAAGCGATTTACTACATAGACAACTGTGTTGTATGATCACCGCCCTAACGTTGAAAACAAGAAATTTGTTTTCAATTTTTCATGCCGTAACTTTAAAATAAAATGCAGAAAGTTGCCATCACTTTTTTCTACATTTGCTGTTGACAGAGATACCTGCGTAGATCTCATATAATATTTATCGACCTATTTTTATCCTCAAAGCGTTATTTCATGAAATAGCTGCAAACTCTCAACTTAATGAATTTTGCTGAAGTGATTGAACGTTAGCATATTGACGTCTATTGCAATATATTATTATCTTTTTGAACAGTTTAAAATTTTTAAATAAGATATTGACCTACAATTTACTAAAATTTTGATTTTCTTGAAGGTGTCGTATTAATAAGTATACATTAGAAACATTGAGTACGATGTCTCAAAGGAACCTAAAAAATATAGTTCGTAAACGTTTAATAGCAAAAATTTTAATATAAGCAACTTTAAAACTATATTTAGCAAATAAAAGGCTTCCTAAGTCAAGTTATAACTATCCAATTTAAAGAAAATCATTTAACGAAAAGTAAGCGTAGAAAAACAATCACACTTTTAGCAGCAAAGCCAACACAGCAACATGTTGCTAGATGTTGTTGTAATAGAATGCCGTTTTTCAAAACTTAATCGTTACTAAAATAGATTTAAAAAAATCTCTCGGGCAAACGCCGCGAGACCTTCCTCGTTTTTGTACTGTCCACGGTGGAAGTGATTTCAACCTGTGCAGGTAATCAATCTAAATTAAACCTCCCATAAGGTTTTGGGTAATGAAAACGTATTCCTATAGTCTCCCCAGACCTTCCTGTCAAGTTTAAATCAACAACTCCGAAATTCTGAAAAGTCGCAGATTGGCTATGTAATACCATTAAAGCATGAAACTGAGCTTTTTCCTCGGCTGCGACAATATTTAAGCAAAGTATTCGACCTCCATTTTTCCTATATTTCAGGGAATCATTCAGTTGAATAATTTCCGGTGTTTTCTATTCTCAGCCAATGTTTATTTGTTGAAACGGCAGAAAGCTTCATGCACTTGAAGTGAAATCGTGCCGCCAAGCTACTGTTCAAATTTTAATCCCAGGTCATTGTAGAGCTCTATTAAAGACTGCCACAACTCATATCAATCGGGGCACGGATCAATGGAGACCGCTTTGTTTAGATTTACTTTGCCAACAAATAAAAAACTTGCAAGAGTTTGAAGAAAACCAGGATAACGATGTTCTCATTGCGCTATTCACCAAGTAAATAGATATAGAGGTGAATCAGTTATGGCGTGGAGTGCATTGCATATATGTAAATTTTGATGACTGAACAGACCTTGCGCTTGTTAGTGGAGGAGTGATAAATGCGTATAGAGACACAATCAACATTTTCTACATCCATCTATCAATATCTATCTATCTGTATAATAAATCCGGATCCCTTTCATCTTTCTTAACTTTTGTGGCGACGCGACGGGCCTCTGCCACTTGAAGTCGTATCAACTACGCGGTAACTATATAAGACCCACACTCGTATGTATGGATGTACAGCAGCCCGATGCAGTTTTCGATGCAAATAAGACAATTGACTTTATACTGTTTGTTTGTATTATTAGAACATAATCTGTTAGCTGTCATTACGAAAACGAACTACGAGCAGGAAACATCGGGGACATTTTTTCTTATATTTTTCTCTACCGAATACTTTGGCCTATTTCCACTATATTTGTTTATTTTAAACGTACTTTGAACTTGACCCCTTTATGAGACCGACTCAGCAGTGGAAAGATTTGAACTTATATAAAAATTTTAAAACGGGGGCATAGCCCACGGGCTTTGCTACTTTTATATGATTTCTTTTAATAACACAAAATTAATATAATAATATTTTTGCACACAGAACATTATTAAAATTTTTATTACTGAGGCTGCTATATTTTGCCAATTTTAATATAAAAAGCTGCTAAGAAACAGTCACAACAAAGATCTTCTCACAGACATTTTACAAAATAAACAAATATATACTACGCATTTCACGCTCCATTGAGGTACGTATTGGGAGTAGTCATAGTATAAACAAAACTGCTACGTGTACGTCACTAGCATTTTATAAAGAACTAGCTGAGTTCCTACGCTTTACTACTTTCCCATACTACCAGTATAGAAATATATTGTGATCCCGAAACATTTCGAAAGTAACATTTTAACGGAAATATATGTTTTGGGCCTCCAGGAACACACAAAATAGTGGTTGTAATAAAAATGACGGTATGTATGTCACGCGAAATCTTAGGAAAAGTTGAGCTATCAAGTTTTATTTTACGAACCGGAACAGGAAACGGAAGTTACATATATTTTTTAGTAGCATTTCTTTCACAGACAGAATTTTAGAGTATGATAGAGGGCGTTAAAAAAATCCGAAGCTATTTTCCAAACACTCTAGCTTTAAAATGGCTGCCGCTACAGTGTTTGTAAATTTTCGGATTTAACGCCTATTTACTCAAAAACGGCTTGACGGATCGGGATTAATTTTGGTGTTAGAATAGCCCTAGAAGAACACAATGTTAGTATATAAAAAAGATTTTTACAAATGAAAACTGTGAAGTGAAAATATTTTCATAAGTTTGGCCATTGCCAATACACTGTCAATAAACTTGTTAAGCGATTTTTTACCACTTTGTAAGCTTATACAGCTAGGGATGGGCTACTATTTGTGTCGTGTCCCAATCCACTAACTTTTCTGTGAATGAATTTTTAAAAAACGTAAATACATGCTTCTCTCTTTAGTAAGCGGAAAACGATACAAAATTCTATTTAGACTAAAATGCTCATGAATAATAGTAGAATAAGATTCAGAACTTTATTTTTAGGTGCAGCAATGTTTAGGGGGTTTAACTTTACTCCTCCTTTCCTAATTTTGGCGCCCAAATTTGTCAAAATCGATTAATATAGAATTAAAAAAATCTCTATATTAAATTTATACAACCAGGACTTCAATCTACGTTCCGCTACACTCGCTACTTAAGTAGTTTCTTATTTATTATTTTTAGAAAGCGTGGGGCATAGCTTACGAGTTTCGCTATAGTATTTGTTGCAATTATACAGATTTATATTGTACACAATTTGCATGACCCTGTAGCTACATTATTACATGTTCACATTCGTTAAAAACATTTTGCAACGTAGTGTTCAAAAAGTGAATTACAGAAATAGATTACGAAACATTTGTAAAAATATAATACTTTTTCAGACAATATTTGTAGGAGTGCATCGGATTTCTGCTGAAGTTCCTTTACGCCAGCTCAACCTGTACGAAATTGTGTAACACTATTTTAGTGAAATTCTCATATATCAACCCATTCTGCTCAAATTGTAGCCATTGTATTTGTACAGAATGTGGTTGACGATAAAAACGCGTTACGCAAGTGGGCAATTTAGCCTCACAAGAAACCGTTACTAGGATGGCGAGGTTTCTTCCCGCTACATTTTAACCCAAACGAATGTAGGCCATTCATAATTTTCAATAAACTCAAAGTTTTCATCTAGCATCTTTGTAATTATAAAACCACAACAAAAATTAAAAGATCTCGTTGCTATTTGTTAAATATACAATTCAGTTTTTTAATAACGCTTGTGATTTTACTTTTACAAAATAAAGTTTGAATTTTCGAACGGTTTTATCTCATAATTTACCGCGATAATTACCCTTCTATGTTGCTAAGTACAGCTTATTGAAAAATAATATCCACAGGTCAAAGGCCTAACACTGCTGAGTCTGTGAAGTCAACAACCCTATTGTGTTTGAATTAAATGAATACTTCAGGCTTAGTACCACGAGCATGATTAAAATTAACTAAATTTTTAAGGCTTAATTAAATTTCACTGTCGGATCACATTGAATTGAAAAAAATCCAATGAAGTGAAGTAGCTAGTATGACGACGACCAGAATATTATAAAATGAGCAAAGCACTTTTGTCTTTTTGTCTCTCTATCAAATTATTTTCTATTTAAGTGTGAAAAATTGTGTTATATTAGGTTGGGTTGTTAGATTGTTAGGTAATTGTTGGGGCTATTTTGGTTTGTGCTATTTTGACGGCGTACGACTCGTTCCTAATGTCCGGATTTATATGCCGCAAAAATCCCCTACATATGCAGTAAAATTGCGTGAAAATATGCTGTAACATATGCAGTAATAGCAAAAATTTACGCTTCAAATGCAAAATATAAAAAATACAGGGACTACTAAAAATTAAGGAAACTCTTAAAAACAATTTTTAATATGGCTGTTTTTACATAATAAACTTGCAATAGAGATACGCCACTTTCTGTTTTTCATTGTAAAATTTTTTGTATTGGATGTAAATATATTCTTCTGCATGGAAAAAGGACGTTCCGCATCACATGAAGTAATTGGCGCGTACTTCATGCAAGCTAAATCTGCAGGGGTGAGAATGTCCACACTTTCTACATTTTCGCGATTTAAATTTTTATTAGCTTGCAAAATTAAAACAAAATGGTATCAGGTTTTCTGAAATATTGTTTTAAACCTTTTTGTAATTTTTAATACGGCAGCTTCTACGGTTTTAAAAATAAATTTTTATTATAATATATTACTCTTCTAGAACTATCGTCTGTCACAATACCAAATTTTTAACAAATCTACCGAGTAATACTTTATTATTATATTTATTTTAATGTAAAGGTGAAATTGTTTTAACAAGTTATTTAGCTTAGCGGAATGTTTTGCTTAACATCTTCTATTCAATTGCTCTTTTACATTTTCGGTGGTATTTTGTTATACATTATATGACTTCCGTTTACGGTTTCAGATTTTCCTGATACATTTTTGACATATTCCACCTTTCAAGTTTCGTTAAAATCGATTTAACCTGATTTAGAACGAATAAATTTCTCACTGCTATCTTTACTGGAACTTTCGGTAATGTGAGTGTAAATATTTTTAAATTAACGTTTTTAGTTTGTTAATGACCGTTGCCATGAATGGATAATAGAACAATAGATGTTTTGTTTCAGCCCTTAGTATAATTTCTTACATCACGTTTTTATCAGCAAAAATAAGAATAAAACGGGCGATTTTTATAATCTACCCGCCAATCTGTATTAACGTTTTATGATATTAGGATATTAGTTTACAGGTAAGATTAAGTTGATATAGTTTGAAAATATTAGTTTAAACAAAAAAAAAATCTTATTTTTTCGTTTTTTTAAATTGAATTTTAAACATTTTGTATGAAGATACAATTACTGTACTTAGTAAGAATTAACATAATTTAGTTGAATTTTAAATAAAGCACTGTAGCTGCGGTAAGTAAAAGGAGGCATCTCATAATTAATTAGTGGAAAAGCAGTGTCAAAGGAATTGTATAAATGAAATAAATTTTAGGTCTTCATGCCAGTCCATTTAAAAATAAAGGACTCTTCACGTTCCCTACGCAGCTCTGTGAAGTTGAGACTGAAAAGCTTTTAAATTTAACATGAACGCGTGACATTCCGGTCCTGAACATAAATGATATAAGGAGCAGCGAGACCCGGAAAATGGCAGGCAAAATGAAAGCCGATAAACCCGCGCCATCTGACGTTACGCCAGGCGTAGGCGTAATGCGTGGTTTGATGTGAAGGGTTACTAGCGTTCAAGGCCGCCAAAAAAAATAAGTGTGAGATAATTAACCTTGCTTGTAGACAGTTAGGCACGAACACCTGAAAACCGACTGACTAAATTACCTAAGTACAGAACAAAAAATGGCGCTAAGAAAAGAAATGCGTGATGACTAACGTTTGTATTTCGTATTTTCTTTGATCTTATTTACAAAACACTTCCAAAACAGTAGCTCGATATTGATATTTCTGCTACTGCTTCCAAATTAATCCGAAGGGAGAGATAAATGATAGACGTTTGAGGAAATTGACCTTATTAATAGAAACATGAAACGCCAATTATCGACAAACATCAAAAATCAATTTTAACAGAGAGTTGGAAATAATACGCCTTTTTGTTGATGCCTGATAGTTGAACCAAGTTTGATCGTCTTCGATTGTATCGCCTGTTAATGGAGGCGGATATTAATTTGCTCCGTATGGATTTCCAAATTAATTCGAAAACAACATAAACAAATTTCTCGCTCAATACAGCTAGCTAACTCAATATTATCACGTTATTGTTGTATTAAGTAAACCTTATACGTGATTATGTCTGAATCTCTCAATAATAATATAATTTGGTTGATGAAAATACATAGTTACTCAAATTAGTTCGTATTTATACGAATACATAACAAAGTATGAGCTCAATGAGCTAATAAGTGTTGAAGGAAGGGCTAGGCGGAAAAAATACTAGGAAAAAATTGTCGGAAAAAACTCATCGAAAAAAATCCTCTAAAAAAATTCTACGGAAGAAAAACTCATATGGATAGAAATCCTCGGAAAAGAAATGCTCGGAAAAAATTTTTACGAAAAAATCCTTATAAAAAATTCATCAAAACAGTTTAGTAATTTGTTTTCAGTTGTTTTAGAATTTTAGTTTTGATTTAGAAACTAAAGTATGCACTTAAACGGAAAACGTTAATATCTTTTTTTTAGTAAATTATTCACTTAAAGAAATCTGAGCTAACTTAATGTAGCAGCATTTTACTATTATAAATAATATAAATAAAATATAATAAAAAGTCAAATCGAAAACAAAAAAATCGATGTTTTAAACTCATCGGAATCGAACTGTATGTCCAATCGCTTATAAAAAATCTTGCATATTACGAGATTCGTTGGCATTTTATCCAAAGAATGTTTTATCCAAGGATATTTTTTCGAGGATTTTTTCCATAAGACTTTTTTTTCGCAAGTTCGTTTTTTCGAGCATTTTTCTGCCTAAATTTTTTTCCTAGGACTAGCGACTAAGAGTGTGCCGAGTGACTACAAACAGTAGGCTGACTGCAGTTCTGCTTTGCAAATCTTCATATAAATTCAGAAGTTGTTGATTTAATAATATATGCAGCGAAACTGCATAATACTGGCTTATGTTTAAATTTAGTCATGTTTAATTATAACTTTTGAGGTTGGTATTAAAGATTTATATTATGCAATGTTATTATTTTTATGAAACCTAGCAAAAAATTGATAAAATATTTGGTTTGTTTTGTTTAACTAATCTCTACATCATGGTGACATGACAATTAGCCCGCTAACACGTATTATAAACTACGATGTATCAAAATCAAAAGGATCAGTTATTTTTTCGTAGTTTTGCTACCCCATATATTACATATTGTGAAAATGACAAGTTTGCATGTCCTCTAGTAAATTTTCATGTTGGCATATATAAAGCATTTGAAACATTCTAAATATTGAATTTTTGCTATACTTTTCTTGATGACCTCTGAAGCCTCACGCTTTCTCACAAAAGAATTTGAACAAATGCTTTCATAGTAGATTTCAAATTCAGAAAGCAAGCTTCTTCAAAGTGTCCGGTGTTGTCAAAAAATGGAAAATAATAAATACTAGCGTCAAACATGTAATTTGATACATCATGGAAAATTTCATTTATGTACAAATATATTTAATACAAAGATTTATACTCATTTGATAAATAAAATTTATAGCTCTTTGGATGACCGATCAATTTCTAATTGTAAAATAGATATGTAGTGAACATCACAACTTTTATGTAGCAAAATAGAGGCTTATTGGTAACAGGAAAAATTTAAAAATTACTAGATAAGCTAATAGTGGGAAAACTGGCAGCTGAAAGCTCCAAGACTTCCATGCCATTACCTACAACTTAGAGTACGTTTAGTGAATTTTCTGAAAATCACGTATAAAACGACTGTTTAACCGAATTCTTTAAAACAAGAGAAATTTATTTCCGAGTTGCGAAAAAACATACATGCATGAAGTAATTTTAAAACAATCTTGTGGTTTCCAAGAAATCGTCTTTCGTTTATTCTGGAATGTTCGTATCCTCTTCTTTTGCTTTGCTTAGAGTGAAACAACGACATGACGGCCGGTGATATAGTGTTCGACTTTAATTAGTTTGTCATTCAACGTTCGAGTATTTCCAGACATTTGTTTTCTAGAATAGAGCGTGTCTGGTTAACTCTAAGATACAGCTAATTCTGCCTGCCTTCTCTTTTGTACTACTATTTTTGTTTTGAAGCTAAATAAACAAGCATTCTCTCTCGTCTAGTATTGTGTGTTTCTAACTAAAATAATGTAAATTACTATAACTATCGCATAATTTTTAAAAACCGCTCTTGGCGGTAGGCGAAACCAAAATGCATTCTGTAAAACGGAAGAAACAGCACCGTAATTACAGATGTTTCGCGATTTCTGCTTAACTCGTTTTTCTGGTCAATTAGGATGCGCAGAGATCTCAAGCAACAATCAATCTATACAGAGTGATGTAGAATTATGGCGCAAAATTAATACACCATATTCTAGGCAAAAAAGGTTCCATAAGCATGGGAATAGATTTAGAAATTGTAGTGCAACTAGTGCTAACGTTTCCTTTCAGGAGGCTGTAGCTCAGCAACAAAGCGTTTTCGAGCCCATGTTTATGAGAAATTGTTTACTATTTAGGTACCTGGAATGCGTCATTTAAATTTTGCACTGTAATGCTGAATCACCCTGTATGAACATAAATGGATTAACAAAAATATTTTTAATCAACTATGACAGTAAAATATATATCACAATAACTTTATAAAGACGATTAAGGTAGGTAGTTAAAATTCCGCCAAAGGTGGATATGTGCGCTCCATAACTCCAAAACGAATGCTCCGATATCTATGAGCTTCGAAAGGTGGAGGTATGTCAAAAATTTAAGGAAATAAGCTTTTAAAAATTCCGAAGCAGAGTGCACTGTGCACAAAAATTTTAGAAAAAACAAACCAACAACATTACGCTGAAGCAGCCGCAAGCAGTGAGGTGGTGGCTATGGCGTACCTCGTTGAGACTTACGTCTTTTTCGTTGCACCACCTGTATCTACTTTGGTTTGTTTTGTACCGCCACGCACTGCTGTGGGGTAAAGGTTGTGCATAAATACTTTTAAACATAGGAAAAGCAAAGTTGTGCAAGTATGGGAAAGTCTAGCCAAAGTGGAAATTTGTTTTAATCATAAGATATTTTCAGATTTCACTCGTTTTGTTACGGATCTTAGCATTGTACAGAACACTTGTTATAAGTTTAGTAAAAACCGCCGAGATTTTCAGGTTAATGAAGGCGAAACTAATCAATTATTTGCTGTTTGCGAAAGTATGACAATTCTGCGTGGGCAGTTCAACGCAGAACTATTCATCGCATACAATTTGCTGCAGGGGATTTTAGCGCATGGGATATTTAACCGCACACGTTTACCGTATTTTGAACTTGTTTAACATGCATTATTTTAATTTTAAATTCTATTATTTACTATTACCATAGTTCACTTTAATTCTATTCTGTTATTTATCAAATACCATATTAAATTATTAATTAATTGTACAAAAAATGTATGTGTTTATTTCTTGTTTGTATATGAATATAAAAAAATAAGTACATAAATAAATTAATTTCTTATTTAATTGTTTGTAGTTTGACAAAAATTATAAGAAGCAAGCAATAACAAGCATTTCCTAACGCAGAATATTACAACTGAATATTAAACTTTAGCATGTGTTAAATTGTTGCGTGCGCCAAATTGTCTAGCGCCAAATTGTCTGCGATGAATTATGGTGCGAAAAATTGTACGCACCGAATTGTCGGAAGACCGTTGATTACCGTTAAAAATGACTTGGTTTTAAAGAATACCAAAGACCAGAAAATAAAATAGGACAACCCAATGGAAAGTACGAGTACTTGGCGTGACAAAGCAGATGCGCCCTTGAAAACATTTAAATGTATCGTATGATACTGCTGAAGTGACGTGTTCCAAAATTAAGCTTAGCGTTGTTCAAAAAATACATACCTATTAGTTTTTTAAATTTAATAGGTACATTACAGTGATCAGTTACATAAAATCCAAGCAATGCAACAATAATAAATCAGCAAATTGCACTAATCATGTATTTCTCTTCTAATTACAGTATATTATAGAGCCTAATATACGTTTTGAGCGTAATGTCAATCAATAATTAATACTAACACTGCCCGCGAGTCGGACACATGTAGCATACTGAACACGCACTAATGAATTTGTGTTTCGAAATGCAGAGTACGTATCTAATACTTTGGGGGATACACGCATTAAAAATGTACGACTAATATCTGAAATTTATATCCTACATCTACCTTGCTAATGTTTTGTTTCTGTCTGTAGAAAAACATATTTACGGTTCAAGGCTCTTGTTCACAGTTGTAATAATCCAATTTAATTGGAAATTATTTAATTTCACAAATATTTAATAAAAGTGATTTTTAATTAACCTTAGAAGCTTAAAATACCAGTTGTATACTAAAACGGCGTAGCAGTTAATTGCAGGGAATAATAATCCGAATGCGCCGTGAAATTGGATTTTTAAAAGCGTTTATAACGCGAGGTCTTTAGGTTTAGCAGTTTAGTTGAAATCACGGAAAAGAAATTCGATAACCTTACGCTCCACCCTACAAACAAATGGTATTGAATGGTGTACGCTTACATATTTCCACCCGGTGAGAACAAACCTATGTGTAAATCTAAACACGTTATAGATTTTCTCCAAGATGTTTTATATTGTAAGTTTAAATAACAGACTATATTGAATCAAGCATTTCAGCGGAAGAGCTGAAAGCCAGTTAATTTGTAGTCCAGGCCTGGATTGCAATGCCAAGCACGGTTGTCTGGCTTCATTTGTTGTTTCTAGCAGAAATAAACGTGGTAAACAGTGTGCTGACTCGACTAACCGTCCCTGAACACCATTCTGCTGCCTTGTATTCGTCCTCCCATACTAGCGAAGGGTCGACCATTTCCTCAATATAGTTTTGTAGTTATGTAAAGTTTAGGTCTCATTCTCTAGATGTTCTTTTTCTGTTTCACCGTTCTATGTCGAAGGTATACCAGCTACCCAAACCGGGGGAGCACGATTTCATCACAAACAGCTAACTTTCTTCTCAGAGCCGTAGCAACGCGTTTACGAACGCTATTGCAGAAAGTTAATAACACGCCCGCAGAAATCCCTCAAAATGTAATAATTCTAAAAGCAGATGTATACAGGGTGAACATTTTTACTTGGAAACCGTTAAGTAACTGCTTTTTATTTAATAAAAACATTAAGAATCTATCCTAGTAAATTAGGAAAACCTCAAGCAGTTGAAAAATACGAAATTAATTATGCGCTGCACATTAGGGTGGTCCTTATTTATGAAAGTCTGAATATTTTCAAATACGCCCCCCAGTTTTGTTCCATTATATAAAGAAACAAACCTGTAAAAATTTCAGCCAAAAAAATAATATTAACACGTGCTTCTTTTGGCTCAAACATTGAAATAATTTTGATTTTAAAATTTTTCGTTTATTTTAATTTTTTATGAATCCTTGAAAGTAAAGATAGCTATTTAATTAACATTTTTTATTTTTTAAGCAATTATGAATATTTTAATTCATATTTCATCAAAATCGAACGAACATATCAAAACTTATAGTATGTTGAATGTAAAAGCACATTATCGATGTGACATAGGTATAATTTTGTAAATAATGGAGAAAACACATATCCGGATGCAATTGATTTTAAATAAAAATACTGTTTATTATATAATAATTAAATTTACTACTTAATGCAAAAAAAGTAAGGAAAATTAGTCAAACTAACAAATGAACTTAATATAAAAAAAAATTGTTTTTCGTTTTGATACGTTTTTTATTCGAAAGATTGTGATATCGTTTCGCAGCTATGTCCCGGATATCTTTTTCTATAGTCTTGAATAAACTGCATTACAAAAATCAGAAGGTTTATTGACATTAATTAGTTGAAAATAAAGATAAATAAATATTAAATATAATAGTATTAATTACTTGTAAAAGGTACTGTTGTTGATCCATTTTTTTGGTAATTATATTATTAAAATCCAAAACTAATTTTATTTCTCGCTCAGCAGTATCGTTAGCTACCTTCAGAGATTTTACTATTTTAAAACCTTTAAGCTACTTTTTTCTCCATGTTTCAATTCTTCTGGATAACAATGAAGAAAGTCTGTTTCTATTTTAAAACGGCGAAAAAGTTTATTACATTGGCAGATATAAAATTTTCTAATTTTCTCAAAACAAATGTATTTAAATCTTCTGGTTTCATTAATAGCCCTTCTTCAAGTTCTTCTTTTTTAATAACTTCTATATCATGTTGCTAATTAATTTTTGTGGCCATAATCATTGTGAATTTTAGTTTCCAGTGGCAGGCTTTCATCAAAAAATGCATATGCTGCTGTTTCTGTGTTTAGGTATCACAAATGATTTGTAAACTTATTGGCAGTAACAGTTGCAGATTTTTTTAGATTTTTTTTTAAATCCGTAACGTAGATAAAAAAATAAAATAAAAAACATTTATTTCTTATACTTATAATATTAATTAGTTAATTGTCGATGACGTCTCTTCACTATATTTTTGTCTTCGTTGTATTTATTTGTCTTCCCTCTTCATTCTTCGCTCTTCAATTCCTTCTAAAATTTTGTGCACGCCGAGCATTCAGCTTGGTCGTCCTTTTTTCTCTGTTAAAGTAAGAATTCCTTGTCTTCATTTATTTTAATCATATTTAGAGCGTATTAGTGTGAAATATTAAAAAAATTGTGCAACTCATGAAAAATGTTTTTCTCATTCGTTCGCTGTCGTTCTGCTGTATTTTTATGATTTTTCCCTAAGCTTCTCCAGTCGTATAATTTTTCTAATAATTGAACGCATGGTTGTTGTAAGCTTGTTGGTATTTTTGCTGTTTTCCAAAATATAGTACATTCTTGTACAGTAAAAGTAGCACTCTCTCAAACACTTAGTTTAATCACCCGTAAGTTAAAACATAAAAACTTGAAAAACGTCCTTATTAGGGGGCAATTTAGATCCTGTAATTTGACGTTGCGTATTTGATTTTTTTCTCAAATCGATACTACTTGAAAAAGACATTTTCAGCGTATATAAATAAGCCAAAACCCAGAAATTAAATATTAAAATAACTGGATATTAAAATTACCGAGGTTCTCTTAAAGTCGTTGTTCTGGTCACGATTTCAAAATAAGAACTGCCAGATGTTACCCTGCTCAGTACTGCCAACAACTGCAAAATAAATAACCTAAACGTAATATTAGGAATCTTGAATAACAAAATGATAACTATATAGTTATTTTTTACTTGGAAAAATTAAAAATAATGTAAAAGAAAACAAAAATTGTAAAATTTTGATTTTTTCGATTTTTAAGCTCGAAGAGGCACGTGTTAATATTATTTTTTGGAGCTGAAATTTTTACAGGTTTATTTTCTCATATAAAGGAACAAAACTAGGGGGCGTATGTAGAACGAATCAAAAAATTTTTCTTTCATATATAAATAAGGACCACCCTACTGCACATACATAGTATTAGCACGTTTGCAGATATATAAACCTACAGTAGATTAATTGAATGACAGTATTAAGGCTTTAAAAACGGAGAAAGGGTGTGGAAGACAAATAGCTGAGCATAGAGGAATTTAAAGTGTTAGCAGAACAATTTAATGTTTTATTGGTTGTTGACTTGTAACGAACTTATTTTGGGCCGTTAAAATAATTATTGGTTAGTTTTAATATTTTTTTTATAACTTAACGCTAGTTCGTTAACCTCTCTTCCTCTAAAGCAATTTCAGCTTAGGTGCCTACCCCGCGATCTAATAAGATACTTCCCTTAAAACGCACTCCCCACTCAGAAAGAAGAGAGTTCTACACCCGAGCTTCAAAGAGCTTTCCGTTCCGAACTTATTGCAAACTAGAACATTGGAGAGATCATAGTGAGCTTGTAATTTTTCAGAAGAACCCGTCGGAAATGTTACCGGCCGCTCGTACTGTTTATATTGCAAATTTAAATAATAGACCGATCATAGTTCGTTTCTAATATTTCACAGAGGAACTTTGAATTGTTGTTCAAACTAAAAGTTAAACTTTATTGCCCGCCCATCAATTACAAACTAATAATAGAGTGATCATAGTTCGTTTGTAATATTTCTCCGAAACCCCGTCAAACACTTTGATATGAATAAAATACTTTATTTCTTTAATAATATTTATGTATTTGAACCTTATAAGTATTTCGACATAACGTAATTAAGACATACTGGAAGCATGTCAAATTCACAAGCATTTAAAAGCTGTACCGTTAATGAATGAGCAATTGGATCTCTTAAATTCACCTCTATTGCACATTTTAAAATAAGAAATTAAATCATCTGCAGACATAGAACATCAAGATAAAGTCACCAAGTTTTATTGTTCCTGTAACAACACCAACTGTTTACTTTTGAATATAACCTTTAATAATGGCATGTAAACATTTCCAAATGCGTATAAGGTGTATATAAATAAATATTGTTGAAGTAATAAAGTATTTTATTTATACTCAATATAAACTTTGACTAAGTAAAGTTAGAACTTATAAATAAACTTCTTCAGTTCTCGAGAAATTTATTTAAAACTTAAATGTTTGCACAAAGCTGTAAAATAATTGAAACAATCTATTGATTTACTTGGTTCAGCAAAACTAAGAAGTATTTGTTGTTTTCTTAAATTTCGACGACAGAGTTATTCGAAAAATCGTACCATTTTTAATAAAACGAAAATATTAAACTTAAAAGTCAACAGCGTACAATGTTTATTGAAATGCAGACAAAATTGTATCATTTGCTTACAAAAAGTAAACCACATGTTGGGTTCTTGAACTTTGTTAGAATATAATTTTGACTACCTTGGCCATTATTATCGTACTAAATTCCCGAGGATCACTGATTATTTAACCATATATTAATTGTTTTTTGTTTATTCTTAATTTGACGTAAAAACCAGGGACTAGACACACGTCCGTGTCAGCCGCAAAAAATCCAGGCACACCCAGAATTATTGTTAATTTAGTTTAAGTGAAATACCGTATTTTGTATTGTAAGTAGTTAAAACACCAATACCGTCTGTTCCGTTAATAGCCTCGTGTGTACTTAATGAGATCTTAACGTATACTGAATGTTACATTCGATCTGGCCTGAATTCGAGATTTTTGAAAAGCAAGCCCTAAAATTAATCATTTCCTGCTACAGGTTGATTTGATATTTTTATGAAACGAAGCAGTTGCAGTTAGGCAGCATAGATTATTGTTTCGTCTATCTTGTTATAAGATCTAGCCTACGTGTTTAAAAAGTAATAGTGATTTTTATATACGTAAAATATAATTAAAACCAACAGAAATTTGCGTTAGTTTACCATTCCAGCAGATATAACTCAGTTCTTATTTTCTCATGCTTTTATCTCTACAGCGAAAATTCATTGGAAGCATAAGTTGTCTAAAACTTTTTTTGGTTTCATGTTTTATGGAGGGCGTTAACTCCACTTGAATGTTTTTTGCCAAACTTTCTAGCTTCAAAATGACGATTTTAAACAAAATTTTGAATTTAACGCTTGTTTACTCATAAACGAATTGCCATATCGGCATTAATTTACGATAATTATTTTCTCTATCTATTTATTTTGGATTGTCTTGTGTTTTATCAGAGCGAAAATAAGTGAAAGGAAAAGTAGGAAAGTCAGGGGAACCTCTCAAACTCGACAAGGTAACAATTATGTACCTAACCTTATTAATCAAAGCCTTATAATCAATTTTATAAAGTCTGGCAGGAAACCATACAGCACCTTACACTACTTAAGCGTGATTTAGGTAGCAGCATTAATCTTGCGTGAAATTTGTGTATGTCAGTCAAATGATAGCAGGTTCTTTGTTAAACTGAATCCATTCAGCTAACTATAGCAACTAAATTTTAATGTTAGAAATTTTTTCCAACTCGCAAACAGAAAAAAATAATAAACAGTTTCACATTTTTTTATATAGTTATCTTCCACGTTTATTATAATTAGAAAAAGTATTACGGAGGAGACTGCATCAACAGCTTTGTTTTATTTGTTGACAGAGGCAATCGCCAGATGTAAGTTTAGCTGCAGCTCTTTAACACAGAACCATAACGACTATTTCCTGTTTTTACTTTCCTATACGTGCAGTATAGGGGAAGTATTGATTTCATGAAAATTGTCGAAATTGAGATTTTGACGGAAATTGATGTTGTAGACCTTCAGGAACCCAAAAAATGTTTATCTGCGGGTGTGTGGTTGGGTGCACCTCGTAACTCTCGAACGGATGGGCAAATTTTGATGAACTAAGGAATGCGGTGGTATATCAAAACTTCATCGGGAAAGTGAGTTCTTAAAAAATCCGAAACCAAAAGCGAAGGTTAGAAATGTCTTTTTCGTAGCTGTTTAGAATCTGATCATGGTTAGCATGGGTGGACCCAGTCCAGTTAAACCCACCAGGTTTTCCAAAAAAACCCACCTCGAACAAACCCGGCAAAAACTACTTTAAAAAAATTGTATTATTGTACCCCTAGGATTATAAAAAATGTTCAAAAAAATTTCAACAAATATTATTTCATTCAGTTCGCTACTATTCGTTGTTATTTGTTGTATTTATTTTAAGTACCCATAAACGTTAACAAGTTTTTCGCCATTCTCAGTGCCCAGTCGGTTTCGCAGCTTTGACTATATATGGCTAAAAGTCGAAAAACTTTTTCAATCGCTGCTTGCAAACTAGCTGGACAAATGAGAAGACTGACAAAGAATATACAAAAATTATTGGGTAATTTCAGTCTTTCTTCAATTCTCTTTCTGCATTATTTTTCACTATTTTGAAGCTGAAAATTGTCATTAAAAGCGATTTTTTGAAAAACTAAACGATATTTGGCCTGGGGATTTCGGGGTTTTCTTAAAAAAAAACTGAAAATCTCCGGGTGGGTTGGGGTTTTTCAAACAAAAGGAGTTTTTGAAAACCCTAAATCTAATAGAAGACCTTAGGTAAAACGAATGATTATTACGAACTTTGTAGCTTCAAAATGGCGGCCGCTGCGATTTTTTGAAAATTTTGACTTGAACGCAATATTACTATTATTATACGAATCGACAGATCGGGATCAAATTGGGTATTGTAGTAGCACTAGAGAAACCGAATATTACTAAGTAGAACAATGTTTAAACAAATGAAAACTGTGAAGTGAAAACTATTTTAAAATTTTGAAAATTTAAAAAAAATATATTACTCAAAAACACGATTGTTTTTAAATTTTTTAGGCTCATAGAGTTTTAGTTTACTCAAAAATTAGTTAGCAAATCAAAATTATGTTGTAAATGCCCTATGGGTACACAATAAGTAAATTTTTAAAACTACCAATACTGTGAAGCGAAAACGTTTATAAAATTTTACCGTCGTCAAAAAAATATTACTCAACAAAAAGGTACACGATTTTTTTTAAATTTTTTACGATTATAGACATAGCGATCAGCTAGTATTTTTTGTTTGTTTGTTGATTGTCCAGTCCGCCTTCCCTGTAACGCATTCTATGAATTTTCAAAAATCAAAAATGTATGCCTTTTCGCCTAATAAAAGCAAAACGACAAAAATTTTTATTTTAGCTAAATTGCTCATGAGTGACAGTAGATGAATGAGATTTAAAAATGTATTTACAAAAAGAGCAATATTTAAGGAGATTAATTTTCTTCTTCCCACCCAATGTTTAGCTGATAACATTGCTGTATCGTCTCTGGTTTTTTTAACAGCGATAAATATTATTCCAAAAATTCAACTTTCCTTCTCAAGAAAAGGTTTTAAGTTGGAAGTTAGTCAGCTATACTGACCGGCAGGCGCGGATCCACGGGGGGGAGGGGGGGTATAGGGGCTGTAGCCCCCCCCCCATAAGACTATGATTTTAGGCTTATTTTTATATTGTAAATATGTCTTACGTTAGGTAAAAATTAATTTTTTAGATAAAATATAACCATATTATTTAAATTAGGTGAAAAGATTTCCAAACTTAGTTATCAAGAACAGTTAGCGGTAAAACAGCAAGCTCGTCCTAAACCAGATTATCATGTCTGTCAAAAGTAAATTGTAAGTGCAAAATCCGGTATTTAAAACTACTGTTGTGACTACAAAGTAAAGGTTTTATATTTTACAATTAGGACTGGTTGTAGTGGTCTAAAATGTTTATAAAAATAGCCATCTTGATGCATATTTTGCCTCAAATTTTCAAAAAATTTCAAAAAATTCTCCCCCGGACCTCCGCTAACTGGGGGTACCCCCCAGACCCCCCGGTCAGGTGTCTCGGCCGATTTTACTTTACCCACAGCAGAACCGCCACTACAAAATTTCACGTGCCGCCACTGAGCCCTCCCCATTACAAATTCCTGGATCCGCGCCTGCTGACCGGACGTCTAATATCGCATGCAGTTACCTGTAGTTAAGCACCAGTACGCTCCCTCTGCAGTGCGACGTTAACAGTCGTTGTACGATACTATGTTATACAAATATACTTTTATAAATACGGTTTAGTAGCAATGCCTATAAACGAAAATCGTCTAGGCTAAGTGCTTCGCCTATTTTTAATTTTAATAGTTATGTGGTGTTTCTGTCGTGACGATTATTATAGATTTTATGTAGGTTAATGTGAGAGCCAGCAGTTTTTTGTGTCATACTAAAATTCAAGAACTGATTTAGAATGTGGCCTGTGGGCCACAGCTAAGTTGTTTTATGTCATGGAAGAGGTTTAAAAACAAGAAAGGCTAAGAAGCTTAAGAGTGGAAGGTCAAGTTAATAATGCAAAGAGGGCGAAAGTTCGCAACCACATTACATATTGAATATCTACCCACTAAGTGTGAAATATTCTTTCTGCTTTCAAGATTTTTGTCATGTTTAATGTTAGTCGCCTGGGGTCGCGAAACTGCTTCATTTTGGCCTGGAAGTGGTTAATAACCTACAATGAATGAATTTTCACTGAAATCTCCCGCAACGCAAGAAAATCTGTTAATCTTTTGATGATTAGAGTCTGCCTAACAATCTCAAATATTACCAGACTGCTGCTTTTCGCTAAAGTAAAATGACGTCGAGTGCAATTCTCACTTTAGTTAAATAGATACAATATTATTTTATATAAGTACATACAAAAATCTTAATCTAATACCAACAATTCGTTTTTGAAAAATGTCTGTTTGTGCGGGGGTTGGATATCTCCGGAACGGTTGGTATTATAGGTACTTTGAAGAAATGCAAATGTTTTTGAAGATAAAAATTAACCTTAGTATTTAGTTCGAAACTAATGAATAGCAACACTCCGCTTCGGTACCAATCTTTGCGTTTCACAGGATTCTAAGTAATATGATACCACTTTAATTTTGCGTATATGATTGCATATTTAAACTATAAGTAGATATTTCACAATCATGCATTTTTTACTTAGTGATGAGATATTTCGAATGATAGTAATCGAATCATTCGATTACCGAAATATACCAACATATCTCGAAAGGTTACATAAAACCATTATTCGAATGATTCTTTGTAACCTATAATGCACGATTTTAAAATTTTTGATTTTGTCTGCTTTGCGAGCGTTGAACCGATATGCATTACATTATCCAGCTGCAGATGCCCAATCCGAATGCATAATAGTAAGAGTCGTAGTATCATTAATGCGAATGCAGACAGAATTCACATAGTTAATACGAACAAATAAAAACGGCGTATTATGTTCATTTTTGCGCAGGGTAGTATTTGAAAATAATAATATTGCCCTAAAACTCTAATTAATATAAAACAGAATTTATTATTACTTAGAATAATACTGTTGATTAAAAAGGCTTGGGTCACTTTAACGGAAAATAAATTTAGATTTCTATATAATAATTAATAATCGTACTCAAAAACGAATGAAAAATAACAATAAACTTATCAACACGTTTGGTATTGATTATATTTTAAACAATTTTGTACATATTGCATGTTGCAAAGTTCTTTTTTGAAGACTTTGTGAAATAGTTGCAAACAACAAATGTTTTTGTCCCTGTCACATTTAAAAAAAATAATCCATACATATATAAAAGCACAAAGGGTTTTTTCTCCCCTTCCTCCAGCGGCTACCGCTTCACCAATTTGGACCATTTTTTTTAAATGAAAGGTCTTTATCCCCAGATGGAACATGAAACATTTTTATATTTTTATTCTACGTCGATTTTTTAATAATAATTATTTTAATTTATAATATATATGACGGTCGGCTAGACGCGCGTCACTTGGGGCGCCCTCTACAGTAACGTCGCGTGTCATTTTTGGAACTAATGCATCACGTGACTTGACATTTCGCCGGTTTTATCAACGCTGTCTGTCAGTGCATTGTGTGCTGGGGTAACACTAGTTGATTTTTAAAACAGAAAAACATAGGCCGTAATTAGCGATGAAATGTAATAAAACGTAAAGTACTGAAAGAAATAAAGGTTCTGTTTCAGAGGAAACGCCAAAAATTTAACGTGGAGATTTAAGTAAACAAAATAAGGCGATTAAGATACTAATGCATAAAGCCTACGAGGACTGTTGCGACTACTAGAACTAGCGATGCTGTGCATCCAAGCATTCGAATTTCGAACTATTCGAAGCTGAAGATTTACCCTGTTTTTGCTGAGCGGCCTGAAAAGAAACGGTGAGAACGTGCATTCAATCATAAAAGCATTCGGGAAGCAAGCGGGGAGCATTTTTACTACTTTTTACCGCATAGATAGCCTACACCCGAATGATTGTACCGAAGAATCATTCGAATATTAAATTTAGTCAAATGGCAACCGTTCGATTATGAAAATCATTGAATTATCACTAATTTTCCTGCATATTTATTCATTTTCAACGTTGTCACTTGTTGTACTACAGCTTCTGAGCTTTTCTAGAATTGACGAATCATGGAATTCTCAGAAACACAGCTTCTAAATTATCCGATTAGCAGTCCACAGGCCTGTAGCTAGGGGGGTGCCAGGGGGTGCTTGGCACCTCCTGGAAAAATTTGAGCACCCCCTGGCAAATTTCCAACATTACGGCCATTTTTCAGGACTTATTTAAAAAAAATATTTTACATTTTTCTGCATTAATTAAATATTGCACTGGAATTCTCCAAGTGATAGCGATAGCGCGGTCACCGCGTGACGGTAGTCCTTGTGCCATTCCCATCTATGGGTAGTCTGGTAGTGTTTATGAAATGACTGACTTGGCATTAACGAATACACTCGAAGCTGTGCTGCTCTGGGCGGTTTTCACATTTTGTTGTGTAGCCAATTTCAGTAGTGTGGTAGATTACAATAGTGTTACGTGTTACGAGAAGGGCCTCGAATTTTCTGGAACTTCCAAGCGGTGTTCGAGTAAATAGCAGGGCAGTCTATTGCGACGTGCATTCCGTTTCGCTGGCGCATAAACGACGCCGATGAGAACACTTTAGATTGTATATTCTGTGCTAGATTGTGCTCGACCTTTTTACGCTGTTCCCACTAAGAATACACGGGCGAGGTATATACGCTGCGTGGACCTGTGGACGCCGCAACCAGTTCTGTTTAGGAAGCGAATAAGAAGACCGCGTACTAAATAAACTTCAAGATGGATAAATTCTTAATCAGAACAACGCAAAATTCAGCAACTGCCAACAGGCCCAGCACCTTCCAAGCATCGCTGCCGTCACTCAACTCCCGTACCTCTAACCTCTCTACCAACCCTGCTACGACAAATAATGATATTCCTGATATATTTAAACTCGGTGAGAATATTGTTAGGCACAAAATGAAAAATTATCCCAAGAATAAAGATAATAGGAGCTTCCAAGCTGACTGGTTTGAAAAATTTCAATGGTTGTACTACTCAAAAACTGCAGATGCAGCCTTCTGTTTTCCATGCCGACAGTTTCGCCCCCTTGGATCTAAAGAAAATACATTCACTTCCACTGGATTCAAAAACTGGAAAACTGCTATGTCCGAAGACAAAGGATTTCATAAACACGAATCCACCGAGAACCATATTTCTGCCTTATCCATGTGGGCTGAAAAACAAAATCGAGAACAAAGAGGACTGACAGTATCAACACTAGTCAACACTCATACTCTTGAACGCAACAGATACTATATGAAATCAATTATGGAGGTGATTCAGTTCCTTGCCATAAATGAGCTAGCTTTGCGTAATACATACGATATTGAAGAGCATCAAGAACATGGTCTTTTCAGAAATCTTTTTCAGTATACGTTGCGAAAAGATGAAAAACTTGCTGAATACGCAAAACACATACCAGCAAATGCTAGGTATTTATCCCCTGAAATTCAAAATGATGTAATAAGCATTATGGCTAAACTGGTAGCAGAAGATATTGTCAATGAAATCCACAGGGCTGATGTTCCATGGTTCACAATTTTGGAAGATGGCACACGCGATCGAAACAATAGGGAAAATGTTGCTATAGCGGTTCGATATGTTTTAAATGGTAAAGTCAAGGAATCTATTTTAACAATCAAAACCTGTACTGAACTAGATGCAAAAACATTTACAGATTTGACACTAAAAGTTTTTGATGACTATGGCCTAGACACGTCCAAAGTTCTGAACCAGTGCTATGATGGTGCTTCGGTTATGAGCGGTCGTATCGGAGGAGTTCAAGCATTAATACAAGAACGATTGAACAGAATGATACCTTACGTGCATAGCTGTAATCACAGATTGCACCTGGTTATTGTAAAAGCAATAAATGATGTTCCAGAGATTAGACAATTCTTTGATCAATGTGCCATGCTCTATGTCTTCCTCAGAAAACCGACCATTTTTGCCCTGTACGAAGGTCATGCTCTCTCTCTCGGCTTTTGAAACAACGATGAAGTGGCCATCTAAACGCGACCATTATCATTTTCAAAAACTACCGAAAAATTCTGGAGGCTTTACAAAATGCATCAATCAATACTGAAATTGATAGAGTTCATGCGGTAGAGGCCACTGGATTGTTGGCTGTTATTAAATGCAGAGACTTCCGCTTTTGCATAATTTTTATGAAAACAATTTTAAGTACTCTGGAGTCTGCGAACAAAGCCCTCCAGGCACGTGAATGCAGTTTGAGAGATTCATTTGAAATTACAAATGCTGCTATAAAATCTCTTGAAGAAATGAGAACTGGCACTAAATTTGACGAAATAATAGAAATGTTAAACACCGAGTTTCGTATTGAAGACGACGATGCAACTGTTTCTACACCGAGGCGCAAAAGAAAAACAACGAAGAAATTGCAAGATTACATTGTAACCGATCGTATTGGGGAAAGATTTACAGATATTGACTTGGTACCCAATCACCATTTCAGAATGATATTTAATCAAGTAATTGACATTATTTTGAACGAAATGAACATAAGGTTCACAGATAACGCCGAATTGTTGGAAGCTATTTCCACGGTTGAAGATAAAATGGATTTGAATAAAATGAAGTATTTGGAATCTTCATTGGGAATCAAGCTTCCATCAATAGAAGAGATCAAAGTTGTCAAGCAATTTATAGAAAATAAAAGGAAAAGTGAAGTGAAGATTATCAACGACAAGGGAGAGGAAGAAAGTCGACTGGTAGTATTCCAAGAAATATATAATCAACGTTTGGCCTTTGAGGATACTTATAATCTCTTGGCTACAGCCAGGACTTTTGCTTGCAGCACTGCAGTGTGCGAATCCACCTTCTCAACGCTAACTCAAATAAATCGCCCCCAAAGAATGGGCATGTGCCACCAGAGAATGGCAGATTTGATTATGCTTGCATTTGAGAAGGAACGCACACAAAAAATCGACATGGATGCTTTTTACAGAAAATTTAATAACAAACGTAACAGGCGTTTGCAACTTTACTAATTATTGTTTTCTTCTATACGTATATGTTAATCAACATATTTTTCATGTTTATTTTTCGTTGTTTTGAAATGTTTATAATAAATATATAAAAGCCGTCTGTATTTAGGTTTTTGACGAAAAAAATTATTTGACCCCTCTGAAATCCCATGAGCACCCCCTAAAATTAGTTTCTGGCTACAGGCCTGGCAGTCCATAAATTTTAAGTTGATTTCTATTATAAAGGCAATCTAAAGTCTGAATACAGAAAGTGATACTCTAAAGGAATTGAGAAAGAATAGAATATCTCAAAGAATTTCTCCAAAACTCACCATTAAACAGTGTTTTAACAAAAATGTGGTTTTTACAGCTGATTGTAAAATAAGCGTAGAAGAGTTGCCAAAGGTACAATGCACTAATAACATTATGTGACGTTGAACTCTGGGTTTTCAAATACAAATAGATTCTCACACACAAAAGGTAGGATTTTACATCAGATAATTCAGAAAAATACTAGCATTCGAATGCAAACATATAAACAATAGCTACCTAGTCTAATTTATAGCAGTATATTTACTATTAAGCGAACACAACCTAGTTTAATTTTATATATACCTCTATTTTTTGCAAATAAATTAATCTACTACTTTTTTTCTGCATATTGTGCTGTTTAAGTGTATATTTTGACTTTTTAAGTGCATATTTGAGAATTGTTAGTGTACACAAATCCGGTCTTCAATCATAACAATAACATATTACCTAAAACATTTCAGAAGTACAACATTCCACACGAGTCATGGATACAAAACGCGTCAGTTTGCCGTAAACTTCTTACGCAAAAATCAGGCACGTAAGCTGGACATTAAAAAATAATAAATTAGCCCAATAAAAAGCATAGACTGAAAATATTATTAATTCATTGACAAGTAAGTTATTTACAATGGTTAGTAACACGCATACACCACTACCTACCACTATGTAATGTACTATAATAATATGTTTATTTAGCGTAACCAGCTATACAATTTCACATATCAAGTTTTAATTTAACTAATTAGCGTTTTTATAATGACTGTAAAATAATAAATAATACACGTACATATATTAGTGAATAAAATACACGTGTACTTAGTGGAAAGCACAATTACGGGTACATACACATGTGACCATAGAATTAGCAGCCCACAATAATAAGGATAATATATTGCAATGTATAGTAGCAACGTTGCTAGCGCATAATATAGAAAATAATTACGCAATGCCACGTTAAGCTGACACAAAACGTATTCATTCCTTACGCATAAGCAAGCACACGAATATTGTCCACTGCTAATTTTGTGTAAAACAGTTGCGGTTTACACCGCTTTTCTTTGTTAAAATTTGCTGCCTGCCTTACAGAGAAATTTTAAGCTGTTTGAAGAAAACATGTATTGTAATTTGTACTCAAGCATATAAAACAAGCAACCACAAATTTACGGTCAGGCTGACAAGACTGAAGGGTGGCAACATTTGACGTGCGGCATTTGGGTGAATACTACAAAAAAGTTAAACCACCTTTTTAAATTTATTTTTGGAAATTGTAAGTTCGGTTAGCTTAAAATAGTCTAGGTCATTATTGCCCCTATAACACAAAGCTAAGAAAGTAGGGAGCAGACAAGTGTCAAAAATAAATAAACCTAATGTAGTGCCGACCATGTATGCTGACCATAAGATTTTTTCTCCGACCATATGGGCGGAGAGCGCCTCACTTGCACTCAACGGTCGCAGATAACTATCCAAAGTGGGGTCCGTGAAGTTGGCAGGTTAATGAAATCACTAACGACAGCAATTGCGCCAATCGTTAGTGCCCTACAAAAAATCAGCAAATAATCACTTTCCCGAGTAATAATAAAAAACACGCTCACCTGTCAGCTTTACGCTTAGCAAGTACAATTTAAGCACTAACAAAAAAATATTGCCAATAGTTAGTGCTTTGTTAGTGTTTTTTATGATCTAAATAAAATATCAGCAAACAAGTACATGTCTGAGTAATTAAAAAAATATCATTGCCTGTCAACTTCACGGCCAGCAGACACTAAAAAAAAACTGTTGTCAATTTTTAGTGTTTTGTTAGTGCTCTTAAGTGCTTTAAGTAAAATATCAGCAAAAAAGCATATGTCTGAGTATTTAAAAAAATATAGTTGCCTGCCAACTTCACGCTCAGCAGGCACACTTTAAGCACGAACGACAAAACGGCAAACGACATGATTGCGGATCGTTAGAGCTTTGTTAGTGCTGTTTAATGCTGTAAATATTAATTCAGCAAACAAGCACATGTCCGAGAAATTATAAAATTGTATTGACTGCCAACTTGACGCTAAGCTTAAACTTATGGTTTCTGTAAACTGTATGACATTATCGTTTGCGCGTAGCATAATTAAATTCTAGGCAGTTGTATGTTGCTTAGTACTGTTTGGTTTTTGTCAAGAACTAGACGCTACTATTCAGGGCGTTTTTAGGCTACGCATTTACGTTGCAACCTAATTACCTTAGCTCATCCTCTCAGCTGCATTATATTAACTCTGTGGCCACAGGCAGATATACAATTTTGATATAGTGATACTTGACTTTTTACATATATCTTGTTTGATGAAATTCAGAACGTCGTGCACATTCTGGTAGAAGTGCAGAAGAGTGTACAATTTCGGATGTGTGGTTTTCACTTGCTAATTCTAATATCACTGCATATTCAACGCCCACTTCATCTATCAATCATGCTACCGGTAATAGGTTTTTTTTACTACCAGCATACGCTGCACTGAAAACTGTAAATTTGACTGAGCCGAAATAAGTATTTTATGGTGTTGTTTTGTAGCATTGCATGATTAAATTAAAAATAAATTATCATGGTACTTAAAATTTCCTATAAATTTGACTTGATTAACCCCGTTTTGAAGGCCGGCAAAAATACTTTAGCGCAAGAGTGGCAAAAAGTTAAATCCGTCACTGACAGGAAATCTGAAACAGATAACATAAGAATGTTTTCATGAAACTCTAGCATATTGGTTCCTACATAATATAAAGCGTGAGCAAAAGATTTTACAGTATTTGCTCAGAACATTATTGTAAGATAATACTGTTTTCCTTAAAATCTTTCTGAATCTCCTAGTAAAAATTATGCAAAACAATTCTTTCCTGTTTGCTTTTGATCATTTTATTGCTAAAGTGTCGGTTATATCGAGATACAAAGCAAATCGAAATACAAAGCAAATCGAAATCAATGTAATGTTGCTTCTGTTCTGTACACCGTATCTGTAAGAATGATGCTTCTGAGTTATTTTCTGTTCTACAAGCTTGTACGGTTAAAAATCGGTATCATACCCACCTTATACAAAAATGTCTGCTCAGCAGCAGACAGTTACACGGTCCATATATTTCATGCATTTCACGCTGGGGATTAATGTTAAATCTGTTCACCGTAATATTTTTTCTCTAGCAAAATACTGTATAATAAACTTAAACCATTGAGATGGAAGTATTTTCTTAAATTTCTTTAAAATTTTGATTTAAAATCAATCAAGTAACATGAGTTAGTTTTTTATGTTGCTGTAAAAACCAAGTTGTATTGGCTGGCGTTTAGTTAGTTGCAGTAAATATCATCAGCCCCATCCTAACCATTGGGCTAATTGGGCTGTAGCCCTAAGGTGCCGGGCCCAAAAAGGCAACGAGCGATGCCTTATAAAATATATTTTTTTTAAATAGTTATTGTCAGACCTCTTGAGCTATGCCCCACGATGTTTACGTTTCTATTTTTTAATAATAAATAAGCTAATTAAGTAGTTTGTGTATCGGACCGCAAATCGAAATCCTAGTTTTATGAATTATACAGCAATTGCTGTAAGTCTTTCTATATATTAAATCCGGATCCCTTGGACTTATCTCAACTGGAGAGGAATACGGCTGTAGCTGAGATTATGATTTAGATGTTGTTACTTATCATATATTTAAAAGTATATGTATATAAACGTTTCACGCTCCAACATTGATTGCAATAACATTTAACCATTCTTACTACTGTACCGAGAACATATAGTGGCATAATAGCTATAATATAAGAACGTACTAGATGATACTGAAGCTTTCATATAAAATAATAGTATAAATATTGTGACAATCTGGAAAAGTAGTGGAGGAAAATATATTTAAATAATGTTTTTTTTAATTATGTTTTTATTTTCTGTATATTATTATAGTTATTGTCTTTATTTGTTTTTAATTTAAAAATTTGGTTGCTATTTATGTGGTGTCTATTATTCAAAATAAATACTATAACCATTCGTTCCTTAACTTTGATTTCAGTTGCCACTGCTGTTAGAACGCTACAAATTCTTAGCTTAGGGGCTCCAAATTTGTTAGGGCGGCCCTGAACATCATAAGAAGATAGTTAATCAGCGGTAATGTCTGCACTTCCGGCGCAGCTTTGTCCGTAATAGCGCATATACCTGTGCCACCACCACCTTGAGGTTTATGTTTGTTTGCAGACGCTAAGTATTTGCAAAGTAGACGAGATTTCTATACTAATATAAATTATGCAATCGGAGTAACAGTCATGTTAAACATTTCTTGTTAATGTTGCAACCGAACAGGTCACCTAAAACACAAAAGTTTTTATGTTGTTGTTTTAAAGGATGTGTCGTAAAGAATTTACGTATTTTCGTTTTTCACAGTTCTCGCGCTTTCTTTTCTGGTAGAAAGCTCCGTGTAAATCAGCCAACAAATTTTTAACGAGATTTCACTAACTAACTCCACTGCAACACTAGTAAAACTTTTGTTCGATTTTACGCTTCAAAAACAAGTCGACAAAGCTTGTTTCAGATGAAATGCAATTGTAGAGTGAAATTTATCAAGCATTTTTTGTGTACGTAGTCTTTTAATCAAATTACCGAAAATTAATTTATAAATATATTTTTACATCTGTCGTAGAGTTTAACAGGATAAATTAATTCTTTAAAACGTGAACTGATAGGTTTTCGAAGATAAAATTATAACAAACTTAAGCATTGTTGTTTGTTATCGCCTTATCGATAACTGCTCTTATGTAGTTTGAATTGGGTTCGCACTGTTTTACAAAAGAAGATAGTTTTATTGAAAATATTACGACTTTTCTTCTGCTTAAGTTTCAGGGTGTTATTGTATTTTCAGAACCTAAAAATGACTGAATTTTGAAGAATACTCTCAGTAACGAGCTTTTCTACGTCATAAAACCTTTACGTACGGAAGCTAGTTGTATTTTACTCAAAAAAAGAATTTTAGAAGTTTGAGTGTAGTTTCTGGTAAAACGTACTAAAATAAATTAAATGTTTTTTCGGATCAAAATCGGGCCGCCACAAATTTTCAAAGTCTATTGTAATGGAGGCATATTTCAGAAACCATGAAGATTATCTCAATTAAAAATTTTCATAATTGTTATTTCCTAAAAAACTGTTTTTAATTTTAAGCTTATAGGAAGAGATTAGTGTTAGCTACATTGTTACCTAATGAAAAATGTTTAAATATTGGGATATGCATGTCACTTTATTTAATAAACACGAGACGATAAATAAATGTGACAATAGAACAAGAATATAAACATAATTTTCAAATATAGTAATATTTAGGGGAACTTAATTTTTTGAGGCTAATATTATTTACAGGTGACTAATGTTTTTTTTAATCCTAAGCAATAATCTTTCACAAAAATTTCTAAATTTTAATTTCGTAAGAATTTTTTTTGTTTCTAACCACACATTCATGCATTTTTATTGCTGTTCCAAGTGTAGGGGAGAGTGAGCACAATGAGGCATGAAATTTTCTTTCAAATTTTAAAATCTTATTTGTAAATAAATTCATAAAAAACGTAAATCGTATGAAACATAAGTTATTTCTACATATATAAAGTACAAAACGTAATCAAAACTAAGTATCTTAAATGTTTTAAAAGTTGAAAATAAAACTGGTGTACAACGTTTTTTTTGTGCTCCACAGTGGGGTCCTATGAGACATGGTTCAAAGTGAGACACAACAAAAAATAATCTTTATACGCAGTTACAAAACATCAAACCTTCGCCAAATTAATTTAAAATGTTAAATAGTTTTGGTGCTTTGTTTTATTAAATAAGTCTGGTTTTGCGGAAATATTATTTTGATGCTGTTCTTTGCACAAATGCTACATCTGGAAAAAAATGTTTCAGTGTTTCCTATCCTTCTCAGGTAATTTACTTTATAGTCTCGATCTAAATCTTTTTCATTAATTACTTTTCCGACGTAGTAAATAAGTTTTCATTTGCCAGCAAATTCAACAAAAATGAAGTCGCCTGCAACTGGTCCCCTGTCTAGTTTTTCGAAACCAATGTGGTAATCTTCGAACGAATCATCGTCATTATCTGAAGAAGAAACTGCAAGATCTCTAGATACTATCGAATGTTCAAAGAGTTTCCTGGATTTTATTTTAGATTTTTAACTTTTTTAAGGCACTGTCTTCAATTATTTTCTTTTCTGGAGTATCTATCACTATACTACTCTTGTCCTTCTTTCTTCCCTGGGCCTGCTTTTTGACATCGAGTAGGGTACAATGGAACATATGTCTCACTGTACCCCATGTCACAAAGTGCCCCAGATGCTGCTTAAAAAAATTGTAATTCTGAACCACCAAAATGTTAACCTCAAATTATCTACTGCGACCATTTCACGTCTTACTGATAGTAGTTTTAAATACCATAAATAATTTATGAACTCTAAAAACAACATCAATTTAATATTGCACAAAACAAAATACAAATAATTTACTTTAATTACTTGTAAACAGGTTTGGTTCCAGTATTCACCATTCTATCAGCAGCTGTGAAGTGCTGAAAACACGCGGTAATTTGATTTGTCTTCCTGTGGACCATGTCTCACTGTGCACCATTCTCCCCTAATCGTGAGAACCTAACGTTAATAGCACAGCATAGAAATTTAATTTTGGATGTGATTGCAGTCTTATATCTTCAAAACTGCAGGCAAAAAGAAAGAATAATGTCATTTTACAATCGACGGTCAGAGTTAGACTATTAAAGTTTTTTGCTTTTAGAAAAAATTTGCAGTTATCCACTATTTTTAATTAAATTTCAAATACATAGTTAAATCAGCGTTGGCACATAAGCAGTCTAAATGGAAATGTGTTATATTTGCAAGCAGTTTTCTCGAATTTGTTTTTAATTTGTATAGGTATTAAATGTATTAAAATATTTATGTATGTTTTACAATACTTTATTCGTCACTTCTGAAATTTCCGTGTAATTGGTTTATCAGAAATTTGAATATTGGAGTAAATGTAGAGTAAATATTCAGGAAAATTTCGGATCCGTATTATTCATGAGTTTGGCGTTCATGGTGGCGACCTCGTGCCGGATTTTATGACTTTTTTATTGACGTGTATGATGAAAAAATATTTTTAGTATTATTTTAGGACTTCCAGTTTGCAGTTTGAGTTTCAAATTAAGTAAAAGTCGAGTGGATAATGCGTCTGAAGCGAAAGCTTCTCCGATATTTATGAGCCATAAATGTGGATTTGTTTAAAGCGATGCTGGTGCACGCTTCCGATTTGTCCTTCAATTCTCCAAGAAGCACAATTATGTTGTTAAAATGCTGTGTGTAATTCAAAGAGAACTTTGCTGACTACGTGGGGACTTTACATTATTAATGGAAATGAATGGAAATACAGTGTGACTTCAATCTGAGTGGCTTATGGCAGACGTCCACTGAAAATTGTAATCTCTTGCATATGATTAACTTAGCAATGCGTGTTATATTCAGGACCCCGGATTACAAGAGATTAGACCAATTACTAGTATGGATTTTACACATTCAGATGTTAAATTACGACCTTTCTAGACAATTAATTACGAATTGGGGAGTGTAAATGGTTGCGAGTTTGCTGTAATAGTAGCTTCTTAAGCCTTATGTTGCAAATGAAGAAATTTGGGAAAATGTAATTATGTTGTTATATAATTTATAACCCATTAAAGCTAATGCACGAGCTTCTAACTAAAACCGCTTACAATTTGTAAAAGAGGATAAATTTTTGATTACGTTGAAGCGAGAAGAAGCTAGTGAAGCTGGTAAAGTAGGTAACATTTTTGATGATGCACGTCTTCAATGACCGTGTTTACGTGAACCTATTTAGATTATAATTGCCTCACCTCGATTTGGTTGTTAAAGAGAACCGTAATAAAATTCAAATGACACTTAATACGATTGGAATTCGTGATCTCAATAATGTTGGATGAGCGTGACCTTTAATCGATGTCCTCGAGCGCAACAAACTCACAGCTTCAAATGAATCTGAGGAGAGTGCTGTTTAACGAGCTCAACTCTTTTATTGAAAGGTCCACTTCAAACATTCTTTTATGTAAAAGAGATTTTACGGATCTCACGTCTGGCCGCCCTTCATTTCGGCTCCTAAAACGTAACATGGCGGATTAACAAGCGAGATATTGCATAGCTACGCCGTTTTAAAAAGGGATCAGCATTTGATCGCTAGCGGCGCTTCCGGAGAATCCAGAAATTCCTTATAGATGCGCTCTAGCGTGAAGATTTTAATTATTGAGTTGTTTTAGGTGTTTATAATTCTTAGAAGTTAAGTTTTTGTTACCAATTTTCTCCTCGACTCCGTAAAACTTCCCTCTTATTTAAGTAGTCTAAATATTGACTTACTCTGACGTTCACATAACTCTTCTCTGTCTATAGCTAAATAGGCGCAGCGAGAAGTAAGTTGACGTGAATAAGCTTGCTCTACATATTTTGCACCAACAAAGGAGAAAATGCCCGACAGCGGTATTCATTCCTCAAGTAGGTAGCTAGTTGATACTAACACTTAGCTCAATTCGAAACGCCCTAGGACAATACGACAGACACGCCTTCTTGCGCGTTCTACAAACGAAAGATCTGAACGAAAATATCTACCTTTCAAGAAGTTCTGAAATTGATCCGGTCATCCGCCTCATAAAGTCTAACGGGGCCAGTAACATAGTACTAGCAAGTGCAATTGACAGAAACAGTTTATCGCGTGTTCAGTAGCTACTATATGAATTTTTTTGTTGACAGTATGTATTAAAACTGTTATCTGCGATTTTGTTTCGTTTTCTATTATTATATAGCAGTCTATATGCGTTGTAACTGGTGACGTAGGTTAGGTACTGAAATGCAACAAGCGTTTGTTGTTTTTGAGCTACTTACATACGCTTTTAGAAATACAAAATCCGCTTTTTTGTAGCATAGCGTACCTTTGACCTCACGGATTGTTTGTTTATAGTAAATTTCTGAAAAAAATTAAAAAGACATTGATTTTTTTAAAATTTAGAGTTACGTGCGTATTTATAATTATTAACTCTTAGATTATTTGTTTTGTCAGTACCGTAAAACGAGGATACTAGGGACAATTTTAGCAGTTTTTTTTAAATAACTTTTTTATCTTTTATGTTAAAAATTTGAAATACAGGTTGATGTATAGAAGGATGTGAAACAAAGGCTATAAGATTATAAAAAATAATTTTTTTATGCATGTTACCCAATTTTTTCACGATTTTTCACTGTCCCAAGTTACCTCTGGAAGGAGGTTACTTAGGACAGTTTACATTTTATTTAATTCTGCTCTTGAATATTGACTTGGGACGTTAGAACTATATGGATGTTACTTGGGACATACCAGAGCACCACTTTATAATTTTTTTTTATCAAAAATCGTACCAGTTTGGAGTAGGGTATTATTAAAGTTAAAGATCTTTTCTTTTTGTGACTAAATCATTTTAGCGCTTTAGAAAATTAATTTGGACTTCAAGGTTAGCAATATCAACCAAATTACGCTCAGAACATCTTATTAAACCCATGTAAAAAAAATTTCATGAAAAAAAAAATGTTTAGATATCAAAAACGCTTTATTAATAACAAGTATATTTTACATGCAAATATTGGTTACAGAAAAATAATGCTTGCCTCTTTTAATAGTAGGGGCTTTTAAAACTTTAGACACTTGAGTAATATTTATAACATTTTCATCAACTATGTTGGGAAAAACATAGGCATTAGATACTTCATTATAACGGAGGCAGTTCACTAAAAAATTTGACTCATCTAACACAGTTACAACCTCAGCAATATATTGTTTTACACATTCCTTTTTGGTGCCCTTATAATAAGTAAATTTTGCCATTACAAAGTCTTTAAGTTTGGGAACTTGTTTTACAAATTCATTGCAGATCTCTGTTTTTGAATTTCCTGGCTGGTTACCCTCATGTTGTCCCAAGTTACATTAATTGCGCATCTGTACACAAAAAAAAATAAATAAACTAGACGGAACGAATTTTTAGGTTATGTGTCACATGGAAATCAATCTTAAGATGTGTAGCTATAAACCTACCTAATGTTAATCAGGCTCGAAAAATACCTGTAATAATTACAGCACTTTCTTTTCAATGTTTAAGAAACACTTAAAAATTTATTAAAATTTGGGATTTTTTTACGAACGCCATGCTATTATGTCAACTCCAACGAACTACCAGGAACAATATCAAAAATGTCTACTTTACCGACATGCATTCATCGTAGTTCTAAAGTGCACCACTGGGTATCTGTGAATTTTTAAATAAAATTAGCGGGAAACGTCCCAAGTTATACCCCCGTCCTAAGTATCCTTTTACGGTATGCTCTTTTGAGATTATAATTTAATTATTTGATACTGTTTGTTCAATTTTATGTAAATCTTCGCACATTCTAAGTTAGTTTTTTCTTTTTTATTAAATTATATTAAATTACTTTTAGGTAAAATTGCATAATACTTTGTATGGCATTTTTGTAAGTGCGTATTAAAAGTGCACGTGTTTTCACATCAAATTTTTAGTTAACGAATTTCGCTGACTCGCTCGGCTCATTGATAAATAATGTTAGTGTTTTACACTTTTTAAAATCGAATAGGCCTGCAGCTTCTTTGTTATGGATCTAAACCGACGTCGAATTGGCATCACCCAATAACAAACTTTGATTATTTAAAGATCAATAGTCTTAGTTTTCTGTTATAAGACAGGCAAATGGGGCAAATAAAAGTTTTAAAAATCTGAATCCGGAAGCGGAAGTTAAACATGTTTTTTTTGAGTTGTTTTTTGAACTTTCTGGCTCTAAATGTCAACCGCTACGACTCTTTGAACATTTTAACTTTAGCGCCTTATTACTCAAAAACAAGTTGACAGATCGCGTTGAAATATTTTCTCGTAATAGCTGTATAGAGACAGAATATTACTATGCACACAAATTTTCGAAAAGTAAAAAACTATACAGCGAAAAACTTTCCAAAATTTCCAAGTATTTAAAAAATATTACTCAAAAGCTAGCCATACGATCTTTATAAAAATTTTGTAAGCTCACAGTGCTAAGAATGAGCTTGAAAAATACAGCACGTTTCCACACAAGTAACTATAAATACCAGATACGTATTTCGACGGCAAAGATATCATCCTCGGTGGTTACCACTGATGATGATAGCTTTGATGTCGAAATACGTATCAGGTATTTAGTTACTTGTGTGAAACGGTTGCTGTAGTGTACTATTGTTAGTCCACAGTTTGAGTGTGTCTCCTTCTAAGATTGAGCTTATAATTTACATATCGTGACAATATTAAGAAGATTGGTCACTAAGCTACTCGTAATTATACACTAGTTTGTTACTGGCTGTGCAGCATCGTTATGGTATGGTGTTTGTTGCAACTCCATTTAGGTATTGTATTTAACAAAGCTAGATGGCATGATGAACTCGCATTGAGTAGTTCCATTATTTGAGATTTGACGTTGGACGTGATAACCACTGTGTTTGCTCAGACCACATCAATACCTTTTGGCATTGTAGTTGTAGATTAACCTTTAATTGTGATTTTTAATTTAAATTTTTGTGTCTCCGTGTCATGTTGGTAACCTCTCAATTGGATCAATATTTTGGCGTTTAAATTTCGTTTAATATACACAGATACACAGTTTTATAAAATCCCATTACACTGGCGTGATTGGAAATTAAACAATCAATAAAACAAACGTACAAAATGTATTTCAAATCTGGTTTTTCTTGGAGGACATATAGATGTTTTATATAGCTTCAGTACTGTCATCCTATAAAGCGTTTTCACCTATTTACATATTAAATTTGACCTCGCACCTTCGTACGTAATCAAGATTGGATTGCGTTACTTGATAAATTTGAGTGCCATTCACCTTAACCGATAACATTATTTTAAAACACGACAAATACCTGTACTATGTGGATTTGTTAGCTGAGAAACAATGCAATTTTTTTCCTTGCTGTTGTCGAAAGATCAAAGTCGAAGAACGCATGTAAGAACTTTGCAGGATAGCTTTGTGTTGGGCGTATAAAAAACAGATTACTGTTATGAAAGCACAGAAAAAGAAAGGTTAAAGAGAGCCGACTGATGATTCCCTTGAGGGTTTAAACACGGCTGAATCTCAATCGATAAATAGGAGTCCACCCTGCGAATAGATAGATGCATTTCCTAAGATTTCGATACGCAGTATACCCCGAAAAATAGCTTTCACCTCAGTAACCTCTTCCGATTGCTGAAAATCTGAAACATGAAACATGGAGCTGCACGGCTAAATCTTTGCGGTCTCGGTTTATGTCAGATCCACTGTATCGCACAACAGCGCGATAAAGAATAGAGTTGGGGGGTGGTTAGATGTTAGATGTGAGTGCGAGAGACGCACCGCAACGAACCGTAGCAGATTAGTGCTGCCACGCTGTCGAAGTTGTTAGCAGACAAAAGTATCTGAAGTAGAATTTTTTTCTAAATAAAAATAGCTTGTCAATGTGTAATATGGATATCAGCTGCATCTTTTGACGAACCCAAGTTTAAATGTGTAATTTACACGGTATCTTTGAACTTTTGATGTAAAATTAGATACAGTTATAAATTAAACAAATTCTTGTACTACGTTTAGTGTTCTATTAATTATACGTATCCTAAATGGTCTTGTTATAAAAGAGAAATTGTTAAAATCTTTAAAAACGCAAAAGTGAAGTTTGTTTGTTTTGCCCAATCTTTTATGAGCAAGGGAGCTGCTTCCAATAATTTTTTTAACAAAAAATATTCTACATAAATGGAAGAGTCAGTTGTAAGAGTTAAAAGAAAAGATTTAACTACTCACAGACATGCAAGACATTTTCCTCGATATACGCCAATAATAAATTTAGGTACTAAATAAACGAGTTGCATTACAATCTAAAATATTAAAAGGTCCAATTGTTGAAAATGTTGCAGTAAAATCATACCATTTTGCTGCTGTCCAACTCTAACATAAGTCTGCCGAAGGAAAAATAATGTTTTCAGTTTTGAGCTTTTAATTCAGGAACTGTTGGACTTACACAAAACAGCTGCGATGGTTGACACCGTCGCGATTCTTCCATTAATATAGTTACAACAGAATAAGTCAATAAGACAAAATGTTGTTTATAATTAAATTTACTTAGTGGTATAACGATAAGAGAAATTCAGATGAGAAATGTTATTTTAAAATTTTTTATTTTTTGAATGGGAACTTCTTATACCTTAATTATTGCTCATGTACTTCAAATTTGAGGATTAGCTTAATCTTCTTATACGAAAGCTAGCTTTTGAGTTATATAGCATCTCAAGAATGCGAAACAAAAAATAATCTTGAGAAAAGAACGCATTCAAAGGCAATTAATTTGTGTTATAGCATTAGAATTGTTTCTTTTACATTATAATAAGTTAGACCCGATTATTTCTAAATATGCGCAACAACTACGAAACCAGCTACTAAAAAAGGGTAGAAGGAAAGACAGATCGACTATATTTTTCTGGATATCTAGCTTTAATATGACGAGCACTACAAGTTTTTTAATTTTTAGGGGTTGGGATGCATTTCAGGGTGATTTGAAGACGTTACTTTGATGCGGAGTTATTTTCGTTATTTTTACAGATTTTCAATTTGTAGAGATTGGGATGCACTTTAGGGTGGTTTGATAAAGTCATTACTTCAAAAAACAAGAACGATTCTTGTCATTTTTACAAACTTTCAATTTTTAGGAGTTGGGGTGTGCACTTTCGAGCGGCTTAAAAAATATTTTCTATTATTTTAAAATGCCCCATGGATCTTTTTCAAGTTTCACAAATCTTCAAAATAATTCTTTTCAATAACCCTCCACAAAGTTTTGTAATTTTTGTAACCCCATTGGCTAAAATTTGGTTTCTTTGTCAATGCCTAAATTGCATGTAGCACTCTTCCAGATGTTTAGAATTAGAAAATTAATGCTATGCTTTCTTAAAAATATCTCTCTGATGACAATAGCGTAAAACGCTAAATTTAATTACCAAATGTATCACTATTATTAAGGAAGGGTAGTTTTTCTCCAACCTCTAAGCTATTAGGAGATGTAGTTTATTTTCTAGTTTCAGATATTGCATAGTCTGAAGTTCTCAACCTATGCCAAAAGCTCACACTCGATTTTTTAACCCTTGTCATTTATTAATGTTGTTTTGTTGGCATGACTGTTTTGTTCGGTTACTAAGTTTAAGCTGGTACGACTCCACTATGCCCACTGAGCAATGCTTGGATATCAGTGCGAATGGCAAGAATTTGCCTTATCGTATAATAACTGTTAAAGTATGAGAAAGCTTAATCGAAGTTTAATATTTGTATTTTTTTTTCAGATTATTGTAAGGAATAGTCTTATACACAACTCACAGGGAGGGTAAAATATGTAGCACGTAATATATTGATTACAATTCGCGTTATATACCAAGTCGTTTACTTGTTTTTCCAATTAAGTTTAATTCAGTACTATACCTATTTGCAATTTTTTCTGAAATAAACGTGCCGTTTTCTTGTTTGCATTTGAAGCAAAGTAAATATCCGAGACGTTTCAAAACAGATCAAAGTGCAGTTTACCTTCTACTCGGATTAGATTTGAGATTTGATTTGAATACGGTGTTCATATAGTGAAGGTTTTATAAAGACGTGTCAGCCTCTTCAGCATAATTCCTTGCTAGTGCTCAAGTTGAACGCCATACTTGCATGTTTGGCGCTATTTCAACTGGTTTAGAAAGGATTCGCACAGCAATCAA
Organism: Ctenicera cuprea; assembly: GCA_958336395.1. NCBI lineage: Eukaryota > Metazoa > Arthropoda > Insecta > Coleoptera > Elateridae > Ctenicera > Ctenicera cuprea. The sequence goes on along the minus strand of OY284496.1, from coordinate 13,888,907 downwards.
TAAAACCGTGGATATCGTGCGACTGGTGTCGGGATAAGTGCGGAAGAGAAAATGGTTAACTATAATTTTCAAACAGTTGTGGTGCAATTTCTGCCGTGAACCGTGTAAAAGCACGGTAATTCAAAGAGACCGCGGTGGTAGAAACAAGGAGGGCAAGTGTGAATGAATTACCAGTAACGTGTAGCTCATCCAGACAACCTGACAAAAGTATATAACGTGATGTACACGCTATGCACATACGATACTGACATGCACGGCATTACCAATGCCACGAAAGCTGCAACGACGCAACACGTCGGCTAATACCCACCGTGAGCGATAGTGTTTTTTGTTGCCCGCTGATATATTCCTTGGCCAAATGTCAAAGCGTGTCTGCGGAAGCTTGGTCCAATTTTGAGATGTATCAGGGTGGGCGGAAACCCTAGCTAGAATTCCTCGACCGACGTTGATAAACGACCCTCTGCCCATCTTGTTTGCAGCGCTACCTGGTATAACTCAAAGCTGACCCGGCGCCGACGGCGGAGCTGCAGGAATTCGTTCCGAATAACTCCGTGAAGGGTGTTTATTTACGATCAACTCATGCGTTATTGGAATACAAAAGTGCGCGTACCCACGTCGCGGAGTTTGGATAGCTTGCGATGAAAAAAATGTCTGCAGGGAATTTCTGCGAGATAAATTTAATTTTCTTGCGTGATCCTTACTGGATTTTTACTCGCTAACATAATTTCAGATTATATTCCGCTTACCAAATAGCTTTAAACCACTTAAAGTCACAAATGCTATTATACTCTAACGATAGCTTTAAATCTGTTGATGCAAATTAACAACCTGACGTTAAATTAATAGGTATTTGTGAATATTGAACACAAATAATGAATTACGATAGTTAGCTCTACATGTGTAAAATATATTTTATGTATTTTTATATTATTATTTAATGTGTGCGTAAAATATCGTCAGAAATAACATACAGGGTGTTCTCGCGGACACGTGCTGTGTGAGGGTATTCTACAAAACAAAACTAAACTAAACAATTTTACGATTCGATCAATATTTTTAGAGTTGAAAATGATAAAAAAATATTTAAACTCAAATTTAAGTGTTAAATCAAAGTACTGAAAATATAGACAATAAATTCCAAAAAACAAGAGATAGTTCAAAATGATAATTGAGAAGAAACATTTCAAATATAAAAATGTTCCAAAAATAGTTGTTTAAATATAGTCTATAATTTGATATCATGCAATAACATTGATTATGTCGAAATTGGTCCAAAGTGCAAAATAATGGTCGTGAATTATTCGAACCCAGAGTATTAAACTCGGTGCTTCTAATAATTAATCCGGACGAGCGGCACGTTTATACGCGGCTATTCTTTCGCACTTTGCACCAATTTCAACATAATAAACGGTACTGAACCATACCAAGTTAGGAACTATATTTAAAGTAATTAATACATTTTATTTCTCTTTCTAATGCTGTTTTCAAGACTAGTAAAGAAAGCTATAACAAAGATTTTGAAAAATTGATGTACCTAGTAGTAACGTAAACTTTCCGATTTACACTTGCAATAATTCACAAAATAATTGTAGTACATACAACAAAGCAATTGCTTCAAATGTTTTAGACTAATACATGAACAATCGCGCATTTACTGTTCCCACGATGATTTGTGATCACATAGATCTAAAAACTGGCTAAATATATATTATACGGAAAATTATTTACAGCCAATGTGATAATTTTTAATACCAGAAAATAGAGAAACAGAAAGATGAATTATGTTTCTTCATTTGGCGTATTTGTTCAGGCCCGGTATGCTATATATGCAGTTGTATAGAAGGATGATCTACTAGTGACGTAGGTTTAATTCCTGGCACCCCGGTCTGTTTCTGTTTCTTAGGTGTAGTACTAATCGTAACATTAATCTAATGGTTTTCGCTCTAAGCCTGAACACAAAATTTTATTACCTAACTTAAATGGTCAACTCATTTATTGTGATTTATTTAATATGCCCAAAATTATAATTGTTTCGATTTTTAGGTGTCAATTGTTGTGTAACATTAATTATGATAATTGTGCATTATTACAATGAATGTAACAAAACAATTTCCACATAAAATTTTGGACACATACATGCTATTTACTTATTTTACAAAATAAAAATAGAATATAATGTATCCGTTATGTTATCATGCAGAAGATAAAGTTGCAAATTATGCGGTAATAATTTACCTCGTTTGTTAACATTTTAACTTCAGATTTTTTATCTTCTTAACCCTATTATAATTTCGTTTTTGTCGCGGATTTTGCTTAGACCTGATTAAATTGAGCCATAATTTAATTTGGTAATACATCTTGTAGATTTTTTAGAAGAAAGAATAAACGTGAGATGCGCTTTAAACTTTAAAGTACCTTCGTTAAAATTTTGTAATGTTACATCTGTAGCGTAAGCTCAAACAGTTTTTATTAAACGAATTAAATTTTGTATAAATGGGAAACGCTGAAATGCGTAAAGTCTGTAAAAAAGAGAATTATACAGTGTGATTCAGAATTACGGTGCAAAATGTGTAGAAGACTAAAAATTAGGAGACCAATATTTCTTTGATTTACTGTTCGTCAATTTATAAGATAACTGTTGGCCACTAAAAGAAGCCTACTAAAATTCGTCAATTGATGATATATCTAAAACCGTTGGTTCGATTGTTTCAAATTTCGTACAGAAGCTCAAAAAATAATAAAATTAAATATTGTTCGTAATGTATTTTTACAGTGGTATCTGTGTGTGGATGCTTCGTGATTTTTGCATATAACGTTTTGGTGGTTTCGTTCTGGTAATTTAATTTTACGCAAAAAACGAAAACTTGTCTTCTTGTATGGTGCTCCATTTTATAGGTAAACGCTTTTAATTATCAAAGTAATAAAAAAAAGAAATTGTCGTTGAAACAAATGAAAGGAAACAACTGAACGCTAAATTTCGGTTAATTGTCATATGCGTGTCTTTTTGCAAGTTTTTAAATTGTTTTCCATAACGGAATGCAAGTTCTGTAAACGTAGCACCCCCCCCCCCTTAAATCTCAGAAACAAACATGTGTGATTCAAACATGATTTAGCTTACTTCGTTTGTACTCAATTTATATTTTTGTCTATTTTTATAACACAGGCAAGTACTTCATAGTCCTATGTTCGGAAACGATGCCAAAAAGAGTTTGGCAGTTATTATATATTCAAAAGCATTTTTGCATTACCGTTTCACCCCTAACATTGAGCACCATAAGATTGCATAATTTTTGCTACTGTATCATGACCATAATTTGAAAAATAGTAATATTATAAGAACATAATATGAACATAGTGTAATTGCCGTGAAAGCCATAAAATGCCGTTCACACATTGCTATTTTCAAGGTTTTTTATGAGATTTACATCGGGTTTTGATTTTTTCGAAAACGGTTCCTTGGAATTACAAAAACCAAAAACGAAAAAACATTTTTCCACCAAACTTTAGGTAAGAGGTAAACTTCTCTGATATTTTTTGCACTTAACAAATTAAGTTGTGGGTCTTATTCTACTATCACTTATGCGTAATTTAGCTTAAGCAGAAATTTTTCAATGTCCCACGACTTTTACATGAAAGTCATGCCTTTTCAATTTTCAAAAAATTGTAGAAGGCGTCACAAAGAAACTAGCGGACTGAAACAGGAACCAAATTATAGCCCATCTCTAGCTATATCGCGTACGCTTACGCCCAGTTATGTTTTGTGGACTGATCTATACCCTGACCCAAATTTACTCTAAGCTCCAGGCGTTTACACGTTCTTCTTGCTAACTAGGACCAAGTTTGATATAGTCTCATTTTGATTCCAACATGTGCGCCATGTGTTAACAATTTATTTATACTGGAAAATCTTTTAAAGATTTGGTTACGTGATAGTTTTGTTGCGTTTGCATTTTATTGCAAAACTCCAAAACGTGAGTTTCCTCGTCAGAACAATTCATTTATGTTTTTGCAGAAACAACTCAAATTTTGAGTTAGATCCGGATTTACATAAGGCAGCGGGTAAAGCGAATAACGTATTACTTAGGTCGAGAAAGTTAGTGCTTAGGTCGGTCCCACTTTAAGTCAGGTCACTTAAAAAAGTGACCCGACCTAAGTGAAGGCCATTCGTTTACACCAAGTGATCTAAATAATTTAGGTTACATTTAATGCATAAGTCGCTACTTAACGTTCGGTGTAAACGTACTTATTAGCCTTTAGAATTTAAATTAATTTAATTTAAAAAAAATCGTAAAGCCAGTTTTCGAGAAATAATTTTTTTTTATTTTTTTACTTCAGTTTCAGTTTTAGTTGCAAAAATTCTCGAAGTTTGTAACATTATGTGCCCCTAGAGCATTCACAAAACCAAATTATAGCTCATCTTCAGCTCTATAAGACTATAAAATTAAAGAATATCGTGTTGCCAGAGTTTGAGTAATATTTTTTTAAATTTTCCAAAATCTTGAAACGAGTTTAAATATTTATAGTATTATTGTATCTTCTTAGGGCTACTATAATACCAAATTTAAACTTTATATACCAACTTGAGTTTTTGAGTAATAAGACGTTAAAGTCAAATAACTAAAAAAATCATAACGGTCAACATTTTAAGCTAGAAAGGTTGGAAAAAGCGTTGTATTTGTATCAGGTTTCCCTTCTATATTTAAGATAGTTAGTTTCCAAAAGAATGCAACTAAAAACCGATTTCGAATATTCTCATCAGTACTTTCCTATACTGAAAGTATTAGAAAGTAAAAATTTATGCCAAAAATGTTATAAGCAAAAATCAAGGGTGGCATCATGAGCATCCTTTAGGCACCACTGTAAACCTTAACTGCAGCATCTTTTGTTAGTTGTTGAGCATTTTTATCACATTTGAAGAAATCGGACCAACGGTTTTGGACATACCATTAATAAACGAATTTCAATGGGCTCCACCGAGGAGCCCGTGCCAGCCCTTATAAATTGACGTATAACAAAACGAAAGAAAGAGGAGTGGCTTTACTTTTAGTGTTCTACACATGAGTAAAATATTGCACCGTAATCCTGAATCACCGTGTATAATAAGGTGAGAAGATGCCGAAGACGCCCTGAAAATTTAAACAGAATAAATAATCTCTTGCTGTTGACAATATAATAGATTGGCGTTTATGTTACGAATTCAACGTTACTTAGTATGGTTAGAATAAATTGAGAATCGAGCTTCGTCAGTGTTGAAAACACGTCAATAAATTGGTTTCACACTCCACTGCAGTATCAGTTGGCAATGAAGTCAGGTACACACCAAGAAATAGTACATAAATTGGAGAACTTCGAAATTGCCAATTTTCATGTAATCATTCTATATTTAATTTTCTTGTTCTTTCTTTTCTTCGTATTACGAAATAAATCATGTTTATAGAAATGGTTTTTTTTCTATTTCGCCAACAATTACGAGTAAATGAATTTGTTTTATCCGTTCCATTATAGGTGGAAAATTTTTTGAAATAGATATTAATTATTTTACGAGAAACTTGTGCAATCTAGAACAGGGAATTGTTTTTGTTTGTTGACCAGGGAATCGCCAAAATTCCCGTGGCTCTTACAACTGAAATGGATTAGAAGCTAAATAAATGATTAGGTTCTCCTTGTTTGACCTTTGCTATCGGCATTATTTTAGTCCATATTTTTCTTTCTTCTACATCTGCAACGCTAAAAACATTCTGCATTAGAATTATATTATTACCAAAGATCGGACTTTTAGTCGCCAAAGAGCAAACATTTTCTTTAACACTCAATAAGTAAACACATGGGCGTACTCAAATCCATTAAATTATAAGTGAAACGTATTGGAAAAGATAACTAATTTTTCGGATAAAAATTTAGAAAAAGTTGTATACTGCAATTCTTAAATTTTTTATTCAATGGTGGTTTTTCGTCCCTTATAGCTCAAAGCTTTCTTTCGTAGAACTTTGTCGTTGTATTAATGAATTTACACGTTCTATTTTCATTAATTCGTGGTTACTATTTTACATTTCAATAAAAAAAAATATTTTTGCAGTTTTATAAAATTGTTTCGTGAAGTACTTTTAAAAATAATGACCATACGTATTCTACGCTTATGAACCATGGTTTATTTTATTAAAGTATTACACAAGCAATAATTCCAGATGACCAAATAACCGATACCTTATCTACACAAGCTAGCAAACATATGCATGTGTTAACATTATAATCTCGTAGATAATTTGTTATGTACGTGACTTTATTATTATGCAGTTAAGTTATTTAGAATTATTGCAGGATTCTGCTATTCTAACTTTTGTACCTACCCATCGCATATTTACGCGAAAAGCTAATTTAGTTCAAGTTGCTTTAGGATATGGTTGCATAAACAGCGTGGGTCAAAAGAGATGGGTTTTAAAATATTTCTGCTAATTTAAGAACATAGGTAAAAAAGTTGCTGATAATAGTTATGCGAACCGACACGTACTATAAACTGCCACATGAAAATCTTATACAGAGTGTCTCATAAGAAAATTATTTATAAAATAATAATTTTCTTATACGGAATGCCTTATATATTCTTCCTTAAAATAACTTTAATTCCCAACAAAAAATCTAAATATTCTTTTTTTGTAAATGTAGCTTACGAGAAAAAATAAGCAAATAAGAGAATCGTGGCCCGCGATGAAAAACAAATGAAATTGATAGGTGCGTTATTCACTTCTATTACATAAATGGCATATTTTTACTTTATTCGTTTGTATATTGTGTTTGTGTTTTGTAAGACATTAATAGTAGTAGTAAGATAATTCAAATGTCACCCTAAATATATGTAAAATATGACATTTATGAAAAGTATTACTATTTGAATAAGATTTTATGTTAGTTTAGCGCACGGGTCAGTCCGTACAATTTTTATTAATAATTTTCTAACCTATCTTCTCAAATAGCAGAAATGTTTTAAAACCCGTGCCTTTTCTCAGGGTGTATTGTTATTGTGTAACTTCCAAGTGGAATTATTTGCAGATTTTTTCGACACAAAATAATAGCTACTGCTATTAATTAAATGAACGCACTTTTAGTCGCAGAATAGTACCAACGCGGCAAAAAATTTCGTTAAAATTCAATGTCAACAATAACCATGAGCGTAATCGAATCCATTACGTTATACGTGAAACGTGTTGCACGATGTTGCAAGGTTTCTACTATTGCGATATTTACTAAAAGTTAATATTGTAAAATACCTGGTTTTGCAAGAAGAAGCGTTCCAAAGAAAACGAAAAAGCGGAGCGTTATAAACTTCAATATGCATGTGCTTGTTATAGAAAATGGGACTTATTAAAATGGTTTTGGTAATATTCTTAAGGTTATAAAATCATTTTAAGGCAAAAATTTGTTGCTATTAGAATCATTTAAGCACTTTCATTCTGTTATTGGCAATTTGGCATTCGGCGGAGAATATGGCATCAGGTTGTCGCAATATATTAAACAAGTGTTGCATCGAAATTATTAAAAATTATAAATATACTAAAGTCGCTAAATAATCCAGTCAGTTGTTCACCGGCCAACTTTTACAGTTTTAATCCATTAACGAGTTGCGACGTTGAGAGGTCATTTTCAGTGCTTAAAGATATTTTGTTAGACAAGAGAACTAATGTTTTGCCTAAGAATTTAGAAAAAGTTGTTGTGCATGCTGCAATTCTTAAGTTTTTTTATTTAACACCGATTTTCCGTCCCTTATGAATGTTGATAGTCCAAACTTTTCTTTAGTAGAACTTTCATGTTGTATTAATTAATTTACACGTTCTATTTTTATTAATTCGTGGTTGCTATTTTATATTTAATTAAAAAAAATATGTTTGCAGTTTTATAAAATTGTTTTGTGTAGTACTTGTAAAACTCATGACCATTCACATTCTACGCTTATAAACCTTGTTTTATTTTATTTTACTATTACACAAGCATCAATTCCAGATGACCAAATAAATAATAACTTTCTGCACAAGCTAGATTAAGGTCAAACATATGAATGTGTTACCAGTCTAAGCTCGTAGATAATACGTTTAAAATTTTAGATGTGCGCCAACTACATATCTAAAAGAATTATGGCAGAAATTATTATTAATCGATTGCCTCATCAGTTAAATACTGACTAATAAATACTAGACTCGAAATCCAGACACTAGCCCTATTATGAATGTTTTACATCATAACAACGATGAAATAATTTTCTCGTAGTTAAGCTATTTTTATATTTAAATATTATACATACAAGCGAGTGTTTTACAGCTAGTGCCGTCTCTCGCACCTCAAGCGCCAATAATCTTTGTCTTGCCAGTCTTCGTCGTTTAGTCCACGACTTTCCATCGCCTCTTGAACTTCCTGATTCCAGTTTCTGGGTGGTCGCCCTCTTTTTCGTCTTTCCCAGGGTCTCCAACTCCATATTATTTGCGGCCATCTGTTTGGATCCATCCTCCGCATATGACCATACCACTTTAATCTTTTCTCCTCTATTTCTTCCATTACGGTTTTTTCCATTCCCATTCTTTCTCGAATATCTTCATTTCTTACGTGTTCTTCGCAAAAAGTCCATTTCTGTGGCTAAAATTTTTTCTTTATTTCTTTTGGTTATCTTTCATGTTTCCGCACCGTATGTAAGTATGCTTTTTACAATCGAATTGTATATTCTTTTTTTGGTCTGTCTGTGGACTTGTTGTGACCATAATACTGAATTTAATTTTTGGGTAACTTTTCTGGTTTGTGAGATTCTATGTGCGATTTCTTTTTGGCTGTTACTTTCCTCCGATACTATTGTACCTAAATATTTGTAGTGTTTGCAGGCTTTTATTGGGTATATATTTGCAGGCTTTTATTGGGTATTTATTTGCATATCCTGAGCTCTTCCATTTGCTACCATATATTTGGTTTTGTCGAAGTTGATCTTAAGTCCCCATTTTGTAAACGTTTCATTTAGTTTTCTGGTCATATAATTAATATCATCCTCATCTGCTGCAAATATCACCTGATCATCGGCAAAGAGTAGTGTATGTAAGAAATTTCCATTTACATCTATTCCCATTCTATAACATTTTGCTTGCCATTCTTTTAAGGTCTCATTTATATACACTTTGAATAAAGTTGGGGACAAGCAACAGCCTTGTCGTAATCCCTTTGTGGTGTTAAATTGTTGTGATACTTTCTTTCCAATCTTAATCACGCTTTTTTGATCTTTATAAATTGTTGTGATCGCGTCTATATAGGCCTGGGGTAGATTAATGTTATTTAGTACCTCTACCAGTTTACTAATTGGTACCGTGTCATATGCCTTTTCCAAATCTATGAACATAATATGTGTTTCCCTATCCCTTGCCGATCTTTTCTGTATCACTTGGTTTAGTGTGAAGGTGTTATCTGTACATGACCTACCAGCTACAAACCCGCATTGCCCTTCACCAATTTGAATTATATCCTCTATTCTTTGCTTAAGCCCGTCCATACAATCTCCCTATTGATGATGTTACTGTAATACCCCTGTAATTATTACAGTCCGTTCTACTTCCTTTCTTGTAAATTGGAGTAATATATCCTAATTTCCACTCTGCAGGCAATTCTTCTTTTTCTATGAAACATCTATTAAAAATTTGCTGTAATATTTCTATAAGTTTGCTAGGGGCGTTTTTAATTAATTCAATAGGAATATCTCCTGGACCCGGTGCTTTGTTGTTTTTCATGTTATTTAGTGCTTGAAGGATCTCCTGCTCCGTTATTATTTCAACTCTATCTTTTCCATCCTCATTATCTTGCATCTGCGTTGTTTGTTGCCTTCGATATTCTTGCCTGTTTTCTGTTAACATGTTTTCGTAATAGTTTTTCCATTTTTCAATTTGTATCATTTGAATATTTGTCCTTTGTCTATTGTCTTGCCTAAGGTTGTTTATCACGTCCCAGGCTTCTCTGGTTCTTGTTCCTCTTATATATCTCTCAACATTTTCGCATACTTTATCCCACTCGTCATTTTTTACCTTTGTTACCACTTTTTTTACTTCTCTTCTTATTTGTATATATGCTTTTCTATCTTCCTGGTCTTGTGTTAGTAACCACTTTTGATAAGCTTGTCTTTTCTCTTTAATTATCTGTTCTACAGTTGTTTGTTCCCAATTATTTCTTTTTATTTTCCTTCTTTCTTCTCCCAATGCTTCGTATGCGGCTGCATGTATTGCTTGTTTTATTTGATTATAACTTTCTTCTACACTACCGTATACCTCTTCCGTCAATTTGTTTGATAGTCTTAGCTTATACAGAAACTTGATCGAATCATCCTGTAATAATTTTAAGTTATATCTCGTAATTTTTAGGTCTTTTTTCGTTGCTGTTTCTTCTGATTGTTGATTTTTTCCCTTTTGTTTTAGGTATATTTTCGTACGCATGTGAACTGTGCCACATTCGGCCCCTCTTAAAGCTTTCACATCATGTGTTTTTATGTTTGTTCGTTGTCTTCCTATATAATAATCTATAATAGATTTTAATCCGCGAGTGGGTTGAGTCCATGTATATTTATGTTTGTCTAAATGTTGGAAATACCCATTTTTTATTCTTAGATCAAATGTGTTGCATATTTCTATTAGTCTATTTCCATTATCATTGACTACTTCTTCGCCAAATTTTCCTATAATTGGGTCTTGTTCTTCACGTCCTGTTCTTGCATTTAGGTCACCTAAAACTAAAATTTCTTTCCGTTTTCCAATTTTCGTTAGTAGTGCAGTCAAGTTACTTTCAAAGTCGTCTTTAGTGTTATTGTTTGCGTCATCTGTAGGAGCATATGCAGCTATTATTACCATACTATGCCCGAATATTTGTAATTCGATTGTCATTAGTCATTCGTCAATCTCTTCCCAATGCTGAATGTGTCTTTTGTATTTTTTAATCTTTAAATGTTTTGTAAATGTTATTATTTTTGATTCACAAATTTTAAGGTTTTATGTGAAACAAACAGTTTCCAGAGAAGTGTTCGTTGTTACCTCAAATAATGTTTTCATTTACCTGACTGTTTTTCTGCAAGGTCTCGTTTTATAAACATCTGCTAAAAGAAAAGATAGTTTATTAATTTAAAATTACATTTTACGAGTTCTAAATATTTTTTGTGTCAATATCCATTGTGCTTGACAGGGTAAGATCGTTTTATGTTGTAAAGGTAGAGAAAATTTGTTAGATAATTCACTATTTCTTTCTAGTTCTAGTCGAGCACACCCAAGTTTAGCACAATTGCTTCTTGTGTGTGCCATAAGCAGCTCTATAACTGGTCACTGTCTTCCAAATACATTACGATATTCGGCTTTACTATGAGCGAGACCTTACATACATTAACATTCTTTCTCGTTTAGGTAGGGCCAATCTCTGGGGAACATAAATATGGAGAGTTACTCTTTCTTCGCAAGAAATTTTGCTTGGGGCGCGTGCTGCTTCCATCACGTACTACGCGGTCGTAATTATGATTATGAATACTTGCATAATGTTTGATGTTTTATTTGTAAATTGAGTTTTCGAATAATTATGTATTTAGGTAGACATTTAAAACTATTTTTGTTTTCTATTCCACGAAGCTATAAAATATCATAGAGTAAATTAAATAATTATTATTTAATAATTTTTTGTTCCTTTTACACAATCAATTCATGGATTGAAAAGGTTTTTCCATGTTGGAGTCAAATCGTGAATTGCTTAAAGTTTGTTTGACTGCTGAACTGTTTCCAAAAAGCATAATATTGTGGAAGTTCAATAATGCTTCTTGTTAGAATTTCAAGGTATTAAAGAAAATTACATAGGAGACCTTGTTATCGAGCAAAAACTAAACAACCCTATCATATAATGACTATTATTTACCACTTAGCGCGACGTGTCAGTCAACTTGAAGTTTTTGCTTCCTGTATAATATATTTTACTTTTACGAAGCTGTCTCCAACAGAACTGCCACAAAAACAACCTCCGCTATGCAAATCTAACTTTTAAATTATCGAAAACCTGTTTAGCTTTTTAGAGTTTTGTATATTTCAGTGCTCAAGATATTCAATTTTTTCTTACAAAAAGTGACAAATAAAAACTTTAAGTTATTGTTTACCTGTTTCCAAATTAATTTATTTTGAATTTTTAAATAGCATAATAAATAATAATTGTAGCATATTATATTTAGTGTTCTGCATTTTTGTGCTGACACACTAGCAGGCAAAAATTAGGTATAGTGTAAAATACTACAGACCGATCAAATAAAAACTTAATAGCGGTCGCCTTTGAAACAAGCACGTCATGTCTATCATTAGTTTGCAAATCGCGGAGCTATTACCATAGTTGAGCGGTTTATTATTTTACCCCAATTGCTCATATTTAACATTTTTAACAATTAGCCAGTGAGCGTGGTAAATTATTTTTAATATTTATTTATTATATTTTACAAGCGTATGATAAATGTCAGTTATAAACACATTTTGTATTATTATTCTATAAATTAATATAACCACAAAACAAAAATATTCAGTATTCATTACTAAAAATGAGTCTGGAACATCGAATTTCGTTCGTGACTAATGTAACACACATAATGTAAAAAAGTATAAAACGGTTGTTTGGCTTAGCGGTAAAGGCGAGGGCTTGTAATGTTCACCTCAATTTAAATTCAGTGACAGAGTTAGTTGTTTAATCTTTTATTTATTTAAAAGAAATGGGTTTGGATTTAAACTTGAAAATGTTTTATGTTGCTTTGTTAAAACCAGTTTTACGAACGAACGAAATTAAATACCATTTAGAAAAAAAGTAAATAAACGTATGTAAAAATTATAAACGTCGTTGCGGCCATTGTTTTATACACGCAGCTATTATTCCACAGATAGTTGTATATGCTAATTTTTAAATTTCAATTAAAAATCAACTTTTTTTAAATAACTACAAAATAAAAATTAAAATAATTTCTAGACGTAAGAAAGATAGTAGTAAAAAATTTAAAAAAATAAATTATTAAATAAAAAAAAATAGGTCTGTCGCGGAATTTAAACTGGTGTCTCCAGATCACAAGCCCTCGCCTTTACTGCTAAACCAAACAACTAACTTACTTGATAACGGTTTAAAAATGTTAAATGAGCAGTTACGGTAAAATTATAATCTATGATAATAGTTCCACGATTTGCAAACTAATCATCGACATGGCGCGCTTGTTTCAAAGGCTACTGCAATTACGTTTTTATTTAATCGCTCTATAGTATGACACAATCAAGCAAATGTTAAATTACGCGTCATTGTAAACAATAGTTCAGAAACGCGAATCACCGAACAATGGTTTTAATTTGAAATCAAAACGCCTACCTATTAAGCTCTACCAGGTGTTCATGACACATGACGCAGATAAACATATGAAATTTTGGTATGTTTAATAGAACTTGGAAACTCATTATTTGGCCTAAAAGCAAACTATGGCTACTGCCGGTTTTACCAGAAATAACATAATCTTTCTTAGTTTAAATTAAACACCTTGTATATTGTTGTATGTTCGGAATTAAAATTGAAATTATGAGTCTGTCTCTGCCAATTAAGAGAAGTCCTGACAATTCAAACAATTCTTTTTGTAATATTTGTTTACTTTTAAGATTGCCGTGACCTACCCAAACCTACTCTTATCAAGTTCTATGCACCCCAAAAAATACTTACCACCTAGAAAACACACCCGTTTTAAATAAAGACTTTTTCAATGATTCTAATGATACCCGCAACATTTTTTTTTGAAATGCTAGCCTTTGTTTAACATCTTAATATTATGTTTTAACTTGGTTAGGATCGATTAGTGCGGGTCATGGCACTCTTAATAGTAGGGAAACATAAATTTAACAAAAATGTTTTTGAGATGTCACAACTTCACTTATTAGTTGCTATAGACCGACTTAGAATGTGATCCTAAATCCGAATATGCAAAAATATACAGGTTGTTCCATTTCAGAAATAAGAAAGTTGATGTCGTTTCCAGTGAATGCAAAAATAATCGGATTTATTTATGGGCCATCTAATTAGTTTTTACGGTCTATAAAACATATTAAACTTTAATTTCTTAAATTAATTAAGAAAAAAGGTGGTGCGCTATGTTTTATTAACACCCAGTATATTGTGTTGTAATATTTTTTTTATTTGTTTCAGGTATGACTGATCATCTGCTTAGCGCAAGGGTAGGCACGATTGGTGAGTTACATTTGCACATTAATATGCCGAAGTAATAATTCTGACGCCAGCTATACTTAATTGATTGATTATTAATTATTGCTGTTATTGCCGCTATCAAAGGTAAATTGGCTGCCGTAACCGCGCACAAATACCCATGAAAGTATATTTCCGCTCGAATTTCGGATAATAAAATTACAAGTTGGGCATACAACCGGGCCTTTTCATCATGAAACGTCGTTAATATTAACGCATCGCCTGTTTAATAATATCAAATCAAATTTTGCACATGTTTAATTACACCATATCAACGAAATTGTCACAATAGAGCATGTATGTGATCAGCCATGCGGGCAGGTCTTTTGGGATTCCGGATTAATGTGATAAGAAACAATATACGTGCTTGAAAACAGAAATATCTCATAAAGCGGGGGAAAATTGCGAATGTGTAATATACGTACATTTGTGAAATGATATACATTTCTGCTTTTGTGTCGGTTTCTGGGATGTATTCAAGTTCCCCACACGTCATCGCGATCGTAGGCCTTCTCCATTTAAATTTCTATATAATTCAAGGGATCAAAGCATTAGAGTTACAACCCCAAGACCGCAACTGTTGTATTACGTTTGCTCTCTTAGAAAACATACTTTCATTTGTGTTGCTATTGCTATTGTTTTCTTGTTATTTATTTAGTTTTAGTTCTCAGTATTTCTCATTATTTTAGACATTACACATTAAGACTGTTATTTGGTTTCTTAATATACTTTTCGTAACAATTTTGCTTTTACGCGATTTGTTCAATATAATATCAAATGTTTTCATGTTTTAATAGGGCTTTTATACAAGGAACTGGATAATTCCCCGTCTTGTTAAACCTACGACAATAGCGCTAAAAACATGCCAGAGAGCATAACCAGTAGCGTTCCACTATGTACACAATAAAATACAATCACTAATTAATGTCAAAAAAAGTTGACTCCTGCCGGGGTTCGACTTGTTGGTCACCTACGTCGTACACACATTTTCAAACTGAGCTACCGGACTGCGTACAGCAAACGCTACAACATGAAACATAAAAACGCGACTTGTGTGGCTTCAACAAAAAGACGGTTAGTACCTTCTTTATAATTACAATACACAGCTGTATTATCTGATCTTTCAAACATTTAAGACTAAATACGAAAAATATTTCAATTTTTTAATACATCTATGAAAATTTAAATATTCAAAACTTTTGTTATTAAAGAAACATGTCATTTTTTCAATTTTTCAAAATAGATCATTATTTACAGTTAATAACGCAGCGACAATTGTACTACAGCTTTTTGGAAAATGAGCGAAGCATTTTGTCTGGACTTTTCTATACTTATACAAAATAATTACTGTGATATATTTGTATAATCACAACAATTACAGCACATCCAACTAAGAAATGTCTTCAGTTTTAGGTTATTTAAATATAAACCCTACTAATCCGCCATTACATAAAGGACAAGTAACAATAGTCAAAACTCATAAACTACCTGAGTAGAAATTTCAGAGTAATGCGGTACGCAGCGGCCAGCTTCTGCCTTTTAAAGTTGTCATCGATGTTCCTATGCCGATTAATTTAGGTAAAAAATCTACGTTTTATTTTTTGGAAAAGATTCTTGGGGGTTTAAAAAATATCAAAAACGCATAGACGCATTTTGTTAAATTTAAAAAAGGAGGTGGAAGATTAACCTCCTAAATATCACTGAACTTAAAAATATAGTTTTTAATCTTATTCTAGTATTACTCATGAGCAGTTCAGTGTAAACAAAATTTTTTTTATTGTCCTCCGTTTATTAAAGAAAGGGGCATACATTTTTGGTTTTCAAAAATTCATAGAAGACGTCTTAGAAAAATTAGCGGGCAAAGTTTGCGAAAAGAAACGCTAACAAAAACAAATATTTAACTTCCACTGCCGGTTTGAAAGTTTATTTTCCCAGTGAATTCTTAATGAACCCCAAAGCTCACTGAAATCAAACCATCCGTTCGGGAGTTATAGAGCGCGCGCACTCACACACACGCACACAGACAGACATTTTAAAAAAACACTTTTTTAGGTTCCTGGAGGTGCAAAACATGCATTTTCGACAAAATTTTGATTGCGAAAATTTGCTTGAAATTATTACCTCCTTACACTAAAAGGACAGGAAAGTAAAAAATGACCGAAGCACTTCGCCTGGACTTGATTATACTTTATAAATTGTTAGTTACTTATCTTATTTTCATTTTTTCGTTTTACCTGCGCTTGACACCTTCCTAAGCCTTTAACCTTTAACAAGGGATTACCAGAAACCCATCTGAAATTTCTTTGATATAAATAAAATATAACAACAATGTTCACAATTACACTAATAAACAACGCCAACTATCTGGTCCGATCTTAAAAGAAATATTAATCATAGGCTTCGGAGAGGGCTGTGAATGAGACTGATAGTGCGCTGTAAGTTTGTTTATTGTAAAAAATTGATTTTTCTTTGAGTTCTTGGACAAATTTAATATTCTTTAATATTAAGTAAACCAAAAAACGCAAGTACAAATTCGTCCGCCAGAAATTTGGTAGGAGGAGGACAATTAATTCTCCAAAATATTGCTGCACTTAAAAACTATGTAGTGAATCTTATTCTACTACCACTCATAAGAATCTTATTCTACTACCACTCATAAGCAAGTTAGCTTAAACAGCAATTTTTTAACTTGCCCCATCTAATAAATAAAGAGGGATAAATTATTGATTTTCAAAAATTCATAGAAGGTGTCACCGAGAAATTAACGGACTGGCACATGTACGAAATTGTAACATTGTGTACCGTTAGGGCATTTCCAATATCAAAATGGTAGGACGTTATTGCAGTCAATGACGGTGCGTGGACCGTTACTATTAAAATAATTTTAAATATATGATAAGTGATGACTTCTAAAGTATTAGAAAGTCCAGGAGAAGTACTTTGCTGAGTTTTTGGTGACTTAAATAAATAATACACATAGCGCGCCGCTTGCGTTGCATAATCCCAGACGCAGTCGTATTCCTCTCGAGTTGAGACAGGTCCAAAGGATCCGAATTTACTATATAGAAAGAATTACAGCAATCTCTATATAATTTATAGAAGTAGAACTTCGATCAGCGGTTTGCTACACTACCTACTTAATTAGCTTATTTTTTTTATTAAAAACGCAGACACTGAAACATTGTGGCGTAAAGCCCAAGGGCTTCGCTAGTTAGTTTTAAATTCCTCTTCGGCATTCTATGTAGCATGCACTATTTACATAAGCCTTAGTTATCCAAGATTGAAAATTATAATCGGATTGTCAAATACTAACAAATATACAATTTTTTATTTTCATGTGTACTGATTTTTGGCTCCGCTCCCGAAGGTGCAAGCCACAATAAAAAAAGGTATACCCCGATGACAGGTACTTGGCATAATTTAATTCAGCAAATTACTCAGTGTTGTGTCGGTTTCTGTGTAAATTTGCTTGTAGCTTCACTATCAGATATGTCACGTGCTAAGAACAGGACGTAGCGTAAGAAGCGACAATGAGGCTAAAAGGACTCAAGACTCTTAGAAGTCGGCGGTATTTTTATGGAAATATTCGTTTATTTATTCTCTCATGGAAATGTGTTACGAATACGAAAAAAATAAATTCTGAGATTTAATGGAAATATACGTTTGGACCCAAAGAAGTGGTTAAAAAAAAGATTCTTTCTCTCCCCCCCTATTCTGTTCTTTTTTCCCGTCTCTCTCTCTCTCTGTCACCCTTTTTACAGTACAAATCTGCTGAGGACAATTTTGAAATTCGAATTTTATAAATAACTTAATTTCTTTAATCTTTGCAATATTTAAAACAATTACAATCCTTATAAAACGTAGCACAAAATTAATGGGTTTGCTCACAATTCAAAGACCGGACTTTTAGTCAAAGAACAACAAAACATTTCCCTAAAATTCAATAAATAAACAAAAAGAATGGGCGTACTTAAATCCATTCGGTTATACGTGAAATATGTTGCACGATTTTGCAAGGTTGGTACAACTACAACTGCAATATTTGAGATGCATTGTTTCGTTCAGTGCTACTTTATTGTTGAGCTAAGCCAGAGGTTCTGCACTCAAAAATAGTTTTGCAAAATTTCATAAAATTCTTTCGTGTATATTTTTTAGAACCCTTAGCGATTCATATTCTACGTTTATCAACTCTTTTATAAAATAGCTCGAGATAAGAAACCAGCTGACCAGATAAATAATACTTACCTAAATAAGTTTCCAAGATGAAGCATGTAGGTGTGTTGCTATTTTAACCCCGTAAATAATTCGTTTAAAATTGAATATATGCCAGAATTTACTATTGATTGTTTGACCCATAATTTAAATACTGACTTAATACTAGACAAGAAATCGGGGCATTAGTTCACATATAACCAAGTAGTCTAAATTTGTAACGTTCATTGAAAATTTATACACTTAACTTTGTCACACAGTGATTATTGCCGACTACTTTAGAAATGTGTCGTAAATTTTACTAAGGTGTTCAGTATCCCGCCTATCGTTTACTGTTTTTTGCTTACATTTTGATATAATTCATTTCGAAAATTGTTATTTTCAATTGCTAATACTAAACACCACGTGAGTTTGTTTCCCGTTTTCCTTTTTGTTTGTACAAACTTCTCAAATTGTTGCTGTATTATGCGCAACTCTTACATTGTGGTGGAGAAGAATTCTGTTTATTGCTTCAGAAATACCTTTTCTGTATGGTAAAGGAATAGTTCGAATTTAAATATCTTCTTTCCAAACTTTTGAGTTAGAATAATTTTCTTCATTTAAAATAATCAAGCTAAAATTACATTAGATTTATATATTAGCATATTAGAAAATTGATTTTTACTCAACGGGCATTAAATTACTACTATATTAGTAAAAAGCTATCGGAAAGCCGCCACGAGATCTTCCTCGCGTCCCTTCTGTATGCTGAAATGTAGAAATGTAGAAGTTTATAATAAATTATAAAAATAACAACTTTTCAAATCTATAATTTTGAGTTTTAAAATAAGTTTTACGAAATCGGTTGTTTTGTAATTCTAAACAATGTTTTGCCGAACGTTAAAAATCGATTTTCAACTTTTTACACACCTTTGGGTGATGGCCATTTAACATGACCGTATTGATTTTGAAGTCGAAATAAGCAAATTTTTGAAAAAACAGAAAATCGATGGTGGTATTGACCGGAAGGGGAGTGGCAAGAAAAACGCGCTTGCACAGTTCCGCTATTCGACATGCGTAGAATACAAATCTGAACTTCTTTTCCAAACGCGAGGAAGGTAAAAAGAGTATGCATATAAAAAATAAAAAGAATTTTTTTGTTTGAACTTTAGAAGAAAAAGTGGGCGGTTCGTTATAACAGAATGAAAGTCATAAACTTGCTTCCCTGCGTTTTATCATCCCCTTCAAAAGATGAATCCTTCCTATAGATAGGAAATATACAATATAATGTATCTATAATGTTCCCATCAGTAGTTAATAATGTATTCCACCGAATTTATTGCACTGTGATCTTCACTATAGTGAGTAGTTTTCGAACATAATTTAAGGTCGCATATAAATAACGTTGATATTATTGCATCTTACTTAGTTTTCGTCGTTATACACGGCTAAACTTCATAAAAATAGCAGTTTTTCGAACTTTTGCTGATCAAGTTTTTGATTCATGTATAACACTCACGCAACTCAAAAATAATATTTGCTTCAAAACAGTTCCAGATTGGAAAGAATGGAAAGTACATTGCGATCTATAAAGTGCAGAAACTCTCAAGCTCCCTGTCACTTCTACGTTATTTAAGAATTTAAGTTTATCATAAAACTCATACTATGTTGCAGTATTTTAATCTTCCTGAAATAATACGAGGGCTCTGCATTAAACTGCAGTTTTGTGTTGAAATGTATTCGTTTTATTCGCACTATTGAAAACCGGAAAATTTTTGGCACGCAGAACTTTAATGTAGGTGAGGTCACCGACCTTATTAGGCACTCGATTTGAACAGTAATTTTTAATTGCGTTTACAATTGCTTCTCAATTTAATGATTAAAAGAGTAGACCTATACTCGTTTAATGTGCGGCTGCTCTACGAGTGGATAGTTTACTTAAAACTGCAATATAAATAATAATTATTCCTTTGTTGAACTTATTTTCTTATAGAAATTGCTTTTGCCAGTTTGTGAAGTTCTTTCAGTTTGATTTCATGCACTTTATGAGATACTGGATGTTGTATGAGGGTAAAAGTGCGGTTGATTAATGGTTAGCCCCTTTTAGTTTCCTACCCCGGATTACGGGACAAATAGGTACGTCCTAAATCCTCCGGAAACGCTAATTCTTTATGCTTCCCTGCTATTAAGCCTGTTTCATGAATATAGCAGGAATAAGTGTGAATACATAGTAGCCTGTTAATGACCCAAAGTTCTCAAAAAATGCCTGCCTAATCTTTTAAGGTGACTTACTGTGTTTGACACAAAATATTGAGATTGCTTTAAAGTAATGATTTTCGTTTATTTATAAACGCTTCAAATGCTGTTTCCATTTTCGCTTTGTTGCGTGTTCTGTAGATCATAGATACAGTTAAAATGTTGCCTACTTTCTAATTACGAAGAAGGACTTACCGAAGCACCTGAAAGAAATAAATATAAAAGATAACACGATACTCTGCAGAAGTATAATATTTGGAAAGTTTCAGATTGTCCGAACAAGAGTAAGTATCCAGATTAATTTTTATATCGATGGAAAGTATGAAAAATAATCTCTTTAATGATGTTAACTTTGCCTATAGTTTTCGTTAAAAAACGTAGGTTTCTGTTATATTTCGCAAATAACATAAATGCAACCACAAAAACAGTATAATAATAATATAATTATAATAAGGCAGCTGGCAGTTCAATAGTTGGCTTTATGACTAAAAACATTATTGTCGGCTTATTGTTCATATTATTTGTTTAGTACATCGCTCGGAATTGTATTCGCGCTTTTTTTTAAAGAATACAATTATTTACGTTTCCTGAATTGTGCTTACGTTGTTGCTCTATCAACAAATAAAATATTTACAACTACTAAAGTGGTGAACCTGATCGACTTTATGAAACATATACCATCAAACCGCTACAGGACGAGTTGGCCACCTTGCAGGTACGGCTTCAAACTTCTATACTCTAGCTCCAGTAAGCGTTATCCTATGGTTCTGCGAAAGCATAGTTTGACCTAGCACGAGGCTACCACCAAATGTAACTACATTCTCGGAGCCCTTGCCCACCGTAGCTGATCTCTTTAAAAAAACTTCCTTACTAAATTCCAACACAATAGAATTTGCTACCATCCAGAGGTATACTGAAAGCAAAGTTTTGAAAATTAGAAAACTCATATTGGGCTTTGTGCTAGGCCACCAAAAAGCTTCTCAACTGCTCGGGGAAAGTTCCTAGCAAGGTTTAATATGCTGGAAGACATCTTAAAGCAGCGTTGATTTCTACAATTACCAGTATCAAGGCAAGCTACAATGCGCCTGATTAGGAAGCGAGTTCAGGGCCTTCAAAGTGAAGCGCATCAGATTCGGTAGTAGTCGAAGCCCCTTGCGACAAAACCGGCAACGCTCCCATCAATTCTTGCACAATCGACGACTAGGACGTCTTTTGCCAGTATCACAGGACATTTGCGCATTGGGTTAACTAGCGTAAACCCCCATGCACGTACACAGTCTCTGCAAACTGGTAACTTGTCAAGCAGCGGTGCCCTGTTCCTCATATACCCAGCCGTGCTTTTCCCACCAATGTCTCAACCAAACTTCAATTCTTTGTAAACACTGGCGCTGCTCGAGCCTCAACAGCAAACGAGCAGCATCCACAAAAACTTACGGGGAACAGGCATTATTGCTCGTCCTGAGTTCTACGGGTCTACGCGAGTTATTAATAGATCCCTGCCTTGCATTAAGTCTTATTCAGAAGCAACGGACAGCCTGCCTGCTACGCGTCAGCATCATCGATTTTTGAAACTCCATGGAGGATCTTCTCAAAGAATTTTCTTCTATTCCCACGCAGTCACCCCGAGACATTACAAGCACCGCGCTCCAGCACAACATTGAGATCCAAGGAGCTAGCATGTTTTCCCATCTTTGCAGCCTAGCACCCAACGAATTATGAGTCGCAAAAACAGTATGCAACCTCACAGCGGAACCAGGGTTGTGTTACACTTCCAACAGCTCCTACACTTTTTCCCTTTACATGGTTTCCAAATAGGATTGAATTGGAGAACATGCAGATATTATAGACGTTTGAATGCAGTCACGGTTTCAGATCGGTTTCCTTCTCGACTCTACGCACTTTGTACAAGCCACAACGGTGTTCTTAACTGTTGATCTAGTCAAAACTTACAGCGATCACAACGCCCGCCTGCAGCTTTGTACTTTAATGTCTTACGGCCTCCGTAAAGCCGCGCAAATCTTTCAGCTATTTATCAGCGAGGCTGAACTTCTGTTTTCCGTATCTAGATAACATTCTGATGTTTTTTTCGATGAGGGCACGCATATGTTTGCACAGTCCTCCGCGCGTTTTCTGGGCTACACGATGACTGACCGCGGTATCAAGCTACACGAATCAAAAGTCCAAATTGTCGTCCGTTTTTGCAAGCCTTCTAGCGCGGCACATATGCGCCGCTATCTAGGTATGCTTTACTTTTATAGACGCTTTCTCTCCAACAGTGCCGCAACACAAGCACCGCTTCATGTTACCATGTTAGCGAAATTCTTGGAGATTTTGTACGTATCACCTTGATGAACGAAACAGAGCAAGTCTTCCACAAAACCAAAGAGAAAATCAGTCGAGTAGCCCCATCCAGACAGCGCGATTATTCGTTTCATTCGACGCATTAGACTAAGCTATTAGAGACGTTATTCGCCAACTTTAAGGGACTAAGCTGGAAAACTTAGGCTTATTTTCCTGCTAACTGACAACAGCTGAACATCAATTCGCAAGTTTTATACGCAAAAAATAATAACAACTACATCTTCGAAGGGCAGACTCTTATTTGATTCGCAGACCACAAACCATTTAACTTCGCATTCTAGCAGAAATTGGAGAAGACAAAATTCCGACAAGCTCGACAACTCTTTTATATCTTTCAATTTAGTTTTTCAACCACTCACTTGGTCCCACGTCCCAGGCAGACCACGAGTATGAGTATTTCAGGTCTTACAGCACTTAGGCCACCTTGTCGGGTCCATTGTGCGTACTACATTAATACTACATTAACTAAATTCTTAAAAACTACTTAAACTATTCTATGTTAAAGGTTTCTAGGAGCTGACAATTGCCCTGGCCCGGATTCGACCACCGGGCCAAATAGAGCCACAGACTCCCAAAAACCACTGTGACCTTGGCTTCAAGCGCCTACTACACTCGCCTACCAAGGCTCCCAGGCATACCACGAATTCCATCAAACTTTCAATTACATCTGCCCACCAAGCACAACAAAGCAAGCCATCCCGGCCTTCTTCCTCCACCTGCAACTCGAGAAGTGTACTCACGTTTGCTCTGGGACGATGCGGTATGGTATCCTAACGTACACCGACCCACACAAGGTAATCCCCCGAGCGCCCAAGACATTTACCAGTCATTAAAGAGCGCTCGATGCATCAAACCGACAATGTTGGCGCTGGATCCGCGGTAACTGCGTCGCCATCGTTGCCTTGGCTCACTGTCGACGATGCGTTATTAGTTTTTACCTTGATTACACCATCCGGAGTCTGGGCGTTTTGGCATAGAATTAATTGATAGTAAGTTTATGTCGTTTTTTCAAAAAATCTTCTAATACGCATTACAATGTACCTAGCTGTATTTTGTAACTAGTAAATTATGTAATTATTTTGGCGCGGGGTGTGTTGCTATGTAGAGGTCCAAGAAGATGGCATATATACAAGCTTAAGCTTTTCGTTAAAAGCATTCGCTAAAACACATTCAAGATTTTTATTCGTATTTTCGAGAATACCTAATACTCGCACACTATTTCGTTCCGTGTATTGCTGTTTAGAGTCTAGGTCATCGATTTTATGTTTCAATTGTTCAGTTATCGTTTCAATTCGCTTTTCGTAACACTTTCTGATTTCTTACATTTTCCCAGATGCTTAATTTAATTTTCACCGAATTTGTTTAAAAATCTCTGTTTATATGAACACACAGCTTCATCACTAATGGTTCAGTAAGTATAACACAACTTTTAAAAACACAACAAATGCGATTGAAACGGTTCTTAAATAAGAAAACTTAGCAAAGCATCCCCTGAACTTTTTCATACTTCAAACATTTTATTTTATATATTTTCAAAAATATTTCATATCATAATTGTTTGACCACAACAGTTACTGCATGAAATCACAATACTCTTCACATACTGAGGTATATTTTACTAACCACGAAATATGTTTAATTGTCTCGTTCTTTTCAAGTTTTACTAAATCACAAATATTTTGTTTATTTTTTATTCTCTTTTCTTTTACTAAATTGATTGTCGACTCCTTTAACCAAATACATTTTCTTCAGTTTAGTATAAATTTTGTAGTACTTTACTACCACGCTACCTTGCTGCACGGCTTGGTCCGATTAAGTTAAGCTTCTTAACTAGAGGTTGTTTTTACTAATAGATCCCCTTTAGTAAGGTTTTGTTGAAATACAACCAGACTTAACCCCTATACACTCACTTTCGAAAACATCGATGGTAATTTCTGTATAATTGTTTTTACAACAAAAACAGTATGTTGAAAGTTTGCGCTGATTTGAGTTATTTAGATTCTTTAAAAAAAAACTATGGTATTCCCAGCTAGTGCTTCCGGAAGTGTAATTTAGTGAACCGCATAAAGTCCGTCTAATAGATCGTTGATGGTGTTACTCAGCCTGGGGAGATACCTTTGTCTTCCCTTTGAGTATTCCAATGAATAGATTTTGCGGGTGCCTCTACACTTGTGTAAGAGATTAGTAGGCATAGTTCAAATGCAAACCGCGAACGCCGACATCGACCTGATTATCGAGTTTGATCGTAGAATTTCTAATCTCATTTTCATAATCAAATTTACTAGAGAATTATTATTTCTTACCGAATTTTCCTAGAAACGTTGCTCAAATCGTGACATGAGTCAAATAGCGAGTAACACAAAAAAAGTAATGGCAGAAGCGTTTCGCCTTGTCTTTCAAACACTGCAAACATAATTATAAATTTTACAACAAATTGTATGCAGTTCTAGCTACAATAATAATTATTACATTATGCCATACCTGTTTAATATATGTATAATCATATTACTTATTACCTATCTATTTTAATATTTTACTTTAATAAGTTTATTATTGTAATGTAATTATACATTTTATTAGTGTGACACATCAAAAGATAATACACCAAGTTCGCATATTCATTGTTTCTTTCATCATTGACAATATATGATTCTCGGTATTGTTTTTAGAGTTTTCCTGATCACACCTCAAATTGCTCAGACAAACATTGTTTTTTGTTTTCTTGTTCATCAAAACCCTGATTACCAATCACGTAAACATGTTTGATATAAATATAGTTAGTAGCAATGAAATGTTATTAGTCTTACAAATATTGCCGTCTTCAATGTTTCATTCGACAACTCTATCAATTAAATTTTACTACAACACAATGTTATTTGTAAATTATTGAACAAAAGTGGCGCAGTCGGTAGGATATGGAAACAGCGCTTTGAAACAAATAGTGGCGTTTATCTTTCATACCCTGTGTGTTCCAACTGCTTCTTTATTGCGAATCTCAAACTTCTCTTCCCAAAACAACTCGACTACCTTCAAAAAGATTATTTTAAATAGTTTTACTATTTACTGTTATATGAATTCATTAATTTTAGTATATAAAATATTGTCTTAGTAAATTCTTAACTTCCTACAATTTTGTTTAAAAAAATTAACATCAAATAAACGTTCACGCTTTTTTCAACCCACACACATATAATGGAAGTATAGGAAAGTAATAATGAAACAGAACACATTTGCCTTTAAGCAAAAATGCTCAATTTTTCCTTTTGCTACAAAAACTTCCTTTTGAATTTACTGAATTGTATGATTAACTTATATGCAAGTTTGTAGCACCGTGTATAAAGTTACATTTGAAATGCACCCGATGTTAGAATTAAATGTGTGACTGTATAAATCTGCTGCAACTTAACGCACCACTAATTTTCCCTGCAGAGTGAGTGTGGTGTTGTCAATTATGGTTTTACGTCGAAGTGCTTCGCTTCGACAGACATGGACCACGAGCTACGAATTAAAGTGATTCGACCCGTTACAATCACGAGCTGCATTGCTGATGACCGCGGACGCAAACTCATCAACACATTCCTCGACGGCGTTTAAATGAAATGTTCATTGTTTACCCTAAATTTCGCAAAAGTGTCTCAGAATTAAAACTAATTTAGCTAGTTTACCCAAATATTAACTTTCGTGTTACAACTTATACGTCTCGACGGAAAGAGCTGCTAATGCGTTTCATTTGGCAATTTTACAATTACTCCATCAGTTTGCCAGTTTGCCACACTTTAATTAAATCCCTTGAATGGTTCAGAACTTTTGTCGCAAATAAAATGGCGTAATTCTACAGATAAACCGATTTATTTTAATATGTTTTTAAAGTTTTAATTTAAAGAAGCATAGTATCAACGACCAACGTTGTCTCATAGTTAAAAGATTAAGTTTGTCAATGACAGAGTTATAGAAAATGTTTAATACACGTTTCGGATTTTTAGAATATTCCACAAACAAGAAAATCAACATTTGTTAATGATAAATGTTAACCTAATGCCTTGTTTTAATTATTTAATTCGGCTTCGTTTGTTTATTTACCGTTAATAGGTAGGAATTGCTGAAATTTATAAATATTTAGCTATAAAATTAAAAACATACGTACTAAAATGTAATTAATTTGAAATTAGTTTAATAATTAGGTTATTACGTGTGTGATACCGTAATTGTAAAATACTGAATAGTTGGGGTGCGGAATCAGCCAATGCACGTTACAAACTTATTTGGTTTACATTTTACTTAGCTTATCTTAGTTGGACTTTTAGGGGGAATAAGACATGAACTACTATTTACTCCCCACTGTACACTACATAATTTCAAGTTTTAAATCAACATACTGCAAATTTATCAACACAACAATTGTTATTTATTATAAATATCTAACAAAATTATACGTTTGTACTGTAAATATATTGAAATTAAAAATATCTATCTTAATTCTGTAGCTGTTTATTGTTGCCAAATTAAAAATTTAAACTTGGCGGTGTACAAACTAGTTTCCAAATATCATAGATATTCAACAATTATTTCGTTGTTTTAAAATATCTAAGATATTTTAAAATAGACCCATATTCATATATCTAAAATATTTTTAAATAGACCAATATTTAAATATCTACGACATAAAAAATTTAATTTTTTAAAAATATTTAATATATTTTAAATTAAAATTATTTCAAAACACCTACAATATATTTAATTATACATTTTTAAAGTATGTACAAGATTAATAAGACTTCTTAAAAGTATCTTTCAGATAGTCCTAAATAGTTAAATTTGAATTAATCCTAAACACATAATTACAGATATCTAAGATAATTTTAGTTAAATACAAATATCTATGAGATATTTTTTCATTGTGTAAATGGTTTTTGCAAAAATCGCTGCCAATAAAAACTTAAACGCCGTTCCATACTCTACAATATAACCTTATTCCTGTTTTAGGAAGTAAAATACGTTTTCAGGAAGTAACAACATATTTTTACTCAATTAATTCACAATTCATTACCTTTCAATTACTAAATTAATTTTGTTACATTTTCAGTACTTCGGTTATTGAAATTGGATGTTAAAATCTCATATATCGCACTGCTGATAAAGAAATTTCTTCAATTTATGCACTCTTACACATCAAGAATGTGCTTTGATAAAAGCGCCCGGGTTACAAAAGCCCGCCTGCTAACAATTCTGACAAAAGCGTGCAAACTAAAGTGGTACGTACCGCAGCTCTTCCCAAAAAATGGAATTTTTAGGGGCTTTTAATAGAATTTAATTTAATTTAAATTTTTGGCTTCGATTACCGCATAACAGGTTTTTGCAGATAGAATTAATAACTTTATGATAACATAACAACACTGTTTAAACGACAGCATCCAGTCTGTTATATTCATAAACAAACAAAAACGAATACTAATTAGCTATTAAGCGATCCGCAAAATTTAACATTTTTAGACGGAGTGAATCGGAAATAATAACAGGATGCAAAATATTTACGTTTCAAGCATTTAATAATTTTTGCTGTTCAACACGCATTTTCCATTACCACGCGAATATACATTTCTATTTGTATTACCTATTAGAAACTGATGGTTTAATTCGTATTTGTAGGTATTTTAACATTCATTAAATATCAATTAAAAATAAAAAGATGATTTATTTTATTTATGTTTTACTAATGGATTGTTTCAGTTATCAAGAAGAAAACCAAAGCTGCCACTTTGTCTATGAGCAGAGTCTACTCATAGACGACGGATTACCAAAATACAAGAATTGCATGTCCACGCATTTAATTATGTATTCTTAAAAAACAACACATTACGAGTTTTTTACAAAAGTCAAAAAATTGGCGTAGTGATTAATACCGGTGCTACACGCGTGTTAGAGACTCGGGAGGTTACAGAATTAAAAAAAAAGCTGTCGGACAACCACTACAGAACTTTTTCACATTTATGTAAATTTTTTAAAACTGAAATTTAGAATATTTTAAAAATTTTTGAAAAATTTCGAATACTTAATATACCGGATTTTTCCTAAATTAAAAAATTTTGCTTATTTCAAAATGTTTTTTAGAATTATAAATTTGAAAATATTGGAAATTTTTTAAATTTTGAACATTTTAGGAATTCATGTAAATTTTGAAGTTGCTTAATATTTTGATTACGAAATGTTTTTAAATAGAGCACCCATCCCCTCCCCCATTTTTTAGCGAACCAACCTCATTTTCTTAAGGAGTCATCCTATTCCAATTAGCAATCTTTGAACCAAATGTGTTTTTTTCTGCGTTTAGGCGTCTGGGCTTTAAAGTGTATTACGGACACACAGACTGACAGACCTGCTTATTAGTCAAAATGTTTAGGTTAAAAATGTTTGGCATAAAAGTACCTTCCTTTTAGGCATAACTCGTATATCAGCCCGTAACTCAAAGCGAAAAAAACTTCGGTGAATCAAGCAAATTCAACCTGATGATCACAATACCTTCCTCTCTAGCTATACTTCGTTTAGCAAGGAAGGTAAAAAAAACTAAAAATCCGTAAGAATTTGGGTGGTAAGGGTTAGATCCGTGTATATAAGATAGGCCGATTCTCGGGCTAAGTAGGCGGGGTAAGATCATAGAGTTACTTGATGTTACTAGATATTTTCTTTAAAAGAAAAAGATAAAAAAAACAAAAAAACAGCATTGATAATGAGCGTCTGGCTCATTTGAAATTTACCAGAATTAGCATTCTTGGTTTTTTCTTTAACGCCGTTCTAGTTTCATTTTGAATATTATTTTCAATAGAGTATCTAATCTGCTATGGGCTTTATTGTTTGTAAGGAAAATAGTAATTTTTTTCTATCGATTTGTCTATGGGATTCATTAATACTAGCGGAACCCGTTAGCTATGTCTCACTCTTTTTAAAATAATAACTTAACTACTGAAGTTGCTAGTGTAGCAAACCGTGGATGGTAGTCCTAGTTTCATATCCAGCACTTGCCGTTCCGAATGCTTTCTCCGCTGAGTCGTTCTGAATAAGAGCTTCCGGAAATAAAGTACTAAAAAAATCGAAAAGAAGCCCAGAAAATAGCTGCGGAAAAACAGCCCCGAAAAAATCCAGTCCTAGTACTACAAAATTTCTTAAGAATAAGCGGGAAAACAATTAGTTAGACTTATACGTTTTATTCATTTCTACGTAAGCGCCCTAACTGATACTTCCAAAATGTTTTTGGAACTAATAATTGTGCACTAAAAAATGTTGTTAGACATTTGCGTGTAATTTCAAAATTAAATTCGCCGTTGTTTATATAAATCATAGATATTACACGATTATTAATATACATTTTATATGCCCCAATCACCCTACGTGATTTTAACGTAAATTTGAGAACCCCCAAACATAACAAATATCTAAGATTCTTCGACATGATAATAAATGGGTCATCAGTAAAAGTGTAGTTCCTACAGATGCGTCTAGAATTTGTAATAGTATGCGGGACAAATAACTACGCACTAAAATATTTCGTGAGACGTTTGCATATAATTTCAAAATACCAATTGCTCTAATTCAGAAAAAACCGTATCTTTTTATCTACACCGAAACAAAATCAAAGTTAGACGCCACGAATTAATCGTTTGTTATGTTTATAATCTCCAATATTGATATAAATCAGGCTCTCGAGGTTGAAGAATTAACGTATCTATCTAAGTAACGCGTACTATTTCTTACGCTATTTTCCATGCAACATATTATGAAAGTAAAGTGGATGACTAGTATTTCTTAGACCGTACAATATTTAATATTGGTTTGCAATGCTGCAATCTTAATAGTTTACTAACCGTGGATTTCTATTGTAATCGTTACGGGATTTGAAGTAAAGGTTAGTGTTTAGACAGAATTATGTGTTCGTTATGAAAATTGTGTTGGCATTCCGGTAATTACAATTAGACAAACAAACTATGCTTACTCAAAAAGGGATCTATGCTTCTTATGTCCATGAAAAAAATACCTGGCAGAATCTATATACAATTATAGCACTTACATACAGCTAACAACAATCAATTTTTATAGTCTAATGTTTAGACACTATTATCGTTTATATATTAGAAGATAGATAATTCATCTATAGCAGCGATCGTATTACGGTAATGGAATCAGGTCTTTATACCTTAACCGAGAAAAAACATCCACGCGTAAGCAGAAATTCATTTTGTACGCTTTGTTAAAATAAATATGATTGTCTGTAAATGCTTCAATTTATGTTTATTGCTTTGACATCAAAATTACACATATTGACAACTAAATTGAATAAAACTTGTGTATTTCTATAATCTAGCAAGTAACAGAATCAAATCATAATATATATTTGTAATGGTCGACAGAAAAGCTAATTTAGTTGCTACAAGGTGTAGGTATGTAATAGGTGCAAATACAATTTATCTTACCGTCGCCACAATAAGCAGCTTGAGCCTTTTTAACCTAAATTCGAACGAATCATTCAAACAAATTTCTACATAAATTAACTTCTCTGTCATATTTTTTGTGTGTCAAATGGAAGTTCAACAGTTTTGCCTTAATATTTATCTATGGATAACCAGATACTCTGTAACACACAAACATTTTAAATATATCTTTCGAATATTTGAAAGGTCTGAATCAATGAATGGAAATTTAATACAATTAAGACTAATTGAGTTGCCCAAAACTTCTCCGAATTCGTGACAATGGCACAATTGAGCACAACTGCAAATCAACATGCCATTTGCTAACACGTCCCGGTCCTGGGATATCCACGTCCAGTACGTAATTTCTTAGCTCGATTGTCCAACTAACTTTACAGCGAAAATGTCACGTCCGTTCCATCTGCCCATGACGGGTTACTGGAGACGGCAGAAAATCGTACACACCTATTCTAAATTGTAGGTTTAATCGGAAACGTAGCAATTTGTTCAACTTAATTCAAGTTAGGTATTTTGACGAATTAAAACAAATTATAAGTATGTCAAACCGTTAATATAAAAAGATTAAACATTTATTTTACAAGAACGTTTATTGTTATTATTTCTATACGGAAATTTACTTATTTTAATGTTTTTGCAATTTATGGTAACGAAACTGTTTTATGCAATAATTATCCAACTTAATTTTAAAAACGTGTGTATAACGAGTATGGCATAAACGCCAAACCAAATATAGAATGTATTTGTGCAGGTCGTTGTTTGTTTCGCTGAACTCTTAGGGTTTTTATTTTTTTGATAAACAAATATTATTTTGTGTATATATTGTAATGTCAAACTAAACATTATAAATAATGTTAAAAACATTTAAAATTGCATCTTATTCACTTCATTATTCTCGGATCTATGTCAACTTATGACATTAAAATCAGGTTGTGGCAATTTCATTCCCAGTGCAAATTTGTTTAAAAATGTGTCATATAATAATTAAAAGTTAAAATTTTTATTAAAAATCTGAAATGTTACGTTTCGTTTAAATCTAAACATATAAATACGTTCAACTGCATTATCGAATCAAAAAATTTTAAAATGCCGCGCTACATCCACGTATTTACAGTTTTTTTGTTCTGATTTAAACGTTTAAATTAAAATAGCTTACTAAAACCATAAACGGTTTGGGTTATTCACTCAAATTATACTGTAAATTTATCCTCGACATTTAAACACTTTAATCAATGAAAATTAGCTGGTTATTAACTGACCGTGTTCAATTTTCTGCCCTTTAAACTATTCCAGGATAATATATCCTAATGACGATAAGGTCAATGCGCTACATTTGCAGTAGACTTTGGGCGCATTAATGTTCTAAACTGACCAAACCAAGGGTAAATAATTCTTGAGTTGATCATAAATTACAAAATTAGTGCTCCTGTTTATTATCAACACAAGTATTCACAAACGCAAACTTTTCAACAAACATTCCCTTATTAAATATTAAAAGCTCTCCCTTCGTCACGCAACCTTATATTCAATTAAACTTTTCTCTCTCGCAACACCCCACTGCATCGAACAAAATCATTTCCCTTAAGATGGATATGCACCCTGATTCGTTCCATTAGCCCCTTTTCAAATTCACTGCGGCACGGCGATTAAGTACTGAACATTGGTCCTGATCTTAAAGTGTTATTGATGAGCTTTCCACTAATCGTCGAACAAAGACAGGCATACTTAATGCAGCTGTAAACAAATATAAAACTTAAAAAACATATTGAAAGTTCGAAATATTTACATCTTTATCTAAAAGCTGCATGTATTATTAATTAATAGCCCAAACAGATGCAGAACATTTAAAAAGATAATACCAGGTAATTTACATAAAAGTACATCTACGCCGCAAGGTAGAAGAGTACAGATTATGTATGTAATTTACATAAAAGTATGAGGTTAAAAGTAAAAAAAAATATGAAGCCTGACCTACATGCCAACAGATTCCTGGATGTTTAAAATAACTAAACAATTATCATAAATCGTATATACATACTATTTCACAAACAATAAACAATATTTTAAAGGGTGGACCGCTAAGGTATGGTTTAAGGATACTATGTGTTAAAATTGGAAAGCTGTTGAGATTTTTAGAAAGGCTTATTGCTTAGAAGGTTTGAAAACATTAAAATGAAAAACAAGTTTTTTAAAACGAAATGGAATAGGAAATAATGCAAATAATGTTTTTTGGCTATCGCTTTCTTTAAAATTCTAGTGTTTGTACATTTTCTGAAGATTGCTTATCAAAAACGATGTTTTCTAAATTTTGTCAGTTAATAGAGTTAGTGCGTGATTATAATTTGCTGTTTGTAAAATTTTTTTGTTTGATAGCTACTTTCTGAAGTTCTTCAGCAGAAATCCACATTTTTGACAGGTTTTGTCTATGTTCTGCCAATGAGGTTTTTTACTGCACTTAAATTCAAATATACGCCAAAAATATAAGTTATAGTCCGCTTAACTAACTGTCCAGCATTAGAAGTATTTTGATTTTACAGTATGCAAATATTTTGAAAGTCTGCGCCAAGTGCTTACCCCGTTTCTACTTTCCTATACTTTCAGTATTGATTTCATGAAAATTTTCGTAATCTAGATTTTAACGGAAATAGTTTTGGGGCTAAAGGAACCCAAAAAAGTGGTTTTAAAAAAATGTCTGTCTATAGGTGGGTAGGTATGAAGTTAGATGATGCATCATAACTACCGAACGGATGGTAGGATTTCAGCCCGCTAATTTTTCTATGACGCCTTCTATGAATTTTTTAGTCTTGAGGAATCTTTTTCCAAAAAAAAACAAAAAATCGATTTTTCCTAAAAAAAACTAAATTTTTCGTTGAAACTTGCATAGGAGCATCGATGACAACTGAGCGAGGAA
This sequence comes from Ctenicera cuprea, assembly GCA_958336395.1. Lineage (NCBI taxonomy): Eukaryota > Metazoa > Arthropoda > Insecta > Coleoptera > Elateridae > Ctenicera > Ctenicera cuprea. The sequence continues at coordinate 13,854,464 of OY284496.1, read as the reverse complement.
GTTAGAAAAACACGTAGTGCGTAAGAGATAGCAGACAGATAAAACTGACCCAATAGCTGCTTACCGCACCGGTCTGAATTTTCTGCTCAGGTAGTTTATGAGTTATGACTGTTGTTAGTTGTTTCTTATTGTAGTGGGGGATTAGCAGGGGTTTATATTTAAACACGCTACAATTCAAATCAGTTTTTAGTTAGATGTGCTGTAATTGTTGTGATAAGATATATATAAAAGTAATTATTTTGTATAAAAGTATGCAAAAGTACAGGCAAAGTGCTTTGCTCATTTTGTTGTATAATAGTCGGCATCGATTGTGTATTGCTCCTCAGAGGGGTGTGCTGTAATCCCTAATTAAAGCCAAGAAAGGTGTGAAACGCAGGTAAAATGAAAAATCAGGTTTTGCAAATTTCGTTTAAAATGTTTAGTTTTAAAATAAGTTATAACTTACACAAGCTAACTTTTAAGAGATACATTTTTTATCAAGCATTTCTTTTGATCTAGTTTGTACCTTTAAGCCGACTAACGCAGGTTGTGAGAATATGTGCTGCAATTACTTTTTCAAAGCAGATAATCTTACAATATCAACTGCCGCCTCCGCTAGTGTGGTACGTGTACTGCGATTTACAGTTACTATTGGTGCCTATAACGTTTACACAAAAATACTTTTGAAAATAAGATACGTAAACATTTCTAAAGTATGGGAAAGTCTAGGTAAAGTGCTCTGCAAGTTGTTTTAAAGTGGAGAAAGTTGGAAACTCTAATTATCTTGTGGTTCCTAAGGTAAATGCATCAAGCTATATGTTACTAAAAGACTACTAAAAGAGTTTGCTTATAAAAACAAATTTAAAAGTGCTCGTTCCGCAAGTTTTCCTTTTGTAATCTTCCGAATTTAATCTTTATTAGAATAAACTTTTTGTTGATTTGTTATTACTTTGTTTCAATTTCTGGAGTAATTTTTGTGCAAGAGGCACATATTATTATTCCTGTAAACAACACCTTCCAAATTTCGAATCTATGGTTTTTAAACTAGATTCAGGACAAACATAATACAATTAATATATGGTCGCGTAATATTTGATCTTCGGTGATAGAAAACGATAATAACGGTTAAGCAAAATTATATCGTACCAAATAACTCAACATGTGGATACCTTCTGCAAACAGGTGATAAGACTATCTTTTTACTTCATACTACATCTCTGATCAATGTACATTTGATGTTGTGGGCTCTTCACCTTAATTACAATATTTGCGTTTTGTAAACAATGACAGGATCCTCTGAAGAACACTTTCTCTCGCCGAGATTTAATAAAACGACAAAACGACCATTGGAAGCAGTCGAACAAAACTAGGTAGGTAAACAGACCTTTTCGATTTTTTACGGGTATCTATAAACATTTATTTTCTAAATCAATAAATATCTTAGGTACTTTAAATATAAGGTACAATTGATTATTGCTACAAGATTTAATCTTTTACTCTTGTTTTATTTTATGAATTGCGATTTCCAGAGCTCGCACTTACGTGAATTGCTATTCATTTAAAGAATTGTTTTTAAAGAACAGTGATAATCTCTAAGGAACGAACTATGATCGCTCAATTATTCAAGTTTGTAATAACACCGGAGCAGGAGGGTTAATCAGATCTGTAAAGTTTGAATGTAAAATGCCCATCTTTTCAAATGCTGCCCGCGTTTTAAAAGGAAAACGACCTGGAGAGAAAACTGCTTCTACTCTAGGTGCGCGCTCAAACTGAGAACACTTTGGTGAGAGAAGGGTTAAAGTACTAGTTTTGAGTTAAATTTGAAAGGTTACTGAACTGATAAAACATTATTTTGTCGGCCCAAAATAGGTTTGTTACAACCTAAAAAACCTAAAAGAAAGCTTAGAACCACTACAAGCTACCTACAAGGGTATTTTCACTGCCACTGTTATTTTTTTAAATTTTTTTAGATAAAGTTAAAGATACACCACAAGCAGTTTATGTAATTAATACTTCTTCTTTTTCAAGAACATCTTACGCGGAGCTTTTGAGCTTCTAAGTAATACTAAAGAATATTATCATCTTTTCTCCTTTTAATTATGACCAGGGTTTGACCCGTTTATCAATACTAACCTGGCGTATTAGAAAGACCACACTTACGTGCATTATTCAAACGACGTCTTACCTTACTGAACTGTACACCTTTTAGTAAGCTGTTTTTAAACTGTGTTTTTGGGCCAGCGGGTGGTCTAGTAGTTAAAGTCCCAGGCTTTGAAACTAGACTCCCAGCGGTAGTAGGTTCGAGTTCTCTGCGCGTCGGAAATTTTTCTGAATAAGTCAAATCCGGCGTGTCCATGGATGGTATGTGTGCTGTGTATGTTAGGTTCCATGTCTTTCAGGGGTGGGGCATGTTAGACCGGTGAAGAGCACTTAGTGTGCTGAGCCCGGGTAAGGGGGTGGGATAGGAATCATAGAGTCGTGCTCACGCACGGCCTCATTATTCTTAAAAATGCTGTGTTTTGAACTGTTTATCTAAAAATGTATTGTTTTGTTTTCTTATTTTATGTAGCTTAAATGATTTAATTTAAAACATAAAAAGATATTGAAACGAAAATTCTGTGTCATTCCAAAATAGTCCCAAATTAGTGCATCTTGACTTTAAGTTTTCAAAATTCTCTTCCAGACCTCTCTCTACCACTCGTTGTGTACTAGCGGGACATTTCATGTAGCCAAAAAACTGTTGGATTCGAAGGGTTTGCGAAAAAACGAAGAAAATTAAACACCTCCGTTTTAGTTAACTATTAGGAGCAAAACGGTTACATATATAAAATATTTTTTTTAATTATGAGAAGTATTAAAATAAGGGGTGCAAGCCAAGTGTTTCTTCCTCGTTTTTTTGCAGCAAGCTTTCTCTTAATAAGGTTGCGCGTTAATTAAGCAATCCCTTCAGTCTCACTTAAATTTGTCCTGTGAGATAGATTTACTGAAGCAGACAGTATGGATGTTGGCAAAGGACGAAGGAAAAGATCTAGCTTTTGAAAGAGGGAGAAAGAGAGAAGGAGAGAGAAAGTCGTAAAGAGAAAGAGACAAATAGGTAGGAAACTATAAGCTAAACTAGGCAACTGCATGGAGAACAGGTGCGATTAATGATTTTTTGGGTCCCAGACATACGAATATAAATAACGTTTTAATAAATTTACTAAAGACGCTCGCAATTAATTGCATCGAGTTTCTTTTGAAGCTTTATGAATGTAATTATTATCGGCTCAACAAAGACTGTTCGTAATTATATTAGGTGTTTAGAACGTTTAACAAAGATTGTAATAACTGTAATACGGAAATATTTCTTTATTAAAAAATGTCCGGTAACATAAAGACGAAAGAATTATAAATGAAAAAATTAAAAAAACAGTTCGCCTTGATTTACAATCCTAATTTTCCATAACGTTGTAAATCCAGCAGTTACCTACTGAAAATTCTAAATACGTTTAGCAATCTTAGCTCTGTCTAGTAGTTTCGATTGCCGTATACGCTTAGTCTCAGAACGCTCAGAAGAATACAAATATAATTACATAGCCACAAATCTATTTTCACAAAAACATTATTTAAAGCAAAAAGAAATCGAATTTTTTATGTTTGCAGTAAAGTGCGAATGGCGTAGACAAGAAATTGAATTCGTCGACCAAGACATTTTACTGTATCTAAACAATAAGATAAAAATGTTATTCTGCTGTCACTGATGCTTAAAAGCAGACTTTTATCGTCTCCGTATATTCAAACTAAAGAAAAATTTTGTAAATTCCAAAAATGAATACAGCTAGAGGAAATAATTATAAAAAATAATTTATACCTCATCCTTAGCGTTTATAAGTTTTATAGAAATATTTAAATAATTTATTGGATCAATTTTGAAAAATAAATAATTTATTTTGGATTTGAGTAGTTTCTTGTTTTTGAATATTCTTCTACATACCTACCAGCGTTATTGGCCTTGAACTAGCATCGGTTAATGTAGTCGCCGCCATTTAAACGTATAAACTTTACAAGTATTCAATTTGTCTGGAAAATTCCTTACTTTAATCGTTACACACACCCAGTCACACAGACACATACACACACGCATGTGCGTACATGGTCTGTTTGTCTGTATGAACTTTTTAGCAAAAACACTTCTAAGGAGTAAAACGCTATTGATAGCGATGTCGATCAGTTTAAAAAAGAGCAGGTGGGGAGGGGTGCTTTCACTATTCATTACTCTATTTAAGAAAAGAAAAAAAGAAGAAACATTATTATAAAGCTCCACCACACTTGAGTAGACTAAGCGGCACCAAATGAAACTAAGTTAAGGTGAAGAGATTAGTAGCTTCACAGTACTGACTTCTTCCGAAAAGGGTTAGAAAATATGGTCAGACCTCGATATGATCTTGAAACTTGCTTTCTCAAAATCCTATTTTGCGATCAGAAATCTAGAGTTATGTAGCAATACTTAGTTATTAAAACTGCAATTTGGAGTGAAGTTAATATTATCTTCAAATATGTTTTCTCGATCTTCAGCCAGTTCGCAATCATGTAGGTGTACGCTGTACAGCGGGTATTAAACATGTTATGACTAGTAAAATAACGCTAATTAGGCACCAATAGGCCAGGACGAATTATAACAATCATTGTCGATTCACGATTGCCGTATTGCATTCGCCTAATGGTTATAACATACATAAAAAAACAGCATGGCTGTGCAATATGTTAACTGGCGTTCAACAAACAATGGTGTGTTATACAATATGCATGTCTGTAAAAATGATAAGAAAAACTAAAATGTTTGTTCAACTTTAGCTACCAAACTCTTCGCGAGTTTACTGAATTTATTTTTTTATTTTATATTAAACTTTTAATACTGTTGAATCTCTTTCGATTCCTTTAGAATAACATGCTAAGGCCCTTTCCCAAAGCTTCTTCATGCTTCAAATCAAATCGTTCATAATTTCAGAAAAATGTTTTGGACTTCCAGGAAGCAAAATGTGGTTTTTAAAAAATGTTTGTCTGTGGGTGGGTGGGTATGTAAGCACCATAACTATCGAACAGATAGTCAAATTTCGATGAGCTTCGGAACCTGGGGGTATATCAAAAAATTCACCACCAACTGAGCTGAAAAAAATTCGAAAACGAAAGCGAAATATTTTTTCCTAAACCAAATTTTATAAATATGAAAACGGAATTGGATAGAAGACTTTTTAGGGCAAATCTAACGCTTTGTTTTCGAACTTTCTAGCTTTAAAATGGCGACCGTTAAGAATTTTTGAAAATCTTGAATTTAGCGCCTTGTTATTCCAAACCAGGTTGACAGATAGCGTTTAAATATTTTATAGTAATACCTCTAGAAAGACTCAATTTTACTGTGCACAAAAATTTTCAAACAGTTAAAAGCTTTAAAGTGTAAAAAATCTCCAAATTTTTAAAATTTTCAAAAAAATATTACCCAAAGACTGGCGACACTTTTTTTAATCTTATAAGCTCATAGAACTAAAAATGGGCTAAAATTTGGTTTGTGTCCCAGCTCGCAAATTTCTCTCCGACACCTTCCATGAGTTTTTGAAAATTTCAGTTATAACGCTTATTTATTCAAAAACGAGTTATCAAATCGGGGTAAAGTTTGATACTGAAAATGCCCTAAGGAAACACAATGTTACAAGCTACTAGAAAACTGTTCACACGATTTTTTAAAATTTTGTAGACTTATAGAGCTATAAGATGAGCTACAATTTGATTTGTGTCCTGGTCCGTTAATTTATTTGTGACACCTTCTATGAATTTTTGATAAACAAAAATTTTTACGTTTAGTAAATGGAGGCCGATAAAAAAATTCTATTGAGCTAAATTGTTCATGAGTGATAGTAAAAAAAAAGTTTTCAACTTAATTTTTAAATATGGCAATAATTGGGAGGAAGGGTTAACTCTCCTTCTTTCACCCAATTTTTAGTGGACGAATTTGTTTTTCCGGTTTTGGTTTGTTTTTCATTCCCAGAAATCTTTTACCAAAAAATTAGAAATTCGACTTTTTCACATAAAACTTTACATTATCACTCGCTGTTTCTCTTTCTGACTCCCATGCGTTGACACAGCTACCTGTCGACGTTTGCTTCACTATTCTCTCTTTGTACGCAATGTTGGGCCGTAGCACATTAATAATAAGATAGTTTTGAATATATGAGAAGTAACAATATCTAAAGCATAGGAAAGTCCAGATGAAGTGGTCCGCTCATTTTTTATAGTTTTAAGGATAATTTATATTGTAACATTTACCTCCAATTGTTATTGCAAGTTCAAAAATTAGCGATATTTAATACTTTAGATACACTTGCACAAGGATGGCGACGTATTAACTGACCACCCAGAGGAATACCAGAGATCAGAAAGCTAAAATCCCTCTGCCAAAAGGGGAGGAAATATTTAGAGCTAGCCCGCCTTAATATTTTAAAGCATCTAAGTATTTACGAAAAATTTCTTTGAAATGCTGGCTTGGCCGTATTAACTTGATATGATTGCAACAACCACCGCCGCTAGTGGCTCGGTCCAATGGACCGTTAAGGATGTTAAGGGTTCAAATCCGCGCTAGAGTCGTTAATTTTTGTGATGCTTTTTCTCTATACAAAATTTGCGATTTTAAAACTAAAAAAGTTTTACACTAAAATGTAATCCATTTAGGCACTATAGACACGTAATAAGTTATGAATTGCTTAAAAGGTTGGTGGTGAATAAACTAATATTAAAGGGTGTAAGTAACCGTACTCGTTTCTGGAAAAGGACGAGGAAAATACCTCGTAAGATCCAACCTTCTGACTGAAAGATATAAACCACCTTTAGGGGACGAATCGTAAAATCGTCGCAGTGGACCCACTCACACGTAGTAGCATAGGCTCACCGTGATCGGAACGTGGGACCACATGTGATGTGTCATGTGTTACCTCCATGTTGCAGAAATCCCGAAACGTAAATATTGATTACCCATACCAATCCGCACAGCTGTAATATACGCAGTGAACCACTTAAGAGTTTAATAAAACACGGAATTTATTACCGTCGTTCAGTACGTCTCGAAAAAAGACAATTTAAGCCAACTGACGAACGGTATAACCATTTTTTCACGAGATTTAGAGCTTTGAACTCCAAAACTGCCTATGTCGCATGCAGAAAAATCTATTTTTAGTGCGCTAGGAAAAGGTGACCATTTTTACCAAAACTTTCGACAGTTACCACTGTTGTAAGTTAAAAATTTTATATCCTTTTGATAATCACTTCTGATGTTCTTGGGTTGGGTACTTATTTAACATATAAAATATTAAGCTAGCTATTAAGGCCATTAAAATTAAAAAAAATTAATACGTTATTTCGTTTACAACAATTATAATCAAATATCTGTTAACATGTGATTCTAAACAAAGAAAGTTGTTTAATATACAATAATTAACGAAATTTATGTCTTAAAAAAAATATTCTTCCTATGATCAGCATAGCCGAAGAAACTAATGTTAATGTTTGAATTAACTGCTTAGAATACAATTTTATAGAATTTAAATACTGTCTTAATTGCTTACAAAATTCAAACTTAAATGTTAAAAGATTTTATACGGTTGAGATAATTTAACTATAAGAATGAAAAATCAACGCATTTAAAAATTAATCAGTAATTTTGAAACCTGGAGAATTTTTTCTGTCTTCGCTGTTAATGTAAACTGTACAGTTTACGTACATTTTACGCAAAACCTAGGCCTTTATTTAGTAAATGGGGGCCGGTGAAAAATTGCTGTTGTGCTAAATTGCTCATAATAGTAGCTAGAATAAAGTTCTTAACTTAATTTTTAGGTACAGCAATATTTGGAGGACGGAGTTAATTAGTTACCCACCCCTTCATGCAAATTTTATGGACGAATTTTACTTTTGTTTGCCGACGTTTCGTCCACAGTTGCACGAAACATCTTCAGGGCTGTGACGTATCCGAAACGTCGGCGTTTCCTGAAACAGCCTCAACCCGGAAGTCAAGATGTACGGACACGAGCCGCGAAAACCCGCAACTAAGATTACAATAATTTAGTTTATTTATTGAAATATTTAATAAATTTTTCCATATTTAAATAAATCTACAAACAGTTGTTTTAAATCTTAAAGTACTATCAGTATAATTATAAATAGTAAATATCTCTAGGGCTATTTTAAAAACCATAAAATTTATTATTATTTGTAAACTCATTTTTGACTAACAATACAATAAAAGGCAAACTTTTCAAAATATCGTAGCGGCCGTCATATTGAAGCTAGGGTGTTCGAAAAAAATGCTTTCGACTTGTCTTGGTGCTTCGTCTTAAAAATTTTTTTGTTTCGTGAACGTAAAAACACTAGTGTCAACAAAATAATATTTGTCATGTCAACATAGACATTTTAAACTATCTCTTTACTAAATAAATAAAAATATACGTAAATATTTTAATTTTAAGCGTATTTTTAATATAAGAATCACCGTACAACCGTGTTCGTACAATAAAATAATACCAGACTAATTGCATTTGCTATATTCTATAGTACACATACAAGCGCCTTTTCCACTTTAGTTTCCGGTTTTGTGCGAGACGTTGCATTTTATGCTTTTTACGGTGGTAATGAGTTATTTTTTTCATCAATTACTCATGAATACTCAGCACATATGTGCCGTAATTAAAGTTAGTGCCCATCTGGTGCTCGCAAACAGAAATTAATTTGTTTCGGAACCGTTTATATTTCCTACGTTTAATTGAAAATAATATTCAAAGAAAATTTATTTTTCAAAACGACTACAGGGCGATAATTAAAATTTACAATTTCTAAATGTATTAAATGTGATAAGTTGCTTTCTATGTGAAATTTACATAAACATTGGTATTGGATGAAATAAAATTTTAACATTATAATAAAGAATAATTGAAAGGTGATAAATAATAACACCGTACTAAAATGATATGGAATTAAAGCTGATTCGATGAAAGTGGAAACAGCAAACTGTAGATACAAATACCTATAAAATTATAATAGTATTTGAAAAAGCGGCACTACCCATTTTAATGAAATAATCGTTTTTGAATGGCGTTAGAAAAATGCTTTTAAAACAAATATTCCTGATAATCAGCCAAATGATACTTTGAAACATTAAGGTAATACAGAAAAACTTTCTTCAAATGGGGAAACATGTTGTACTTTCTTTGAAAATGCCTCGGAAGTGCACTTATCGTTCAAAGTGAACAATTTATTTGATTAGGTTTCACCTTACCTTAAAGTTACAATTTTACTCATTGTGTATTTGGACGCAATTGAATTCCGTCTTTTGCTATAATGTTGCCATAAAACAAATACACCACTAAAATATTCGACTTTATGTGATTTGGAAACATAAACTCCATTTATTTAGTGTACATCGAGATGAGTTCTGACAATAAAAGCATCACGCTAACCGGTAACTATACTAAGTAGGAAACAGTGTTCACTGCAGGAACGGTGCCAATCAAATGCATTCTCCTGACTACTACATTCGCCTGCACAAACAAGCTTTATTAGACCACAACAATGTTACATCGGGGTTCTCGGTTATTGTGGTCAAACACCGTTTGCTCGTTTTGCCTTTGATATTCACAGCTAATCTTAAAAATCAAATCCAAATTTATTTTTCTGTTAGCTGTTACCACGAGTATCGTTTAGCAGGTACCCGAAGACTGGTTTTATAGAACCTTAATCCGTTTTAATAATTATTTTCAATTTAATGGTAAATTTCCATAAATTACAAATGTTAACACTTTCACAGTTCATCGTAAAAGAAGGGGTTTGAACTGCAAGCAAATAAAAACAACATTTTTATTTTGTATGTATATCGTAATCAGTCTGGGCTCCGGCACACTTCTCTGCCACGTACTCTCCTTAACGCTAAGGTGGAGTACGGGGGACCTACAATTTAACGTCAAATCCGAACGACTAAATACTAAAGAAGGTTTCAGGCATTAAGACCCCACGGCTGCCTACACCGAATTGGGGAATGTGAGTGGCGAGTTGCGGCATAGATTTTTATTGCTGCATGGCTTTGGCGGTGGGAAATCAAATCCCAGACCTTTGCGTTCGAATGAGCCCAACCTCTGAGCTACCGCCACTCTTTATATGTATATGCAAGTGTAATTATTTTTTATTAAATGTATTGAATTTAATGTTTCAATGAATTAAAAAAAAACAAAATTCTATATAGTTTTCAACGTATAAAAATACTCGTACATTTTATTATTCGACGCTTGAAATTGTTATAGGCCAAGTGTCGATCCGTCAGAAATTTTTGAATCTCTTCGCTTTATTTTGCTATATTTTAAAGGTGGGTGGGTATGTGTATGGGTAGGTGTGCGCACCTCGTAACTCCCGGTCGATAGACTGATTTCGATTAGCTTTAGAATGTGGGGATACATCAACAATTCATCGATAAAATAAACCTTTAAAAAAATCCGAAACCGAAGCGCAAGGTAAACGAATTTTTTTAAAATTTGATATCAGAATCAGATAGAATAGTTTAAAAAATAGTAAACGCTACGATTTTTTTTAAATTTTGTTTTTTACACCTTAGTAGGTTTACTTGTTTGTCCGATCTCTGGTGTTCTCTATATCAAACAAGGTTTATTCGCTGGAATTTTAAAAACGAATTTCGGTTTATTTACGCATGATTTCATCACCTCTTTGGCATTTGTTTAGTTAACTTGTTTAGAAAGTAGATTAAAATTACCAATAAAAAGTTCTTCTATAGCAATTTCAAACTTTAATGTAAGGTTTGATGTTAAAATTGCGATTTTTTTTTAATAAAACTAACATATTGCCAAGGGTGGACGAAAAACGATACGGATTTCGCATTTGCGGGTATCTCGGTAATATAAATACCAGCCTAAGATATTTTTAGATGTAGTAACATTGAAGTAGACTAGGGTTAAACAATAAGAGGTGATACACGAATAACGGTTGCAAAAATCGAATATTCAATATCAATAGAATACGAATCTTAGATCCGTACTGAGTGCGCTAATGTTTAGTAGATTATCACCTGTCTACTCTTTAGTGGATCAACCGCACATACAACAAACCTGTTCTCATGCTTCACGGTATACTTGACTTCCGAAAAATTCGCAGATTAATAGTAAAATGTTTTGTGATAAATTGCATATCTGTTTAATGCCCGTTTTTTCCTTTATCAAATAGGAAACAAATTAAATAGAACACCTAGAAGAAATAAACAATTAGTAATTCTGATTATACCATTGTACTCTCCTCATGGTTTTACATACAAAAACAAAATTTGTACAAAAAATTTAATAATTCAGGAACGCATTGACTTATAGTAAATTTGTTTAGTTGTTTATAATAGCCATGAAAATACGAAACTTTTTTGTTGTGTAACCGATTTCATATCTTCTATATCGGAAGCGATGATCGGTGACTCAGACCCACCGCATTGCAGACCGAACTTCTCATTGAAGTGTTTCTGAATGACGAGCAAAATTAAAGTAGACACTCTGTGCATGTATTTAATTACGTTGGTTGGATAGTTGCTAAAATAAATAATTGCCACAAGAACCTTCAAAGAGATTTAAATTCTATAGTCGAAATTTTTTAAAAAAGGTTAGTTTTTCAATAAAAATCTTCCAAAACGTGACATGCTTCTTTCTCACAAACTCACCCGGGGAGTCAGCCAGTGCACATTAACTAAACACTTAAAAATGCATTCTTCTTAAGATTGCATACCTCTTGCGAAGTGTAGCATATCTCTCACCTCCTGTTCTGTGTGGTGTTTAAAGTGGCACAGGACAGTAGGGACCTACAGTTTTACGTGAGCTCCGAACCACGGAATTGATCTTCAGAGAAGATCTTACTAGGGCAATCTCGGATATGATAAATGAAGCTAAAGTCCGCTAATCCTTAAAAGGGAGTTCTGCGAGCTAAAGGCGCATTAGAGTACTTTTTTTAAATTCGCTGTTACTTCGCCCGGAAATCGGGCGGACTATGCAGCTGCGTAACAGTCCAGCGCCTATACCGCTACACCAATCGGCCCGACGGCCCAAAAAAATGTATTGCATCTAAGATTATGGTACAGAATAGTTCACAAGCATTGCTGTATAAACGGAATAGAGTTGTGACGTCATTAAACGTCTGTGACGTACATCCACTGACTCCTACCCCAACTATATTTGCCTTCCTCTGTCATTGCTTGAAAATAGTAAGCAATTGTATGAAAGAGTACTACTATTTATGAAATAAGGATGTTCGAGCACTTAACTCTCATCGATTTAGAAGACTATTTAATCTTCTTGAAGATCTTGATTTTTCAACACCAAAAACTGTAACATTTCTTTCCATTTATAAAGTAATTGCCCCAAGTACCGGAAACTTAGCTTAAATTATTGATTTCGGACATGTTACATTAAATGAAGGTGCTAAGGGACTCCCAGAACATTTCAAGGGTTGGGTTTATCTTTGTGGTTTCTGCATGTACAGTTTCAGAGCGTTGAGTATCAAAACGAGAACTTCAGGGTTTCAAAATTATTGTGCCATAAAATTATATTAAAGAATGTATGGAAGATGTCTAAATTATTCTTGAAAAGGTACGCGTGGAATTTCGTTGAGTGTTAGGAATTTATTTATATTCTATACATCAGCTTACAGTGCTTCAATATAGTTTTGACGGAGCATTTTGAGTAGATTGTTGAAAGTTATACAATTTAGTTTTTATTTTTCATGCATTTTTATGATCGGCTTATTTGTTTCAAAAAAACTTTTTTACGAAAGGTAGGTAGGGATAATGTAAATGACGTTTTTTCCTAAAACGATTTTAAATTCTTACTAAGGCTTATAATATTTTAAAGTAGTATAGAGTAGGCTTTAGAAATTTGCATACTAACTAATAAGTAAAATTCGTTCGGGATTTAAACATTCTTTAAAATTACAAAGCGGCTGAATTAAAATTTTGCGTTCAATTTACTCCATTGTTGGCTCATACACACCGGCAGAGACGCACATATCCGAACGCGTAAGTTCAATGATGCCCTTTTATGCCCAGCTATTTTCTCGAGATTCATTTACATATATGTCGCTTTATCACACGATCCTATTTCGTTTTCTCATTATGTTATATAGGAAGTATCACCTATCTTACCCTATATCTCCTTTCGATTTACTCACTCTCGTTTTCGCATGTCATTTCCGAGATGTTTCTAGTTTAGGTGTAGACGGTGCAGGTGTAAATTAGCACAGCGTTAAACAGAGCGGTTTCATTTTGCTAATTTCCATATAAGCAGCTTTTACAGACGAAATCAACTTTCAAGCATTATTTGTCCACTAAGCTGGGCAAAGAGAGAAGAGTGTTTTTTTTTAATGAATATTTAATTTTGCCGTATAACCGCTCTTTATTAACCTTAGGTAATTTTTTACTAACCTTAATGTGTTTTTAACTTCTTTGAAATTTTATGCCTTTTTGTTTTATATAATTGATTGATGACAAAGATAAATAACCGAACAAAATTCGTCGTGCATGGTAATTTAGTTTTAATTGTGATTGATAACGGATTCACTTTTGATTCAGGTTTAATTATATTTACCTAAAGAATCATTAATAAAGCAAATTTATTTTTAACACATTTTATATTCTAGCATTCAGACTGCATTCATTTCAAACAACAATTCTAATTTTACCTGTTTTATTAACTTAAATTAATTTTTTTAGGTTTTTAATACAAATAATAAAATTATATTAGGTATATGTAACTGTAAACCATTTAATTACCAAGAAAAAGTGTGCAATTTAATGCGTGTCTAGATTTGACTTCAAACTTTTTACTTTTGATATACTGCTGATTACCACCGATTAAGGTTCCGTGTTATTTTTTATTACGAATGATTATCCAAAACACCCACACTGTGTGGCACGAACATATTTGCTAAAAATAAAACAATGGCGGTGCATTTGAGATGGATTTCATCCGGTTAATTTCGATTTCATGAACTCCTGCAGTATCTTGTGACTTAAAAAAGTTTCACTGGTTTAATGGTATGTACTGTAAAACAGTATCTGAAACTAAACACTAATTTATACAAACATGAGTTTTGCACCTTCATCAAATTTTTTGTAATAAATTTTCGTGAAAGAACCTGTGATGCGCTAAATCTACCTACTCGCGATATCATTAAATTGGATTTTTAATTCATGATTAGTAGTATAATGAAAAAAATACGTTTTCTTTTGGTTTGTAATTGTACTCATTTTCCTAACTTTAATATATTTTTAATCGTTTTACTTAAAAAGAACCTTTGATCTCGGTAGTCTCGGTTCGTAAGAAAAAGAGCAAAGGCAATGCTTGCTTAATAGTTTTATGTTAAACGAAAAATGTCTAATTCATTTTAGCTTATATTCATTAGAACCAAAAATGGCTGTTGGAATATCATCGTATTTACTTTACGCGCCCGTTGCAAAAAACTAGCGTTTGGAAATAATTTTCACTGGCCGTTAACAAATGTTATGCCATTATTTCCGTGTGGCCTGTGCAATTAATTTGTACGGCTAACAAAAAGAATGTTTAGAGAAGTATAAACCTTGTTTGTATGTAATTTACAACAGAATCGCTTTCTATTAGATATTGTGAAAATGTGTAAAACGAAATATTATGTGAAGAGCACATAAAGATGATATAATGTATCTAAACGTATTCAAAGCAACCGAAATTTTACCCTACAGTTTTTTCACCGTAACTCTATTTCACACATGTCGCATTCACTATATTTATTTTTGTTATTTAACTCAGATAAAACAGATTATTTATATTTTTGGAAATTTTTTTACTTTGTTTTGGAAAAATCGTCGTCACCTTATTTTGGTTTATAGAATATGTTAGTTGTATTATCTAAGTCATAGAAACCAAACAATAACATAAAAGTTTTGTAAATTTATACAGGATATGCGCGTCACATTTGTTTAACATGACACCTTACGCACATCATTAGGTCGTTCTGTTCTTTAATTACGCATCACGTTGTTATTATTGCTTTTCACAACTGCTGCTTTAAATGTCGTGGAGAGCATACCTTGTATTATAAATTTGAACTAATTCCGGTGCCACTTTCTATATATTTCAAAGAACAGTTGATTTGTTAACAGGAAAACAACAATTTCAATAAGTGCAATTAATAGGTTGTTTTTCAGGAATTTCACGTACTTTAAAACCTCTTACTATTAATATTTTTAATGCTTTAACCCCAACAGTTGCTATATGATCCGAATACTGCTAAAATTTAACCGCCTAATATACTGACCAGTAGAGATTCATTACTCGTATATTGTTTAGACCAGTGTTTCTCAGACTTTTTACGTAAAGCACCTTTTAGTTTATTTTAAATCTTTAAAGCACCCCAATAAAATATTATGGAAATATTACAACATGTAAAACTAATTTTAGTCAAACAAGGTTAACATTTTTAGTGAAACAATTTTAATGTACACGCTGCTTCAGAAATTACAGTAATATAAATTTTGATTAAAAGACATTATGAAAAATGGGAAGCCCCGCTCAGCGTAATTCTTAACGTATTTTTTACAATCTCAACTTTTCTTAATTTTGACAAAAAATGTACATAAAAAGCATTCTTGTTAAAAGTCGCTAAATCAAAATTTTTCAAAATTAATTTTGCAAAAAATCCAGTTGTCATGAAGGTCTGCGTGTTTTCTTAACATGTGCAAATAGTTTGTATAAACTTTGACAATAAGTTCAACAAATCGCTTTCTTATGCAGTTACATTCTTTGGAAAAGAAAACAGTCCCTATTAGGTCCAATATGAAAATTATGGTGAGTAGACCAAGATATTCCGAATTGCATTAAGATTACTGCCTTCTAAGCAGAAGTTCCTGGCTGGAACAAACATTTTTTTAAATTTGTTTTGTTATATATTTGATTTGCACACCAGTTTTACAATCCAAAAAACCAACAAGATTTAAATTAATTATTTTTTTATATATTTATTATGTTTCATAACAGTTTAAGAGACCACAGTTGTTATTCAATTTTTTTAAGAAGGCCGTTTTGAAATAAAAAACAAAACTCGGTAATTTTTATTATCTGTCAAAATGTTTAATAAGTCATTGTAAGAGTGTTGTTATTATAGCTGTTGTTGTTGCATGTTGTTATACATTATCATAATAATGACAATTTAACACTGAACCAGGGTATCCTGGTGGTTCACCTGTATTTTGGTGTAAACAATTACTAGATCGTCTATGATATTTTATCAGAATATTTAAAAACGTGGTTTATCGACTTTCCGTAGAGGGGTAGAAACATTTTGATCAGCCTGTTCAGTTCGAGTAAAAAGTGATGATGAGAACACTTATAATGTAGTTGATGACAACAATAATCATCTTAAAAAAACTAAAAAATTATAAAATTGTGAATATTTTGTAAAGGTAAATTTTTAAAAACTTTTGAAATTTTGAAATTTTTGTAAATTTTTGAATAAATTTCGGAGTAATTGAAATCAAAATTTATAACAAATTTTGAAAGAAAAGCAAAATTGTTTAATATTTACAAAACATTCGTTATAAAATAGTATAATTGAAATTTTTGAATCGAGATCGAGTCACTAAGTTTATTGTTGCTATAACAACACTAACTTTTGATAATGGCATGTAAAAATGTCTAAATACGGATAAGGTTAACATAAACAAATATTGTTAAAGTAATAAGGAATTTAACGTATAATCAATAAGAAAATGTTGTTACTCTGGTATTAAATTTAGAAATATTTATTCGGATTTTTTCTTAATTATAAAGCAAATGTTATTTTTGTTTTGTCTAAACGACATTAATAACAGCTAATAACAGTTATACAGTTTAAATTCCTAACTAACGTATCATGGGGACATAAAATCTGATTAAATATAAAATAATTATAATTTAATGTAAAAACTCTGTACATATAGAGACGTATACGGGTGTGCACTCAGACACTCGTACACAAAACTTTTTCAAAATTCCTTTTTAAGGTTCAAAATGTGTATTTTTGATAAAATTTCAAGTTATATTTTTTAACGATTCCTATACGTTCGTATACTGTGGAAGTACGGAAAAGTAAAAATAATAATTAGAAATGTAAATAATATTATATAACGAAAACATTTCATAAATTTTATAAAAATGCAATAACGATTAAATGTTTTAAAGTAAATTACAGTTTGTTATAAAATATTATCATACGTTGTCGAAATTAGTGTTGGCTGCTAATCCAAAGCTTACGTAATACTGATATATGGTGATGGGCTACATGTAACACTTCATCATTACTCGTAACACTCTATATTTGCTTCTCATTAAGTTTATTGCAACCACATTTATAACATATTTTTGATGAATATATTAGTAACGTAACAACAGTTACGTCGGTGACAAATAATTGTATCCTAAAATATTGATATTGTTTGTATAAGGGAGTGGTTCTTAAAATAAAAAAATACGATACTTCATAATCATAAAATTTCGTGTTTCTTCTAGCTTTCAAAAAAAGTTAAAGGCCGTGACAATGAGTTTCAGCGAACGAAGTATATTAGAAATAACACTAAAGAATGTTAATATCATTTGGAAAAGATTGAAATATATAATGAAAGATAAAACTATCTTCGTAGTTAAACGTTATTAAATAAATAGAGATACAAACTTATTTAGTCATTAGTAAAGAAACATTTGTGCACTTTATTATATATTTCGTATTAAGTTCTTTTATTAATAAAATTTAAAACCTATTTACCATTAAATGGAAATGCAAGGCAAACAGCATTTACCCTTTACTCAAAGGAAACTGTTAAGCTAGGATTATTACTCAAAAAATGCGGTTTTACCTTATTGCCCCTTATGTACTTTGTAGAAAATGTATCTGAAAAGCTCATCTAGCCACAGAGGATTTATCCTAATTGAGTTATAACCAATAAAACCACCGACACTGTACATATTTATTAATTTGTTATTTAAAATGTTCTCTTCGCTTTAAACGATTTCGTAAAATACATATATTTATTAGGCACGCGGTAGAGCAGCACTGGTTTCGATGCTGCTTTGTCCAACGTGCCGGGTTCGAATCCCGGCTTTGCCATATATATTTGTGTTCGTCTTTGCATGTTGGTGGAGGCTTCATAACCACAGCAGTTGATGTACCCGTAGTGCATGTCCTATAAAAAATTAAATATTTATTTTAAGTAAGCATAGCTGCAACTTCAACATTATAATGCTTTTCACATGCAAAGGGGTAACGATTTTTTACTTTATTTATTTTAAGATGTGTAAAATAAGGATTCTACAGGAGCAAACCATTAAATAATGAATTTTACATTGAGAACTTTCCTTGTCTTCAACTTCAAATTGATGCGACGTTGAAATCGCAGAATGATGTTATGTGATCTACAAATTATTTGATTGCGAAGGGTTTTCGACTTCAAAGTACCTATTTCTCTTGTATAAAACAAGGGGTGCACGCGAGGCAACGGTTGACCAAGCAACTAGCAGCGGCTTCCGTGTCGACTGAAAACTTTTTTATTAGATTTATCAAATGGTGATTATTTGACCTAATACAATTCTACAACAAAGGGAGTGTTAAGTACGGAGTATCTGAGTACTTGTTTCTGAGAATAGGGAGAGAGCCTGCAACGCCGTCGTTAAAAAGACAAGGTATCAGACAGGCAGACGACAGTAACTTCTAGGACAGCGACCAAGTGCCTCCCGGAAAAGGATGCTGAGTTATGCGCCACGGAGCCCGGGCAGGAAATGAAAGAGGCTATGTGAGATAAATGAGCCTAACGCTCTCCACAATGGCTGCCACCGCCAACTTAACTTTCATTAAAACTTTGTTATAAGATTTAAATTGTAACATCAAGGTGTAGTTAAAATTCCTGCCTCCAAACAGGCTAAGGGGCTGTCTAGATCTCAAAATAAATACGCTACTGATAAGGTTAATTTGCTGCCGTGCATTTTCTTGTTATACATTCGGCCTCTCTTATATTGTATCTTCCACATTACCATCAAAAATTTTGTAAGAAACTTAAACGTAAGCTGTTTGAACGTGCTTTAAAGGTTTGATTAAACTTTTCTTGGATTATACAAAAACTTAAATAAGATGGCAGATTAAAATGGATTATCTCAGAAAACTTTATCGCATAATTTTTCTGCAAAATTATTTGGAAATTAAATTAAGCATTACGCATTCCCGTGGTAATTATGCGATTGCCAGGGAAAATCATAAAAAGGCATTTTAAACAAGAATTTTAACTATGCTTGTACTAAAACTCAAGCTACTACGTCCGACTATATGTTCTAACTGCTATCTATATATAAAACCCGGAGCCCTTCCCTTTGTTTTATCTTTTAGTGGTGGGAGGCCCCCGCCAGCAAAACCCACGTATTTAGGCGCTGTATACATAAAGCAAAAATTTGCTTGGGCAATAGCCCGCTACGTTATAACAGAAACAGGATTCCATCGGTTGCGATACTGTAGCATAATCTGCTGCTGTCATTTCGAATACATACATAGAGGATGAAGCATGCAGCTTCTGGTTATGCATTAAAAAAGCAGAACCACTTGATTGCAACAGTTTGCAAAGAGTTGATGTTAAAGATACGTTTTCCTAATAACAAGATCAGTAACTTTTATAATCTAAAATTTCTCGCATACACAATATTTCGTAACATAGAAGCGCGCCCAATCTTCTCAAGGTCCTCCAGGTTGTCACAGTCTGAAATGCCACGTCGACGGTGGCACGAGATAGAATAAACATTAAGTTTTCCGAAATGCAGTCGTACTAATACACCATAAGAAAAGGTTTTGCGTATAGGAGCCATTTACGGATTAAGGTGAAAACATTCCTGAAAAAAATGTGAGAAAAAATTCGCTGAGAAAAATATTAATATAAGAAACACCCGCCGACAAACATTGTCTGAAAAAGAACGTTTCAGTAAGGATATGCTCCAATAAACACATTTCCTGGGACAAACCAAGTAAATAATTTCTCTGAAAAACCAACCATGAAACAAAGATCTTCTAAACAAAAGCACCTGTATTCTCTAGCTGGTGTATCACTCTGCATAATTAAGAAAGAACATTCCATGAAAAAGATACGGGTGTTTTTTCTAGCTAATCAATTTATTACATAAATTAGAGCAAATTTAATTTGGGTAATATATGCACCGAGAAAAGAGAAATGGTTAAATGAAACAATTTGTGCAAGTTGAAATTTTAAACATTCAATCAAACAAAATTTAGTTGATTGTAGAAAAAACTGTTTATCCTAAACGTTTGGAAATGATTGAAGCAAAATAAAAAAATTATTAACTTATTTTCATTGCTTGAAAATATTTGGACATTGAAGTAAGGAAAGTTGAATGTTGTCTGAAGGTACCGTTAAATTCGTACGCTAAAATAATATTCGTTGTTGTTTAAACATACTTGAATTTTTACATAAAGTTTGGTGGGGTTTGCACCTACAGACTCCGTAGTTTTAACTGAAACTTTTTCATGTACATTGGTTCAAAACGCTAAAAATGTTAGTTAGACCCTTTGGATATTCGAATACTTGATTCAAGAACTTGCTGTTTTAAATCAACATAATAAATGATATTGGCGTAGCATATTCGTTTATTAAAGAGGGGCTTGCGCATTAATTGATTTAGTAACCGTTTTTTGTTCAATGAATCATAAGCGTCAGTTTTATTGCGGTGGTCATCGAAGTGTGCTGCGGTTATACTATAATTTTAAAATTTGCATTTGCAGTACCTAGCTGTGAAATTTAGGTAGGTAAGTACTATTTTTATTTGTTAACGTAACATTACGCAACCGATGTAAACTAGCATAACTTGCATTGTCAATGCTACGGATTTTCTTCGTTTGAACAAATAAAATTTACTTAACACGCTTGCTTTTCTGATACCTCCTTAAACTTGTATTGAACCAACAAATAAATTTGTTGCAGATTGAAAATGATTTAAAAAAATCGTTCCAACTTCCGCAATTATAACAGGTGGGAAAGTTTTTCGAAAAGCTGCAACCGGTCAAGTCTGCACTAGATAAAACAAGCGAAGAGTTAGTCAGCAATTTAACAATGGACTTAAATGATGGTAACAATTGACCAGCAAAATAACACTGATTATTATACATAAATGTATGTTTTATTATTAGACAGTAGAAATGCAGTTCAAATAAGTGCTTCCACCAAAAGGGATGATGAGGACTGCAACCTTACACTTGAAACCAACGATAGTGGAAGAGAGTATTATAGACCACATAAAGGTAAAAGTTACACTTACAAACAATGTTGATTTGGACTTTACCATGTAAAATTAAACTGTGCAAATATTGGCTTTCTTAATTATTTTAGAGCAGAATAGTAAAGAGATAATTGTTTGCAATTAAAGCTGCATCTATCAATGAATGACTTCTTTTTTTAAATAATATCACCATTTTCTGTTTTCTTATTTTTATAATTAATATTTCTAATATTTAAAAAATAAAATCGAGCAGTGGTTGATGCCCAAAAAATTATACATGGCTAAGTCTCAAATCGAAATCAACACCGTATTATATGTATTTATATTCTATTGCTATATTAATTTTAATTATGTGCTATATAATTATTCTAATAAATATTTTACCATTTATCTAATCAGTGCAAGTTTCTATTTTACATATAGCAAGATAATTTCACTCTATTATTGTTTGTTATGTTTAGTAGGTTATTTTTTCATATTTGCTTTTGGTAAATTGTTGGGTGTACGTGCTTATAAAATGATATTGTGTTCTTGATGTAACGGTACGTCCGAAAGCTTAAAACTGTTTGTATGTCGCATCCAAATAAAACATAAATGTTTTTTGTAAGCAGTAACAATGTTTCTGTTCATTCCATAATATATTTTTATTTAAACAGTACCTTCTTCGCAAACATTTAAAAGAGATAGAGATGGTTAATGAAGGTAGTCACAATCCTGTGCAACATAACCGTTGTTCAGACGATGTACCTAGCTCAGGATTTTAGCCAAAAAAGGTTTAATTAATAGTTTTGATTTTTGGACAGCAAATGTAAATTTTTCTAAGCATTCTTCTCTTTAGTTTAGGGCGCACACTTGCTTTGCAACGTCATGGGTTAAAATAAATAATACTGTGTACCGCCCAAATTATATCGTTGTAATAAATTTTTTAGATTTTTGCTTGTATTTGGTAAGATTTCTTGTATTATTAGTGCTTACAACTGCACAAGTACCGATGTGTATTTCACATTAAAAGAATACCATACAGTTTCATTTATTGTTCATTATCACTCATGAGGTGACAGAAACAAATAATTTTAGGTGTTTGAAATACCAGGATTTGGAACCTTACTCTGCACATATTATGGCAGATGGGAAAATATTTGCTGTTCTTTTTGTATAAATACGAAATGAGCCAAAAACTACATTCTGCTGTAAATTTTTTTGTGTAGGAACTTGAACCTCATAACACATGAACTGTTTACTTTTTTCAGTTTATCATGTTAATGTTTGTAAAATCATAGCTTTATTAATCTGCACGTTATGTTTTTTTTTGGCTAACAGGAATTTATGTTGCAAATATGTATTTTTTATATTAGTATTATTTATTAACAGTGTAGAGTTTTTCAAATAAATCTGAATATATATGATCTTGGTTTTTATTCAGCGATATAAATTATCTATACTACAATGTAACCTGCTTGTTTTCAGTTGTATGTTCAAACTAAAATAGTTTTATTTGTAGATCTCTCCTGTTGTATCAAACCGCACAGTAGCTAAACAAAGAGTAATAAACACTGTTTAATCACGCCATGCTATTCTATGAGCCAAAAAAAGTGAAGGCTTGCCTATGGAAAAAAATAAACTATAACTAAATTACCACAAGAGCTTTGTTTTCCATGGTCTTATGACATTTTTGATATTATAATTTATTGCATTTAAATAATGGTATGGCATCATGTAATTGTGTTTATTACTCTTTTTTAGCTAATGTGCATTTATGTTCCTCAGAAGAGGGCTACAAATAAACATATTCTAATTTGGTTTAATGGTTTCTAAACATCAAATCAAATGCAATGGACTGTTGGCTGAACAAAAAAAAAGTATTAAAACAATCAATATTTTAGTTGTGTCAATGTTTCTAAATGCATTGGTCGAAGAAATATAAGTAATTAATTCAATGCTCAGTATATGTCCATTGAACAACCTACAAGTGTTAAGTAAAAGTGTAGGTTATTGTTGGTCGAAATGCGCGAACGTTTGGATGAAATGCAATTATCTTTTAATATGTTGCTGATTTGGAGTAACAGTGCAAATATTTCAGTGGATCAGCAACTTGTGCGTTTATATAACACTTCGGGTTGTTGACTCAAATAAATATATTTGACATTTTTTACATGTTTCTTTAATACATAAAGACTGTTGTTTATAGGCAACACTAAAACTTTGTTGGGTGAAACTGTTTTCGTTTCATCCAACAGTTTATTTTTCTCAGTGTGCAAATGTCTAACATAAACATTTTTGTAATCCGTATGTATCAGTTCCAAAAGCAGTTTGAAAATATCCGTTAAGGCACTTCTCTGGAAATAAGTAAAAGTGCCAAGTTTAACGATTTAACTGACTTCTTACCGCTTTTCTTTTGAGGAGTTGTTTCTGGGTTTATGATAAGAATTGTTTCGGGGAATGTTTTTGACGAAGATTTTACGAGGAAATGTTTTTCAACTTTTTCTTGGGTTCTTTTTTTCCGTTTTTTCCCGGTTCTTTCCGTTTTTTTTTCGCCTTTTTGCGATATTTTTCTGGAAGTAGCTTTTAATTCCGAGGCCGACTTAGCGGAGGAAAGATTCGGAGCGGCGAGCTGCGGCTATGAAGTTATCAAAAAAAAAATCGGAGAGCGGAGCCCACAGGTTTTGCTAGTATTAATAAAGTTGGTAACTGTGTGCCTATGTGCAGTCAGTCCCATTTCGACAAAAGCAATTAAACGTATAGTTTAAGAGATATTCGACAAAACGATTTATTAACGACTTTGGAGAAAGTTCAGATTCATATTTTACAGATAATAAATAGTTTATTTGCTCTAGCACAATGTCCCTACCACTCTCAGTTCTGCCCCCCATCAATTATTCGTTTTTTGAATCTCGGCAGGAAAATGTTAAATAATGAAAGGAAAAACTGTATTAATAAGTTTCAGCTTTACGTCGTTGTTGGTGTTGCTATAGGAACATATTAAGTTAATATTGAATTTAGATATCTTGAAAATTCCAAACGGATGTCTCGATTTTGTAATAGTATAGCTATTATTTAAATTTCACTTTTCCGCAGAAGATTATTACAGCTCATTTATGGAAACAAGTTGTTTACGCACAATGTATGTTTATAGTCAGTTATACAAGGTGTTTCCTAAGTACGTACAGAAACTTGAGGTGGTTTTTTGGGTTATTTAAAATTCATATGAACAATGGCGACATGTCCGAAAACGCTTCCTTACGGAGTTACAGCATAATCACTTATTTGTCGATAACTTTCGCAATAGTTGTACTAAAATTGTATGTGTGAGCACTCATGATTTAGTTTAGTATTTCTGCTAATTTTTTATTGAATAAGTGCTACAGAAGCGTCTCATATGGGGTGGTCACGTACTAGTTTCTTCTAAATATTTCAGATCTTTACAATTTTTTAAGTTTTGTCTTGGGAATCTTTTTATCCATTCAGAAATTCACAAAAAAGATTCACTTGTTGAAAGTTGCTATATCTAACAGTTTTCGAGATAATTCAAGTATTATAAAAAATTAAGTTTCCATGAGCGTCCGAGTGTTTCTCTAAGAGACGAAAATAGTTGGTACAAACTTTGAGGATAAGTTCTACACATCGAAACATTAACATAAGTTGGAGGATTTTCTTGAACAATAATATGGTTGATTTGCAAATGTACATGTACACACAAGAAATTGATCTCTACAGTAAAGTTAAAACGTACAAAAAAAAGATGTTTTTACACAACAAATCGAGAAACTCTACAAAAGGAAGTTGATTTTTATAAACAAATCAGATTACTACAATAAAGCTGAAACGTACAAAAAACATTACTATTTAATACAAGAAAAATATTTTTCTAAATAAAAGATATTTTTCTGCAAAACAAATTATTTGTTCCAATTTCGGTTAGGAAAAATTATATTTTTGCAGAAAACAATACGAGAGCAAGGTTTTTTTTAAATACAATATTGCTGGGTCTAGGCGGTAACGCGAGGTTATAGTTAAGAACAGTTGTATTTTTACAGAAAACAATGCAAAAACAAGTTTTTTTTAAACAATGTTGTTGGTGTAGGCGGTATACGAGAGGTTATTCTAGGGATAAACTTTTTTTGAAGAAAAAAATCTTTTTTACCTTCCTCGCTCGAAGCAGCTAATGTATTGCAAGAAATAATCCTCTTTTGGTAGGTTTCTACCTTATTGTAAAACTCATTGTGTGCTATAAATCATCTTATTTTTTCCGAAAACTTCTTTTTTTGGTAAGAGATAAAGTTCTTGTGTAAATTTTTTGCCGAAATCAATTTTTGGTCAAATTCACCTATTTTTGTAAAGGATAATTTTTTTGTACATTTCAACTTTATTGTGAAAATTAAATTTTTTGTACAAATAATCCTTGTTTTTCATATATGGATATTATTATTCTAGGCGAAAAATTTCCAGCCTTAAAGAAGCAGCTTGGTATTTATTTTATAATTACTTTATTTTCGTTTAAATTAAACCACATGCAATTATGGAAACTTATGTCGCACGTATTTCAATGTTTCCTATTCTTGATGAGGGACGGATTTTATAAGGTGGTTTTGAAAAGTAAATACGTTTGCAAAAAGCAAGGCGCAGATTCTAGAGAGTCTTTTTGTTTTAAAGAAATGTATGACCGCCTAGATGCGGGTTTGCTTACGCTAGAGTGTCGAAAACAGCTGAGTAAATTCTTACTATTTATCCAAGAGGCTTTTGTAAATAGAAAGGTTTCCGATAATTCTTGTGAAAAAATGTCGTGGACAATGAAGCTGCCTCTTTCAATGTTGTTTATAATTTCCTTCGTTTTCCAGGGTGTCGAGCTAAGACTTTCCGTTTAATGACTGCCTCGACTAATGCCATTAGTCTTGTTATCCATTAAGCCAATAAATTACCGAAACCTGTCTATCACCGATTGTTTTACTGTAATCACCTTTTCGAGCGGAATTTCATATATCCAGGAAATGTAGGTAGAGGAAGTTCGTATTTGTGCGTAGGCATTTAAGCGCGGGTTTGAGGCATTTGAAGCCCCTCAAAGTCGTTTGTAGTTAGTGCCTTTGGTTTCTATCGTCACAATAAATATGGCGTTCAGGAAGTTAGCGACGCAGACATATTGTAGTAGAATTGTTAATGATTGTTTTCCACCACAACCAGCCGCAACCAACTTGCAAATTATTATTCGCAGACCTGGAATTGAGAAACGAATTCATCTCGGCAATTGCTTTCTGTTTGAATTTACTCCACTTATGAAGTAATCTTATCAAGGCAAGTGCCGACGTAAACCTACCGTTCCTATTCATCTGCTACTATTTCCATTGTGGTCTATCTTCATCTATCAACTATCAAAGCTGGTTGTTAAAAAACAAATCTTACAGAGCGGATAGAGAATCTTAGAAAACTTTATAGGTACGAGGATGTAACTTACATTTTTATTCGTAAATATACGACCTCTAACGAGTCTTTTTTTTTTAAATAAAGTTTTCAAGACATTGAACTGGGCAAATAATTAAGAGTCAATTTTGAATTAATTTTCGATGCCTCCTACGTCGCAATGAATGCGATTCAATTTATCTTCGATGCTCAACGAGAGCAGATCAATCCCCGCTAATAACCAGGTACACACCTCATTGTTTCAATTCCCAGAGACCACAATGGCAATTAAGAAATTATTCATTATAACTGCTTACAATGTCATTCCCTTCTACAGTTTTAATTTCATTATTTATAATCCCGTTTCATACCCAGTTTCACTGCGGTTACACTTCTTTCAAAATTAATTTCAATTGCCCTTTAATTAATAAGGCGAATAATGTAACTTACTTGTTCTTTATTACCTGATTAATGAATTCGAGATATACCTTTACATGTCTTGAACCACGTCTTGCTAGTCTTGACGGCAGGCGGACTAAGTGGGAATTCACGTATCTACGAATATTTTTATTTTTAAATTAGACTTGCTACTTTGGAAACTTTACCATTGTGATTTTTTCAACATTATGGGCTCAACAGCAGTGGCAGTGGTAAACTGCACGCACGTTAATTACTCCGCAAAGGAAACACGCAACACGTCATACAAATATATCTCATTTGTTTGATGCACTACACAAGGATGGGAAGATACCGGCCTTGCAACGGACAAGGCAATATACAGAGTTTCCCAGAAAAGTTGAACTACAGACGAAATGCATGAGAAATAATCTTTTTGCAGATTTTATGTTCCCGGGATACTTTGACTAAATGTTTCAATTTTATTATGATTATTAGATGTTATTGGTCCAGTTTAGAAATAAATAATATTTTTTTCATTTAACTCAAGTAAAAAATTTAAAAATTAAAGACATGTCATTTTAATATCAGAGTAACAACAATGTCGTTTAATGTTTTGATGGCGTAGCGGCAAGGCTTACTATTTCGCAAGCAGAAGACTTAAGTTCTAATCCTGAACGTGACAAACTGTGTTTTAACTTTTGTATTTACCTATTTAATTTTTGTACCCTGCTGTTCTACAATAAAATAGTTAAAAAACGCGATATGTACAGTAAATTGTAAATTTGATACGTCAAGTAATGACACAATTAAATTAGTACCTATTTTTCTTATTAATTTTTTATTATTGTTATTACTCTTACGTTAAAAAGGTATTAATTTAATTCTGTCATTACTTCATATATAAAATTTACAATTTACTTTACATATCGTGTTTTTCTGATTAGTTGGTTGTAGAACAGCTGTGAAAATAAATAAATAAAAAGGTTAAATAAAAGTTTGCCCTATTCAGGATTAGAACTCGGGACTTCAGCTTACAAAACAGTAAGCCTTCCTAAACATAAGAACATTGTTGGTATTCTGATATTAAAATAACACGTTTATAATTTTAAAATTTGTATTTAATTGTAAATAAAAAAATTATTATTTCTTGACTAAACTGCAGTAATAACACCTAATAACAATATTATAAATGAAACTCTTGCCCAAAGAATCCTGGGAACATAAAATCCTGTAAAATTATCATTTCCCATGCATTTTTCCTATAGTTCAGCGTATCTGGAAAACGGTGTATGACATGCAGTCAAAACCGGCCAGGCTATAACCATAGCTAGCGCAGCATAATATCGCTAGTTTAGGTTTGCAAAGGTTGTTTCTATAAAAATAATGCGGATTTTTTACTTTTTTTTGAAAATGTTTTTTGAATT
Organism: Ctenicera cuprea; assembly: GCA_958336395.1. Taxonomy (NCBI): domain Eukaryota; kingdom Metazoa; phylum Arthropoda; class Insecta; order Coleoptera; family Elateridae; genus Ctenicera; species Ctenicera cuprea. The sequence continues at coordinate 13,825,942 of OY284496.1, read as the reverse complement.
ATAGAAAACCAGAGACGGGAGAGGAAATTCGTCAGCAGCGAAATTAATATTGGATTGGAGAAAGAAATTAATTCCCCTAAATATATTAAGTTGTAAATCTTATCCCACTATCATTCATGAGCAATTTAGCCTAAACAAAATTGTTTTGTCGTTTTTGCCCTCGTAGTTTATTAAATAATATTTCAATTTTCAAAAATTTATATAAAATATTTTTTACATCGCAGTTTTCATATTTTAGCGTTGTATCGTATAGGGCTATTACAATACCAAAAATGATCTGCATCTTTCAACTCATTTTTGAGTAATAAGGTGCAAAATCAAAATTTTCAAAAGAATCGTTTAGTGTTCGAAAAAAGCACCCTCTATCATACGTTGTTATAAATTTTTAAAATTCGCTATTCAAGTACGGGAATGTAAAAATTGTAACAAAAATTTATTGTTGTATAATTTGTTAATAAAAACACTCGTTCCATCCTTTATATTCATTTCTTGTGGTACACATTACTTGCCTATGTTTCCAGTAAAACTATAAAAATCTGTATAATAATAAACCTCCGACGTTACATTGTGTTTGCAAGGAAGTAACAGATGGCTATAAGTTAACAGTAGCCTGTATTTCATAATGATAAAAGAAGTATTTTGGATTAATGTCATTTTAACCATCGCATAGTAAATCTGTTTGTAAGCTTGAAATAGTAACCACACGTAATAGCGATGTAGGGTCTCATAACATGCGACGAGGGCGAATACATGGAATCTCGATAGCTGATGATGATGCTATTGCCATTATTACTGTGGTGTTTATATCGCAATCATTAAGGATTTAAAAAAATCTCGTTTACAATATCGTTACACCAAATGCAGCTGTAATGTTTGGATCTGTCAACGATTAAACTACATCCTGTTCAGAACGTGTGTGATTAAAATGTAATTTGCAAACAACAAAGGTGATTTTATTAATTAATGTTTATCGCTATATTTACTACAAAAAGTTGTTGCGGGCGGTTTTTATACAGGGTTTCCCAGCAAAATGCATATTTTATGCCCAAGACACTTTAGGTTAAAAATTAATCTGTATTATTAGCTGTTTTTAATGCCGTTTAGTCAAAAAACATCTAAATAAATGTTCATAAATTCAAACGTGTTTTATTAATACCAGAGTAACAACAACGTTTTCTAACGTTTCTGTGGCAAAGTCGGTAGGGCTACTGTCTTATTACCGCAAATTTCGAACTAATGGCTTTGTTTATTGTAGCAAATAAAAATAAGTGCTTGTACTTTTACCACGCGGTTAGCCATTTTGGTTGGCCACAGGTTTGTTGCCAAAACAATTATTTATGTTGGCCCAGTAATACAAATGCGCTGTGTAGACATTGGAGAGTAGGCGAAAGGTTATTTTCAGTACCGCGAGCAACTCTTAAGTGAGGGTGTCAGAATCAGCGGCAGTAATTTGTGCTAATCTGAGTTATGCCAAACGGGAAGGAAATAGAAAAACCTGATACATAAATATATACATACAAAATAATCTAGGTTGTGAATAGCTGCTTCCTTTTAAAAAGTGAGATAACGTTGTGGGGTAAAAAGTGACGAATGCGGTTACGCAAAAAAGTTCTATCTTTGCTTGACAGACAGAGTACTCAGTACTTGGAATATATGCAGATCGGATCATGGTGTAAAGTAGGTACTTACTTACACCATCGATCGGATGAGCAGCGTGGGAAAAACTCCTAACAATTTGAGGGTAGCCTATACGTCACGTTAAAAAAATAATTTTATTGCAGAAATAATTCTTAAGAAAGTTATGTGCACTTGAAAATTCCGAAAAACGTACACAAATGTTGGCCTTGGTGTTAGTATGCGGTCAGCTGAAATGTTATAAAGCTGAATTTTCCGATTAGTGGTGTACGTGAACATAAGTGTTTTGTTATTTTTTATTGTAGTGATTTTAGAATAATACTGGTTATGCTGTTTTGGATATTTTTAATAAAATGGCCGTGCTCGTAGCGTAGCGGAAGGCGCGAGTTATTGGTGCGACCATGTGAACACGGTAGGATAACTTTTTGATTTTTCATTTCCGCAACTAAATTATTTTCTTTGTGATCTATAGACCGATTAAACTAAAATTTTCTGGCATTTGATCCAGACTACCTAGGATATATGTACTGCTTTTAAACATTTCTTTATAAAATCATAATTAGTAGGGAAATGTTTTCATTCGTCAAGTTCGTTAAAATCGTAATCCAAATTGAAATTTTAAGTAGCATCAAACCGTAACCGAAACCGTAACCAAAAAATAGTATAATTTGAACTGTTACCTAAAAACGAAACGTTATTTTTATTGCGGTACACGTCCCTGCTAACATAGTTATTTTATTAAAAATAATGAGTTCCGTCTTCTAGGAAAAATAAAATTACTATTAAATTGCTCCCCTCAAAAGACAAGTTTAATTTAACCGACCTTCGCAATAATTTCGAATTCCACGTCTTTTCCCATAGACACACAAGGGCGTTTCTACAAACTATTGCTTATCTTGAACATTCCATTCAAGAATGCAGTTATTGCAGGATGCTTAAGTCTGGTGAAAATCGTTTCGCTTAATATCTGAAATACCCTCACGTAACTTAGTGAAGATTAAATTAGCGGTCAGTACAGACGTTAATAGTAATGATCGAGATTGTAATTAGTGCTGTGTAATGCCGACTTTGCGATGCTGTTTGGAATCCCGTCACGCCGGAGTAATCTGCAGCCCTCCGTGACTACAGATTACTACCTATACGTGATCACACTGTGTCAAATACAATGTATCTGCACCTATTCTCGTCGTACTACCCCTTCCTATTTTTGGTAGTAGGAACTTTATGATATTTAATACAAATCTACCCGGTTTAGTGGTTTTTGTTTAAAAACACTTACACCTATATTCTATGATAATATTTAATCATTTCGTTATATCTTCATATCGTCTTGGATGAATTCAAAGAGTTTTAATGTGGCTGTTAAAAGATATAAAAGCCAGTCACGCCGCTGTGTTATTTGTTCAAAAGAATTAAATTACTAGAAAAGCTTCATCGATTTGGACAAATGACGATGCGTGCCCGTACGTGTTAAGAGCGTTAGGGCCAATTTTAACCAAATTATTAACGCTTGCACATTACTGAATCGATTCCAACGAGCGTTGGCGACCCGCGAACACTCTATGATTGGCTCAAGTTTGCTAAGCGGAATTTTAACAGATATATCGGCATTAGCTCCGGTCAGCGGTGATGATTTGTTTGATTACTGTATAGGATAATTATTTTTCGACGATCCTGGATTTTAGTCAAACACGACAGCTAAAACATAAAGCGCAATACCTTATTAGGCCTATTAGATGCTCAAACTAATACGAGTATCTATTAAATATATGTTAAATCTGAATCCCTTCCACCTGTTCAAAATTGTAGTGACGACAGGCAAAATCTTTATACGTCCATTATTTAGGGTGCTTATTTCTATGTACTAGTATGTATTGGGCCAGTGCAGTTTTCGAAGCAAATAAGAAAATTAGGTTTACATTCTATGGTTGGATGATAGGAACGCAATGATTTCATTAGCAAACCGATCTACGAGGCGAACGCATATTGAATCGGTCAGCGGAATTCGATGACAAAAGACTCGAGAATACGTGCGCTTGCAATACGCACACACAAAAATGTGTTACAAAATCTCATACAATATTATTTAAAAATAAGATATTCGTTAAGATATGTACAAGTACAAGCAATAATTGAAAATCCACTAGTATATTAATGTGCAATAAATTTATCTTCGCAACGCCACGTTGTTTAGAAATTTTGTTTCACTAGAATTCTACTTTCTATACACAATTAAAATGCTATTTTTAGTTTTATAGGGAATTTTTTTACACAAAAAGGTTGAACTTGAAGTTGATCGCTTCATTTAATTTTATTTATTTATTATAACAACACAGAACTTCTAAAATTGGTAAGAAGTTAGAATGTCAAATCGTTTAATGATTATTTTGCGGCTTTCAAAATATAAGCGTTTACATCGATAAATTAGCAATTCTAATCATGTTTGCCGTCTACTCCTCAAAACACTTTAAAACTTTCGTTAATATTTTGTTTCAGCAAAGTATTCTTGCCTTCTCTAATATGTTGTAGGTAAATTCTTTTCTTGCAAATATAGCAAAGTCTACGCGGCGTTGATCGGAAAACGGTTCAGAATATAGAATTTTTACTAAACATTTTAGTATTTCGTTGTATTAAAATAAAAACCTATTCAGTTGATGTTTAAAGCAAATGTCGTATGGTAGTATGACCAAATATTATATCGTAAGATATATATGTTGAGGTATGAATTTTGTACGTAGGGTGAGATAACAGTTTCTGTTATTTATTATATCAAAAAGATAATACATTCAAAAACTGAAAACCAAATATTTACTATCAATTGCGTAATATGCATAAAAAATGTGCAAAAAGCGTAGCTGGTAGTTTCCCATACTTTTTACGTTTTAAATATTCTGCTACAGGTAAATGACTGAAAAATATAGTTTTACCAAAAATAACAGTAACACTTTATCGGGGATTTGAACTTGTCTCTGCGATAGATGCTGTACCAGCACCACCCATTACCCAACACTATGACAGATGACAGCAAACGTTAAGATATTGAACGTGAACATAGTGACCGGCGACAGCGGCGGGGAGGCAAGCTATAATTAGAGATTGGACTTCGGATTTCGGACCAAATATCGCTGTACATTCTCTATTTGAAAAATAAAAAATATGTTTTTTAACTAGAGCTAATTGATAGACGTACCTAAAATCACGTAACTTCCGGAAAACGAGTTGTTGGTATAAAAAGTAATGCTTTTTTTCTTAATTTTTAAAATAGTTGAACACTCTTGTTAAAGCTAATAAACTACTTTAAACACGTTATTGAACTGTTTAAAGTTTATTGCGATTGTTTTTGAATAAACAATTATAAAATTTCTAAGTTTTCAAAACTTCCTAGAGAGCTTCATAGTAAAATTTAAGAGAATAGTTTAAAATATTGTAGTTCACTGTAAGCTTGATCGTCTCAGAAAATTAAAAAAAAAAGTGTCGGTAGTTTTTAAGGAATAATGTTTTAAATGTCTAAAATTTTGAAGCAGCTACTTTCATAATTTTAACATTTCGAAAAATATTTTTACGTCACCTAATTATACTTCGTTTTAAAGATACGGCATTTGGAAAAAAAATTTTTGTTTTCGTTTCTGGTTTCGGTTAAAAACCTTACCGGCGCACTACCTGCAACCAAAAAACTTTTACGTATCAAATTCTATAAAAATCGGTTAAGGTGTTCTGGAGATATAAGAGAACGAACCCACCCACTCACGCACGCTTAGTAACAGTGTAAAATTACACTATGTAATGTCGATTTTCTAAGCATATACGTTCTTCCAGATAAGCGGATTAATTTTGTATGTAAGAAAAGGTAAATTATTATCTAAGGTACAAGATAATTTTAAGGAAAAAAAAATGTTGATTTTGGCATAAAAAAATATGAGGTATTTGGGAATACAGAATACTAATATCTGGAAAATAAAAGTTATCATAGTAGAATAAAATTCACAGCATAATTTTTAGATGCAGTATTATTTGGGGGGATTAATTTCCCTCCTCCCCAATCCAATTTTTGGTTGACGAATTTAGTCTTTCGTTCCTGATTTTCTGTAATCAAATAAATCATTTTACTGAACATAAAAGAATTTCTTGTTTTTTCTAACAAAAAACTCAGATCTAACGCGATCCTTAACCTTTACGTTTGTAGCGCATAATTAAACTATAACAGAATAAAGCCCCCCGTAGCAGGTGACTGTATTCATGTCGCTTGCAAAACAGTTTTAAAAGCCTTCCCTAGGCGACGCTACTAAACATAAAGCAAACTTTATTTGAATAGCTAGGGAAATCATATTATATTAATCAAGGCCTTATGTTAACTTGGTGATTTTATAGTACCACCATTAGTTTTAACACGTTGATGCAAAAATACTTATGAAAAAATAATAAATAACAATTTCTAAAGTATAGGAAAGTCTAGGCGAAATGTTTAGCTCATTTTGATAACCCAATTTTAGAAATGTCGTTTTCACTGAATTTTTATAAATATGCTTGTTTTGGTTTCATTTCTAGATGAAAATAAATCAAAATGCGTTTATCGAACACTTCAAATTTTTAATAATAACCACGGTCATTCCGTTGACACTGGAAACTGCATAAATTTAAAAAAATGCTTACTATCACACTTATTAAAAAATATATTTTTTTGACATCGGTATACAAAGGAAGCTATTTTCAGTTGTTATCGATTATTATCTATATTGCTTAAAAACTAAAATAATTATCTGAATGTTGAAACTATTTTTCGTAGTTAATACAAAATTAAGGAAAAGTACATAATCAATATATGGTAAGGAAAAGAAAAAAAAACAAATTAAATTATAAAATTTATATTAACCTGCAAGCTTTATTACCTTACTTTAGTTCTTTGCTTTAAAGATCTTCAGCTTTAAAACAATTACTTTAATTACGTTGAACTGATAATATACTACAGTTATGAAGAAAGTAGCAATTACTAAAGAAATTTCAAATTTATTTCTATACGCTCATTTCTATGACATTTAATATAACTTACTACAGTATGACCACGAAAATTTTAGATGAACGTTCGTTGACTTTGAAAAATAAAAGTATTGACTGATTAATACTTTCTTCTCCTGCATTATTTTTATAGCTTTCAGCGTCAACTTCTGCCAAATAACTTCTATTTTTTAACCGACTTCAAAAAAAGGAGGAGGTTCTCAATTCGTCTGTATATATGTCTTTTTTATATATGTTCGGGCATAACTTTTTTGTTTATAAACCGATTTTAATGATTCTCCTTCCGTTGGGTTCAGTATAGTTCCAAGGTGGTCCCATTATAATTTCATTGGTATTGGAGCTTGAACTTCGAAGATACACCTCAAAATCTATTTTTTAACCGACTTTTTAGCGTTTCCGTATTTCATCTTCCGTTTCAACTAGCCGTCGTTTCCTCATTCGAGAAGCATCCTTACTAGGTCTACCCATCACTTAAAATTGTAAAATAATTAACTTTAAAAAAAAAGAAAACCGACTTCAAATAAAAACGCAAAAGTAACATAAGTTAACTCAAAAGCAAAAAATAAATGTTTTTTTATACAACAGTTTAATACTTATTTGTTGTTCCGTTTAATGTCATTAAGAAATTGTTGTTTATTATATAATTATTAATTGTTTTATAATTTTAAGTCGGTGCCAAGTAAAACATAATAATTATATACCTTGCTACAATAACAAATTAGATTCGAATTTTTATGTTTTACTTGGCACCGACTTCAAAACTATAAAACAATTAATAATTATATAATAAACAACAATTTCTTCATTACATTAAACGGAACAACAAATAAGTATTAAACTGTTGTATAAAAAACATTTATTTTTTGCTTTTTAGTTAACTTAATGTTACTGTTGTGTTTTTATTTGAAGTCGGTTTTCTTTTTTTTTTAAGTTAATTATATATGATGCAATATAGACATTTGCACAAACTTAGCATAGTATCCATCTAGACACAGCGGCTACTTTGTATTTCGTGTGTACATTGGTCTAGTAGACACAACAGCCACCTTGGACACAACGGCCGCCTTCGATACAACGCCAAACGATGCTTAGCAGATACAACGGCTGCTGACCTCCATGTAACACATGTGACCGTTGTGTACAGGGTGGCCAATATAAGCCCACGAAATTAAAAGTGGCCGCCCTGTGCAGTGGCTGTTATGTCCAATGTAGCGATTATGTCCAGCTAAAGGTGACGACGTTGTGTTCAAGCATAGATTAATAACTCCGATAAGCGATAGTACATGTCTGTTCCAAACGATGACAGCGACACGATGCGGGCTGCTCCGGTACTAACCAAATATGCATAACCATTAGTCAGATATCTAAGGAGTTATTAATCTATGGTTCAAGTTTGTCTGCAGGTGTGGCCGTTGTGTGCCAAGTGACCGTTGTGTCCACTACACCAACGTAGCCGATATGGGAACCACAATACAAAGTGGTCATTGTATCCAGGTGGCTGTTCTGTAGAGTCGCCGTTGTGTCTAAGCCACCGCAACATGCCTCTTTTATTTCTTTTACATTCTTCTTGCCATGTTGCGCAAATTGAAGCCATATTGACCAGATGAATACGTTCATACGCAGTAAAAACGACACTTATTTTATATTACAATAACAATTTCGTAAGTTAGGAAAACTGATTATTTAACAAAGTACATTGAAGCTGGTCACTAAGTCGTTTGTTACGAAAAAAATTAATCGTCAGCAAAAGATATTGAGAGAAACGGTTAGGATTCTGTGAAATTTTAGTAACAGCTTTTTTTCTTAGTGTTATGGAAGACCGCGTAATTTTTGTTTAGGTTGTCTATCTCTAGCCTTAGGTGAGTCAACACCTCACTGCAAGGAAGCAGTACCGTTACCTTGGTGTGGAGCCCTTACAGGTTGCTATCAGCCGGGCCAGCTAAACCCTGTTTTTTACGAGGTTGTTACTTATCCCCCTCTTCCTTTCTAATCCTGGCTTGAAACAGACTTGGCTAATGCCAAGGCAGAGTTTATTATAACCTCAGCAGGTACATGTGACAAAGATTTCAAAACCAGAATAACTCTGGGGAAAAACGCTACTAGATCACTATGGATCAATATGGAATAAAAACATAACACAAGAAAACCAAAAAACAAATAATCCACAGTGTAGAAAATATATTGCTATATGGCGCAGAAAAGTGGCTACTACAACTTACACCAGAAGATAAAATTAGTAACGAAAATATTTGGAAAAAAATGAAAATAACGTGTTCAATCACCATTTCTCTAGAAAATAGATCACTTAAGTGGTTTCGACATGTGACAAGTACGGACGGAAAAAGATGACCGAGAAGAATGGTAGAATGGTCACCAAGAGATAAAGCCCAGAATAACATGGAAAACATTCATAAGTATAGTAATAAATGATAGAGGACTTTAAGCAGGTGACTGGGACAACCGAAGGCTATGGAAACAAACGACGCCAAACTCCTAACGGAAAAAAAGCCAAAAAAAGAAGAGAACCAGCATTTTTGCTCATGAACCAACTTTTGATTTAAATAGTAGTGTTAGCAGTCATAGCTATCCATAGTTGTAGGTTTCCACATCTGCACTGGATGGAACAAATCCATACTCAACGACCAGAAAAAACTAATTTTAAGCCTGTTGGTCAATAAATAACTGAGTCACTATTGATAGAAACAACTCTAACATTTCAGGGTAATTTTAATTTGATTTAAAAAAACATTACCTTTGATTATTATTACTATATGAGAATTTCCTCAACGTCAACAATCTCAACCAATGTTCTAAAACTGTTTCGTTGCAACACGAAGACGCATCTCTTCATTTCGGTTTAAACTCTTTTTGGGGAACTACTTAAAAATCGGTTATATAACCAAAACATGTGTTGACAGCGTAAATACATTAATGTGTAGGCTGTTATGTTAAAACTTTTATAAGTTATTGTTCTAAATCTAATACCTAATTCAAAAGTTGTCGCCTTTTTGCAGGACCCTGTATACAAAAAACAGAGCAAATAAAGGATACGATTATACATATTAATCTTGATCAATCTCGACGAAGACGTTAAGATTTTTGCTCGAATATGTAATCGTCACGCAATTTTGATCTGCTAAGGTTTCATTAGATTCAGGAACTGTGCTCTTTATTCGATTATCTTTAAATGATACTTCAGCAGATCAAGCTTGTGTGACGATTACATTATTCCCGCAAAAATGTTAGCTTTTTTGTTGAGGTTGATTAAGATAAAAATGCCCTTCATGACCGACAACAACCGTCATTTGTTGTAGTAAAAATATAAATGAAATGCAGCCGGTAGTGTGGACAGAACCCGGAAAGATTGCGAGCAGCGGTACAAATAGGTCTCTGGGCTATTCTGGAAGCTCTCACACCCATTCTGCTTTATTCGCTGTCTCCTTTCTGACAGACATAGATGTTTACGGTTGTCTTTGGGTTTAATTGTATTATCCGTCAAGCATCCCCGATCTCGTAAGGGTGTTTCGCGTTTAATCCTAACTCATATACATCTCTGCCAATTCATGTATGCATACGTTTGACTGAGCACACCGGTAACAACAAATTTATCACAATAAACCTGAAACTGATTAGATATCTTTATCAGGGTTGCTGCCACTTAAACGGTTATTTTCACGCTCAGAAGAGTGAAGTGAAAGATGGTACAACAAAATTGTCTTTTTATTTTTTGTTTGATATTTCTTTTTAGTCACACAAATACTCTCTCTGGTTAGATAGATAATTTTACGTACATCACTATACGGTTATTTAAAAAGTACCAAGAGATGTATGTAACTGTTTTATGTTATAAAGAAAAACGACAAAAATTATTTTGTTACTTTTTGTTGTCTACACGAAGATGCATATTGCTCAAACTAATTAAAAAGTCCAAAAAACCAAATGCAAAACAGTTTTCGCTATCGTGACCAGAAAGCCACTATCTAACAATCCGTATTAGAAATTTGGCGGTGGTAGGTATGTCCAGTTATTTTTTTTTAATTAAAATAATTTGTAATTGAGTAAAAATAGAACCATTCTTAACTTCTTCAACAGGTTTGAATTATTTTATTTACACTAACTTAAAATAAACTTCAACGAAGTAAAGCTCGAACTTACAATAATAAACCAACTTTTATTTTGTACATCTTCAAAAATTTAAAAAACTGGATAACCCAATAACCAAATGTTAACAGTATTCGCTATCGTGGCCCGAGCTTAGTTGTTCGAAAAGAGCCACAAAATATGAAATTTTGGTTATAATAGTTACTTAAGTTATGAATGAAAAATGAGCAAAAACCGTTCGCTGGTACTTTCCCAAACTGTTTACGTTTTAAATAGTCTCCCCTCAGTAAGTGATCTAAATTCTAGTCATTTACACTAGGTACAAGCCGCCCGCTTCGAACCCAAGGCCTTTGCACGGCACGGCACTGGGAATTACTTACTCACCTAAGGCTAGATTTACGCTCCCAAATTCGGACTAGAAATGCTTATAAATACTTTATTTACAGAGTCAACGAAAAAATGTAGGGAATAAAATAATAATAAAATAGGTTTTTTCACTATAGCTCATTGATGGGCATAGTTAAAACATCGTAACTTCCGGAAAACGCGTTGCTGATATTAAAAAGTATCGTTTTTTTTTCTATATTTTACTATACTGAAAAATTCTTGTTAATCTTAATAAACTACTTTAAATGGTCTATCAATTGTTTAAAATTTATAACGGATAGCGTTTGCGTTTTTAAATAAACAATTAATCTATTTCAAATTTTTCAAAAATTACCGGAGGGTGTCAGAGTATAATTTCGGAGATAAATAGAAATATATTTGTAGTTCATTGCAAGCTCTATCGGCTTAGAAAATTTTAAAAAATAGCGTGGGCAGTTTTTGAGGAATAGGAAAATGTCCAACATTTTGAGCAACTACAATTTGTACAATTTTCATATTTCCAAAACCTATTTTTATCACTTAATTATATTTATTAATAAATAATGTGACAATTGGTATTGATGGAATATTTTGTTTTTAAATAATTGGGCATTAAAGTCATAATTTTCAAAAGTTCGTAGCGGCCTTAGTTTTGAAGATACAGCATTCGAGAAAAAACGATTTGATTTGCCTTTAGATTCACTACAATGCTATGTAAAATTTAAAAAAATGTTTAATTAAAAATCTATACCAAAAGAACTGTTTCCTGCAACTAAAGAACTTCCACATACTAAATCTTAAACAAGCGCTATCAGAGGGTTTTGGGGGTTACCTACCTACGCACCCACTCACAGACAGACATTTTTTAAAAACTACTTTTTTGGGTTTCTTACACCCCAAACCGCGTATTTCCGTTAAAAATTTTAAACTTGAAAATTTGCATGAACTCATAACTTTCCTTACTTTAGTAGAAGTATGGGAAACTGAAAACTAGAAAAGTAAAACTGTAGGAATCTATCGCTGCAGTAGAAAAGTGTCTGGCTTTAAAGCTACTCTGCTAAAAGCAAGTGGGTTCGAATCCCATTCACTGCTAGATTAAGGTATGTTAGATGGGGGCTCTATGACCTTAGCAGTTAAAGCCCTCGTAACCGCAAACAGTCACAAATAAGTTTATAACGCATTCAGGGATAGGGTAGAATTTAGTAAAACTAGAAAACACACATACATAAAAATTAAATTTCATAACCTTGTATATAAATATTCTAAAAACACTAACAAATTATTTTTATTGTGTAACACCTAATAAATCTATAAACTTTACCGATTCTGTCTGCAAGAATGCAAAAGTATTAATGAAAAATTGAACCATCATCAATATACGCAAACATTAAACTTTCGAATACACGTATGCGGTGCGTTTCAGTAACCTTGTTTAATATGAGTGGATAATTTAAATTAAATTTTTATTTTTTTTTCATAAATATATAAATTGCACAAAAATTTTAAAAGATAAAGTTTCCTAATTAATAATTTCCCTTTTAATTTTCCCCAACTTTTGCAATTCTTATTATGTAAACCGGATTGGGCGAGAAACCTCGTAAAACTGATATTATACTGAAATTCCCGCTATTGAGAACAAGCAACTTTTTTGTTTAATTTAGAAAAGAAATATTTTAATGACTTTAGTCTCCGAGTAAAAAGGGTGAAAAGCAGTGATATTACTATACCATTAGTTTCGTGGTGGGCCAGAAGTTCACGCTGTGCTTTAGATGTTTCTTAAAACAACACAATTTCTCTCCTAATTAATTTATTGAGATGTTAAGAATTCTCATGGTGGTTTGGGTTTACTGTTGTAGTCGTTTGGACTAGAATTTCTTTGTGAAAGTGAGAATCTATGCTGAAATAATTTGCACCGTTCAAAGTCACATTTATCTCCATTACTGAATTCGTTGGAAGTCCATGCACTAAGAATTCGTTGTAGAAGGGCATTGGGAATATTTATTTTAGCTGTTAGTTTAAACTGTAAAACAAATAGTTCGTCTTTGTAGAGTTCACAAAGCTTGGGAAATATTATCGTACGTTTCTACGCACATCGTATATCGATTCCGCACGAGAACTGTGTTGTTATGGTTGTATTAAGTAAAGCGGCCCGTCGATCCACAATCATTAAGCTCAAAGAGAACCGTTGTGATAGATTGATTTAATCCAGGCTAATTGAAAATGATTAGGTATCAAAGAAGCTTAAAAGATTGATTTGCCGTTGCTTTCGGCGGTTCAATCGATCCTAGTCCTTGGCAAATTATGACCTATCGGTTTCTCATTATTCCATACATCCTACGCCAATTTTGCATTTATTTACCCTTCAGATTGCGGTCTGCCGAAAAGGTCGGTAATGCTAAAACCAACCCAACGCACCTGCCCATTTTTGCATGTGTGTTTCTAATATATGTAGGAGTATCATCTCGTAGCTTACTGCGGTCAGACATACATCAGCCGACGAATTATGCTTATTTCCATACGCCAATGCGAAATCGGCCCAGCAAATATATCGCGAAACTCGCAATTGAAGTTGTCTACCCTGAACTCGGCTACGATTTACTCCACCCCATGTCTATATAATTTAGTTCGCTAGATTATCCTGGTGTGTTCGTTACACGGCAGTCGCTTGACTGATTTCGACACGAATAAAGGAATGTTTTACAGAACTTTACGCCTCGTGCTAACGAAAGCTGGTCCCGTTTAAGTAGTTTTTGCGTTTACTTAGGATGTTTATTAGAAGCGGTTTAATTTGTTTGCGGATAATTAACTTGTTAGTCTAAGGTTAAATATGCATACGCAGCTACGTAAACTTTTATCAAATTTATAGAATAGCCTAAATTTGGGTTTTCTGTGAATCTTTTACAAGTCATTCGTTACATTTTTGTACTTGTTTATTACTTACTGTTGTAAAATATGAGGATGCGTGAACCGTACGTTTTATTTATTAAATTCTAATTCCATAAGTATTATTTATGCATGTTATTTTCAATTTTGTACTAATTATTTGCGAAATAGTAATTAAGCGCTATTCTAGGTTTCAAATTTCTAAAGCTGCAATGCAGTATTATTATTTCGGAGCAAAACGAGGATTGTAATTATAAGAATATCAGAATACATGTCAGACGAGCATGTGCTGCCATCGCTACGCTCAGCTTTTCTACATTTTCAAAGTTAAATTGCGCCACTTACACATAGTTTAATGAGTTTCCCCTTTTTCCACGTCTAATTAAATGAAATAGGGAGAACGCAATACGTGTATAAAATAGTACATTAATATTAACGAACACATAGCGGCACTGCGGTGTCAAATTGCGCCTCTCTGAGATCTTAATATTCAGAAAGTTTAAGAAACGAGAGAGAGAGGCTTTAGGGTCCTAAAATACTATTAAAACTATTTGAAATTTAATCGCGTATTTCGGAATTGGCTTTGGAAGCATAAATATGGGCCATTATTTAGCAGCCACTCCGAAAACACTCGTTTCAATATCCAAATTTCAGAATTCTGCTTATTTGTATTTGAGACAACCGTAAAATTGGAATATGATTCTTTGCAAAAATTTATGGAAATTAAAAGAGTATACAACAAGGATTTATTATACACCAAAAACTGTTGCCGGCAGGAATCTCTAGATCGTTCTGTTTTTCTTACACAATTTCATTAACATCAAATAAAATGGCGAATACTTATCAAAGGGAAATCTATATATGTTTTAGGGGTCTAAGGCAAAAAATCTCAATATATTGAGATAACGATTAATATCAATACATTCAGATGGTATTTCAATACATTGAGAAAATATTTCAATATATTGAGAAAATATTATGATGTTGTTGACGTAATGCTTCCGTAGAGGCTGTTCAGAAGTTTGATACCTAAATTTATATGCCGCATTCTTAAAACCAAAATAAATAAAACAGTTTCTATAAACAGGAGTTCAAAACCGCTTCCTTACGGAGCTACACCTTTCTAAAGAGGGACTTGGTAAACACATGTTTGTAGAAAACTTTCTTAGTTTATCATACTAAGTATTGGAAGTGGAATTGTAATTTTGCACTGCTCATCTAATATATAAACGCGGTAACTGTCTAATGTTTGGACTATAAAAATGGAACTTTGGAAGCTGTATGTAAGCGCCATAATCGTATAGACTTTGTTTGTCTAATTGTAAATACCGAAATGTTAACGCACTTTTTTTTTACGAGCGCATCATTAAAAGTCTCTCTAAGCACCAACATTTACTTTAATGTTTACTGCAACTGACATAAAGTATTTCATTGATAAAAGAGATACGTGTGCGCAGAGATTATTCATTTTCCTACGAAATAACAACGTCGGTCACAATCACAAATATTCGTAAGGTAGGAATTCATAAACATTCACTCACCCAGATATTTTGAGATACAGTTAGATTACAAGTAGCATAGCAATCGCAAATTAACTTTTAATATTTTCTTTACAAACATCTGGTAACTGCAGCTGATTTTATTGCTAATATGATATTTCTTTGTTAAGCGCGTCATAAACTTTACAATAAAATAGCAGAACCAGTGGCCTACGCCACACGCTTTTCCAAACATGTGCTAACTGTGGCCGATTTTGTTGATAATATGATATTTGTTTAAAGCGCGTCTTAACCTTTACAATAAAATAGCAGAAACCATAGACTACATCACACGTTTTTCTTCACAAACAATTGCTAACTGCGGCTGATTTTATAGCTCATAAGATATTTCTTGTTAGGCGCGTCTTAAACTTTACAATTAAATAGCACAACTCGTGTACTACGCCACATACTCATTTCTACAAACAAATGCTAACTGCAGCTGATTTTATTGCTATTATGATCATTCTTTGTTAAGCACGTCTTAAATTTTACAATTAGATAGCTAATCCCGTGGGCTACGCCAGACGCTTTTCTTGACAAATAATTACTATCAAATTTATTAAAAGACATATTGATGTAATTTATACATGCCGCTAGTACCGCAGCTTTATGACACCGCCGATTACAGTTACATATTAAAACAAAATTGAAAAAGTAAATAAAGATGTATGTATAAGTTTAAAAGTCAAATATTGTTCGTTAATCGAGTGAAACTCTAATACTAAACTCTTGTAAAAATTTATATTTACTTTGACGTTATCTTTGTTTAGCCTGAACGCCTGAACTAACTAATGTATAACTAGAAAGCTTTGTCCATTGTTGAAACTAATTGTAATTTTAACAATAACCCTGATGATGAGAATAAAATTTCTCGAAATATTGGTATGAATTAAAAAGTTTTCTTTACACCACCCAGACCGCACGCCCAATAATTCCTTCAAGTCTAAGTAATGTGAATAGGTCGAATTCATACGTGTGGCGTATTATCGCGATTGGCCGGAGCCCTCTAGAGGTAGCTGGCGAGTTCTGCGCTATTAGACATAGAGCTGTAGAGAGGTATCTAGCAATTTGCTCGCGATTGGCCGCACCAGCGTCTGTCACGAAAATTCAAATGTCAAATGTCTATTTTATTGACAACAGTTACACATTACACATTATTAAAAATATTTTTGATCATAGAACAATTTCAATTTAAAAATGTGGATATTGACTCAAGTAGCGATTATTTTATGAAATCTACCCCACCAAGTGTCGTAGACGCAGCAAAAAACCGTTCGTTAAATCTATTACCCAAAAAGTCGCAACAAAGGTACAATTTTTTTAAATTATTTTGAGTCGTGGGAAAAATATTGTACAAAACTCGCTGGAAAGTGACAAACACACTCGTGTAATTTCCGCACTCGGCTTGCGGCTTTGTGCGTCATTATTCCCACTCGTGTTACGTCACTTTCCATGCTCGTTATGTAATCTACTGTATTATGCTAAAGTAATTCATAACGTCCACGGGACGCTTAAATATTTTTAAATAAGGATGTATGTATAAGTTTAAAATTCAAATATTGTTCGTTAAAGAGTGAAAATCTAATACTAATCTTCTTATTCAGTAAAAATTCATATTTACTTTGATGTTATCTTTATTTAGTCTGTCATGCAGTTTTGCTGCAGTTTTTAGACCCAGATAACTATGTTATCTAAATGACCATCGTATAAACATATATAAGATATAACACACGTAGAGAGATAAGAAATAATAGAATAGAATATGTTGATGGTTTCGCAAAGCTATACTGTTCTTTAAATAATCGAACAGTCTTCTAAATACAGATAAAACAACAGGAAGCGGCTGACCCACTCAAGGAAACCTATGACGTCACGCTATTCATCATGAAATAAAGTATCTTGAAAAATTCCAGTCTTATTAGATATTTATTATTGGTTCAGATTGGTACTATATGCGTTTTTATATTACACTTCGAGAGAGTTGTAAATATGATCTATTATTATCTATTGTGTTACGTCTACTGAACTGCAAAAAGTTGTTACTTAGATCTTGTATTTAATCAAATTAGACATTAAAAAATTATCTATCAAGTTTACTTGTTTTTGGCAGCCAGATTCCTGAAAAGTTTCTTTTAGATCGTTCATTCAGAATAATTAGAGAACCAAATACAAAGAAGGAAGCTCCAGAGCAAGAGGCAAAGTAAGATACAAGAAAGAGAGGATGGTTTCATGATGTTCTACTGACAGCTATACAGCAATAAAGTAATTAAGAAAAATCCCATTAGAAACAAAACCGTATTTTTGATATAAATTATTGATTGTGTTTTTACAATACTGCAAATGCTAACTGTTTCTGAATTGCAAAAGTTGGGCGTTCTAAAAAATTGTGATGATGTGGAGTTAAGTCCTCCCACGGAGCCTTAAGAATATTGATTATCGATACAGCCGTAAAATCATACCACTTATTAAGCTGAATGTTTAATGAAACAGCTCGGTTCATTTGACAAAAACACATCTTCCATAAATGTGTAATCAATTTTGCGGTACAACAAGTGCCATATGTGAATATTACGGTGGATGCCATATTAACCGATGTGAAGTATACAATTATCGAGAAGCATCTAGATTTCTTGCTTTTGATTTATAAATTACGCTTTTTATATATAAATCTGAACAACGGTACAGCGTCGGGACAGGGGTTGGAAATCAATAGTAGTCCGACCCTTATTGGCTCCGTACGCGCAAATGAATACCACATGCGCCCTACTTCAATCCTGTCGTCACCGACTCTTTCAAGGATTGTATTGCGATATCGATACATTCCCTACACTCTCATTTTCCCTGAAACTGCGAAAAAGTTCTCAGTAATACCCCGATTCGGTTTCTGACTCATCCTCTTGGCTACCCAAACTTCTCCTGCGCTATATAGATTTCTTTTTTCTTGCGAATTGGTTTTTAACTACATCTGCAAAAGGTTTAGAATTATTTTGTAAAAAAACACCAAATTTATTTAATAAATAAATTTTATTGAAAGTAACACAGTTTTTTTGAAAAATATGAAATATTCAGCGACACCAGACGTCTCCACCAAATTTCTCTTATTATTGTACTTGAAGAAAACTTCCTATTGCTTAAGATATTGTAGATGCCGCCAGCATCCAGGAAGCTCTATTGAAATAGTTTTCGACAAAAGACACTTAAAACTGTCTGCTACATACTTGTACATGTAATTTTACTAATTTAACTATTTTTGATTTTTCTTAGAACTTGGGTGGAACTTACAATTTTGTTGTATTCAAATCTTTTAGCAAACTGCGTCAACAAGTATTTCAAAAAATTAAATTGTCTGTGATAATCAACATACCAACTTGGTAGACGCCGTTTTCTTCTCCGCTATTCTAAGGCTATTGTCGTATTTGAAAAATATCTATATATGCATGTGCAGCATAATTGCTGAAAGTTTATGCCCATGTTGTTGATTTTGTGTTTGCACACTATAAAATTTAAAATTTATGGAATTATTAGTGCCTGTAAAACTCACCAATTAATTTTAATTCGAATTTTTATCAGTGCCAATCTTATTACAATGTGATAATAATGTGTGCATGGCGGTGTTTAGCAGAAAACACTTATTATATTACATACAGGGTTGCTAAAAAGTTTGAAAACATTTCCGTATATTCGTCAATATTTGCTTCAGAAGAAAATATTTTAACAAAAGTTGCAATTGAGAAGACGATCCTGTTTACAAAATTTTAATCGATATCGATTGTTTCTGGAGAAGAAGTTTATAGGTTTATAGTATATACTAAAAAAAGGAGGTTTCCAGAACGAGTCTCTAATATACAGAGTGTCATTTAAAAAAATCAGGTTGTTTTATACTACTACGATCTCAGTAGGCCGTTTTATATGAAATGTACTGCATTATGCCCACCTAGATTGAAGAAACTTTTATTTCAAACATTTTTTTCTGGAGCTAATAATAACGGAGATATGAAAGTGTTTCCAAACTTTTTAGCAACCCTTATAAGAGTACCTGGATTAAAAATTTTTGTTGAGGCGTAAAAGTTATATGACCTTTTTAATAACTTTTCTTTATTTAACAAAGACAGTTTGATGATTTTATTACTGTCAAAATGTAGTTATTTATTTTTGTTATTAGTTAACAAAACAACTATTAAGTTTAAAAGGTAAAATTAGAAAATGTTTGCTAAAAAGCGAGGTGCGCGCACAGATTATTAGATCTAAAGCGATCTTTTTACGCATTCAAGATCGTAAAGACTCTTACATTATTAGCAAGCAACTGAAAAGTTAATCGGTTTTTCGCCTGCTATTTTGAATATTAAATGTTGAACTTTGTTAATAAATATTTTAGAAGATCCTTCTTTGCTTCTAAGAATGATGAGAAAAGTCGCTTTTGAACAATAAGACAATTAAATTTTTCAGTTTAGAAACTTAGTCCTTCTTGTTTTAATAAACAATGTTTAACAAGGAAACTTGATGAATCCTAAATTTTAGCACAAAAGTGCGATTTATTCATACTTCACATGATGTTATAGAATTTATCTTAGGTAAAAGTAAGCTGATGTACTGAATATGGTAAAAGAGTACATAGAGTAGAAAAGAAAACTACCTATCGATTTCACATCAGCTCAATTGTTGCTAAATTCAAAATAACAGACGCCTTGAAAATGAACGTTTAGGTGTGATGTAGTGCTTACTCTGATGTTAAATTTTCATTGATTTTGGTCTCGTAAAACCTGCTACTCAATGTAAAGTAGTTAAATTTAATGGACTGCGGGGTAGATCATTCTGCTATGGTCAAATAAGATTTATTTGGTCGTATATTCTGAACCGTAAGTCAGTTCACTAAATTCAACGAACGAGTAGGACAGCCCTTAAATTGCACCTCGACCTCGTAATCAAGACTTCCAGAATCCGCACTTCCGACGTTAAACTAGACGGGCAAGGCCTTTAATATACAGTGCAAGGTACTCATTAGGCTCTTTGCCGAGGAATAATCAATCTGGAATACTCGTATCAACCCTGCTCATGAAGAGGAATGAGGGATCCCACACAATGTGTATGTATTATTTACTAAACGACTGTGATTTGAGCAGCTAACTCTCTCTTCCGAACGTATTGTTATACCTTGATTATTCGCAGAGCTGGAAACAATGTTTGAGAGTTATATGATTTTTTTAATGCGTTCTAGCTCCAGTCTGTTGGGAGGATCCCGTAAATAATAGTCTATCTGAAATATAATAATATCCATAATTCTAATACATGAAGATGGCACAGTGAATTATTGTAACAGACTAGATGAGAGTTATAGCATTGCGGAAATTGTTAACTATTTGCTTGTTTAGTAAATTGTATTGTATGTTTTAGTTTGTTCGCTTAATGTATGTAAAACTTCGGCTTAGCACACAATAAAATATTACTCTTATTATGTTCATACTTTACTGTCCTTATGGCCAGGGTAGAGCCCGATTATGGCTTAAGCGCTATAGGCACTGTGCCTAAAGCTTACGTAAAAAATGGCACTACGGAGACATAACGATAGAAATCTACAATTAACTCATGTGTGTTGACAAATAAACGCACAAATAACATTTACACACTCACTGTTCGTTGTAAAATTGTTTTTGATATTAAAACATAAAACTTGCTATATTTTCGGTAAAATGCGAAACTCTTAGTAAATTAACCGCAAATCAAATTATGTCTGAATTTTCAAAAAATGAGGAAACATTAAAATAGATTTCTAACATCTTAAACTTTCTTAAATACATAATTTATACAGATGAATGATATTTTTATACTGTGTGTTACTGTATAATGTATGCAGGGTATTAGTAAAGTATGGATACAGCGATAAATCGATATATAATGTTAGGTTTATCAAAAATAAACATCCGTTTAAAAACAGTGACGTCATCAACGTTTTTTTTTTAAATATGTTGCACCTATATAATTTATTTACTAAATTAAAAGGTTATTGTTTAAAAAACAACACATTTATTTTTACTTTTTTGTTATTAATTTAGAACTTGTTTCACACGCAAATTAAAACTATGCTAAAATCAACAAACTTTTATTATGTAGAGCAGAATGTGCGTATCTAACAAATTTTATTAAGTTTGCGCTTTGTATTGTAAGGGTAATAAGCCATTTTTTAGTAAAGGACATAGAATAAGTGCACTTCAATTTCTAATGACATTGAATTATTATTTTATTTAATTGTGATAATCGGAACTTGAACCATTGACTATAATTAGTCAAGCATTAGGAATTGGAGAGTTGTTGGGTAGTTGTGGTCAGGATCTGTGTTAGTCAAGATAACTTTTTACCTAACTACGACGACGGGGCTTTACATCTTCACTCAGTTTACTGATTGTTTTCGGCGATTGTTTATGTGACAGTCACTACTGTTGCTATAATTTGGTTATTTATGGCTTACTTTAATTCCGGCGGGTCGGGAATTGTACAGCACATTTGATATCATTTCTTTCAATAACAGACGATTAATATAATAAAAGCATTGCACACAGTAACTGAATAATATTAAACCAACGAATTGTAACAGTTACAATGAGAACAGAATATTATTTTTACTTTCCTATACTTTCAGTAGAGAGAAGTATTGTTGTCATAAAAATTTTCGAAATCGAAGCTGAAGTTAGAAATGTTTTTTTGGACAACGAATTTTCTAAATCTAAATCGGTAATCTTATGGAAAACTCTAAGTCAAATCTAACGCTTTTTCCCGAACTTTGTAGCTTCAAAATGGCGACCGAGTTTTTAAAAATTTGAATTTAGCGGCTTATTACTCAAAAACAAGGTGACAGATCGGGTTTTAATTTGCTGTCGTAATAACTCTATAGCGACGCAATGTTACTGTCCACAACAATTTTCGAAACAGAAAAAGCTATAAGGTGAAAAATATATTACAAATTTTGGAAATTTAAAAAAAATATTGCTCAAACAATGGAAACACAATTTTTAAAGTTTTGTAAGCGCATAGAGCTGGGGATGAGCTACAATATGCTTCGTGTCGCAGTTGTCTAATTTCTTGTGACACCTTTTATGAATTTTTGAAAGTTTCTGTTTTAACGTTTGGTTACTTAAAAGCGAATTATCAGATCGGGATAAAATTTAATATTAAAGATGCGTCAGTGGTAACAATGTTACAAGTCACGATAAAGTTAGGAACTACTGAAACTGTAAAGTGAAAAAAATATTAAAATTTTGAGATTTTCAAAAAGATATTGCTGAAAAACTGTTTATACGATTGTTTTAACTTTATAGGTTAATAGAGCTGGGGATGAGTTATAATTTAGTTTGGGTCCCCCTTCCAACAAAAAAGTTGTGACATCGGCATCACCCCCTCTCCATCTTACGTTTAAAACAATCACGACACGGTGCACCTGATTCGCCAAAAACACCAACACAGGCATTAATAGTTTCTCACTGGGTATAATAGAGGTTTAGTGTGATGTTGAGTTGTACATCTCCAACTCGCACGTGGCGGGAGTTTAAGTTTTATGGGTATAGACTTTATAAATCAGCAAAAAAATTTCTGTTTTATTGCCTTAGTGGCGGTAGAGGGAGCGATTCATCCGATAATAGGAAGTAAATTTTTATAAATTGAGCCGCTATTTTGTAACGGTGAGAGATATCGAAAAACTTTAAATACGAAAGTTGTTGAGTTTAATGGGACCTTTAAAATGAGGTATTACTTGACCCCATGTCTTTTTTAAGATTTTTGAGATAATGTCTATTGAATGTTTCCGCATTTTGGAAGAGTTTTTATTTATTAATTAATTTCCTTTAATAATAGCAATTATAGGAGTGTTACACTTAATCTATGAACATTATTTAATCACATGAATTATCCTATCTCTACAGATTTATCACAGGTACTTTTACATACTTCTCCAAAACAGAAATCAGTTCTTAAATTCGTCTCTAAAATCGATGTAAATTCATTAAATTTTATTACAATATATTTAATTTCGGGTTTGGGTACCTTATGGCATTTTCATTTAGGAAATAAAAAATTTTATTATAGTTGTATAAGAAAAATTTCAAGATTTTTGTTATTTTTCTTATTCTTGTGGAAATATGAGTTTTTAATTCGATTGATTAATCAATTTCGCAACTTTACGTCGGTTAAGCACCCCGTGTCTCTTGAAATAAGTAAAAATTGTAAAGTGGACAATTTAAAACACTATTATTCCTGCTTCACCTACATATTTATTCCACAATAATATGTAAATAATACTTTCATTGCGAAAAGTATTTGTATGTTTACAAGTGGTTTTAACCCGTGGGATATATACAACTGGAAAAATGTATTAAATAGAAACATCAAACACACAGAACCATATTATAACATTTTTTTATAACTTGCGGAGGCGTCGAGTACCGGAGTTATTAGTTCCCACCTAACATACGCAGATAAACAGCTGAAACATCCCTGACAAAGTCTGGATTGGAACACGGGCCCGGTTGCTTTACTCAGCGAATACCCCATCCACTTAGCCACCGCTTCCACATATTTAAACTTTTTTCTATAGCAACAATGTGGAGCAATAAAATAACTTGCAGTTATTTTAATGTTGAAAAAGGAGCATTACGTATCATTTTTATCATTATCATGAATAGCTGTGGTTAACCGAATTTGTTTAAATTTGCAATGAAATAAATGCGTACAAAATGTATTTTCAAAAACA
Organism: Ctenicera cuprea; assembly: GCA_958336395.1. Taxonomy (NCBI): domain Eukaryota; kingdom Metazoa; phylum Arthropoda; class Insecta; order Coleoptera; family Elateridae; genus Ctenicera; species Ctenicera cuprea. The sequence continues at coordinate 13,801,666 of OY284496.1, read as the reverse complement.
AGTAAATCTACCGTTTTTGACAATTTCAGCGTTACATTATCTAAGCTATTTTATAATCATTTGGGAAACTTATTCAGTGCGGCCAAAAAATGAAAGCGCCAATTTTTTAGGGAAGGTTAGCTGCGATTGGGTTGAAGCACGCGATCATGTCGGCGACTTGAGGTTTTGTTTGTACGATTCCCCTTCAGCTGAGTGTTTCTAAAAAACTTTCTCTTAATTAGGGAGTCTCATATAATTTGAAGGAATATTAATACGTTTAGAGGCTGCTAGTATTAAAAATTTCACATTTCTCTTACGGCAAAGGCTCTTCAAAGGTTGTATTAAAACTTGGAGGATAATGCAGCCCAAATTGTAAATTAATGTTATGTTAAGCTTTAGCTACAAACGTTTAATGAGAAACAAATTTTGGTTCAAAATGTAAGCGAAGAACGACATCGTTGTTACGTAAACATAAACGCTAGGGGCGCTGTCGAAAAATCTTATATTCACGCCGCCGCGCCGCCGTTTTCGCATCGATGCACCTTCATACACACACCATCACCCAGTTAAGATGACAAAGACAGCTGGGTTGTTTAGGGTTACTTAATTTCCTTTTATATAACGAAGATGGAAATGCCTAATTGTCTGAAAATACAACCTTCAAGAGCACCACCTTTAGAAACCCTGATGCGATTTCAAGAGTTCATCAACCTTGAATAAGAAGTTATACATTTGGAAAATGGTTTGAGATTTGAATTTGATAGATTATGTATAGCAATTAATCAGTACAAATGTTAGATTGACGGTCAGACTTTCTATCTCTTAAATAAATGCAGGGTTTCCCAGCGAAGTTTTTATCACATTGTATGTTCCCAAAATACTTTTGCTAAAAATTTAAACTAAATTATTGTAATTAGTGTCGTTTAGTCAAAAAGGAACTCATTTTTACCTTTAAAAATAAGCAAACATATTTATAAATTCAAAACGTGTCAGAGTAACAACCTTGTTTAATGTTTCTGTGTGGGAGTGGGTGGGGCTACTGCTTATAAGCAGAAATCCTGAGTTCCAATCCTGAGTGGGAAAATATTTCTTTAATAATTATTTTTTTGTTATTTATTTAATTTAGCTTGTTGGTGTCATACATTTCTTATTGACACGTTGTAACTCATAGGCAAGTAACTCCAACAATTTCATTTACGAACTGCGTAAAACGTAACTATTTTTGTACAGACGTTTAATAAACAACCTACTGGCTTCTCCTTCACACATGAGCAAAGCGAAGCGAAACACTCCGCCTGTACTTTCACATATTTTTAATATTTTTACTATTCATATTTTTAAAAATTTTATATAAACTTTTTAGCCCCAACAGTTACCTTTACCAACACAAAGCAATTATGCGTCCGCCTGCCGACTCCGTCTTATAAACGGCAATTTTTCAGTCCCTTCCTCGAAATGAACCTAAAAGAATCAACTTTTTGATATTTTCTAAAACAGATTGTTTGGGATTAGCCCCCTGAATGTTACTTTATCTAAATGGTAAATTTGGAATTGCGTTTTACTGCCACTGATGAGCAATTTACCTTAAACGAGGATTTCTTTTATCGTGTTTCGTTTTTTAAATAAAAATCCATTAAAATCCAAACTTCAAAATCCGTAGCAGGCGTCTTAAAAAATTAGGGTATTAGGAAAACAGTCAAGTAATAGCTCTAATTATCATCTTTAAATATTATGAGTATACATAAGATACAAGTCTATTCATAACTTTAAAAATTACCGAACCATTTTTTCCCCTTTTAAACTCTTCAAGGCAATGCATTTTTTTTAAATTCTGAGTATTACAAGTTTGTAATGAGCTATAATTTAGCATTATTGATCAAAACTCTTATTTAATTGTGACGGCCTCTGTCAATTTATGAAATTTAAAAATCGATGTTTTTATACTCAATAAACCAGAAAATTTTTATTATCTTATTCGAAACTGAGATAATTTAAAAAGGGTTTTGCTCTTTTTTTCTTTGTTCTTCTTTGAGCAATTAATGTAATTTTTTAGTCTCGGTCTATTTTTTCAGAAAAATCAGGAAGAGCGTTATTTGCGTTTATTAATGATTTCCTAATAGGATTAAACACATTTTTATTGAACTATAAACAATCGAACTGTGGAATAACAACACTTGAAAAATACAGCACCCTTCCACACAAGTAAGTAAATACCAGTTACGTATTTCTACAGCAACGCTAACATCATTAGTTGTAAACTGACACTCAAGTGTCAGTTTATCACTGATAATTAGTTTAGCATTTTAGCATTTAGTAGGTACTTGTATGGAGGAGTGCTGAATTTTTCAAATTTGTTTTTATTTTTATAGGCGTTGTAAGTCTAAGAGGATACGCTGAGTCACTACTTCTTTACTGTATTTACAGTAACTGTGGCTCTAGGGGTTTCATACAAAACATTTAAAAATATAAAAAGTATGATTCTTTAAAGTACGGAAATATTCATGTAGAGTACGGTAGGTACCTTACCAATTTTTGAAAAATTATTTACCTAACCACACAATAATGGCATCGTGACTTTCGAGTTAAAGCCGCGCCGACGTTTCTTCCAATGCTGCACGGGACATCTGCAGGGCTGTAGATTCAACTGCTGGCGTTCACATCTCTAAATTTTTCATACTGTAAAACAGAATTATCGTTAATTTAATTAGTTTAAACAATTAAAACTATTGAAAAATATTTTTAAGTATGTGAATTTATAATGTTGTTTTCATTTTTAGGTATGTTGGCGCCAATTCAATTCAATTAAGGATGTAGGGTAAGTTAAATTATTGGCTGATTCTCAACCGAAACTGCAGTTAATATAAAAATTAGTTATTTGCTTATGACATTATGTGTAGGTAATGTTTTGTCGGAATCGGACGTTTAGGCGCAAAACGGTTTCGGCGCAGACGTTTGGGCGCAGAGCCGTTTAAGCGCAATCTGTTGTAGGTTACTGTGTAGAAATCTCAATATTTGTATTAAAATCGTTGGAACTATCCAATTAGGGGGACAGGGAGACAGTTTCCATTTAAAAAAAATTAAAGTGTAATTTTGTGTCAGATAAGTGTTGTTAATGTTGCTGTTTATATTTATGTAAAACGTCTCGTCTTAAATAATAATAAATAAATGAGTGACTATTAAAATGACAATTAATTAAAGAAAAAGACAAAAACATTTAATTTCCTTTATTGCCCCAAAACCGTTCGCGCTAAAACGTCTCTGTGCTCAAACGTCCCTGCGGCCATGCGGTCTCTCGTCTAAACGTCTCTGCGCTCAAACATCCCTACGCCCAAACGGCTGCGCCAAAACGGCCGCGCCCAATTGGTCGAGCTTAAACGTCCTAGACTGTTGTTTTGCCTCCTGTTATTGGGGAACACAGCTAAATGTTTTAATTTTATGTACAGAACGAGTCTTGACTGGCATTTAAACGAAAAAGTTTGTTTAATCGTAGGAAATACGACTTTTGCAAATTTTCGAATTGAGAGCTGCAAGTTTGTTACCAAAAAAACTGAATTAACTTGGCAACGCCGCGAGGGAATTTTTAAAAGAAAACATCTACAGAAACAATTTCAAGGCGAATAAAAATATGCAAAAATATACAGGGCGCTATATTGAAAAACAAAGGTTTGGTATGTCACTCGTACATGGAACCCCCTGTATAATTGAAAATAATTTTAAAATGTGGTTTCCTAGGTGTTCTACAACTTGCATTAGAAACAGTCTTGAAAATGAATATTAACGGCAGAAAATCGGCGTCTCCATACTTTTGGCACGCTTTGTATATAACCATGGCTTTGTATAGTTTGGTGCTCGTGCAAATATCTATAAATTAATTCCGATCCCTTCCACTTGCCTAACAACGAGCTTTAATCCGCTGCCCGCTGCAGCTCTCATTTTCGAGACGGTCACGGAAACATTTAGAACGATGCGAGGCAGGTTTATAATTAGATAAAACTTCGACTTAAAAAAATCTAACTTAAATCCGTAACTATCTCACCATAACATGTCCACGGTCTCTTGCATCTCCGCAAAGTTTATCGGTAATAAATTACATAAACTTTTTCTTTCTTAAAATTGTTGAGAAAAACGTTCATTTTTGACAATTGTCATGGAATAAATGTTAGATTTTAACGAGAAGCTATAGTGTCACATAATGATGTGTCGTTTATCTCGAGGTCGATTAATTAAAGTTAGTTTCTGAATGTCGCAACACTTGCTTACCTGCAGAAACGTTTGTCTATAAACAAACACATAAACATTATAAAAGCCAAACTGCAAGTAAAAAAATAGACGGCCGCTAATAAAATACAATAACTTCCTTTGCGTCTCATCACACTGCATAGGCAAAATTCCACGCAAAAGCCCACATAGCAGGGGATTTTGCACGTTTTATCTTGTTTGTTTACATTACCGCCGTTTACAAACTACGGTGTCAACTTGGGACGATCATATCAGCAATTTTGCCACCTCTACTATCGTGCATAAAAATTTGCGTTCCGTGATAAAACTTAAACGGTACTAGTGTTACCCCAGCGCATAATGCACTGACAGACTGAGCGTTGGCAGAACCGGCTAAATGATAAGTCACGTGATGCATTAGTTCCATAAGGGAGACGCGATGTTGGTGTAGATGTCGCCTCAAGTGAAGCACGTCTAGCAGACTTTCATATACACTGTGTCCATAAAGTAACCCCCCCCCCCCCAACTAACTTTTGAACGACTTGATGTTTTTCTACAAAATTTGGTGTGTTGTAATGGGAAATTAAATACTATTTTTCAGACCATATTAAAATTTTGTATCATCCAAAATGGCAACTGGGCGCCATATTAAATTTTTTTTTAAATAGAAAAAAGGGTCGAGTGACATTTGAAAGGTCCTTTAATTCTGCGTCTGATCCTAGAGTTTCAAAGAAAAATATTCAGCCATAACAAAATGGCAGATTTTAAACAAATGGACTCACTCAATTCAAAATTGTTTTGATTTTTTTATCAAGGGTCGAGTGACACCTCATTTGAAAGGTCTTTTAGTTCTGCGTTTGATACTAGAATTTCAAAAGAAAAATATTGAGTCATAACAAAATGGCGGATTGTAAACCAATGGACTCACTCAGTTCAAAATTGCTTTGATTTTCTTATCCAGTAGTCCACTTTTTCATTTGCAGGACTAAATTTTCCCAGAAATATCTCAGGTGGCTTGAAATAATATTGAAAACCTTATGTTCCAACAAGACGGTGCGCCGCCTCATTATTGGTTCTGACTTTCTCAACGGACATTTTTTTGGCAGATCGATTGTTAGGCGGGGGCCTGTAGAATAGCCGGCTCACTCCCCAGATTTAATTTTCTTAGATTTTTTTCTATGGGAATATCTGAAATCGAAAGTGTACAGAACCCGTCCAGAAACAATTGAAGAACTGGAGCAACGCATTACAGAAGTTTGCAGAATTATCACTCCAGAAACTTATGAAAATGTAAGGCAGGAATTTCATAACCGACTTTTTATGTGCCAAGAAGTGAATGGTAAACATTTCGAACACTTTATTTAATTAATTTAAGGTTTAATTCTTAGTTTTTTTTAAATAGACTTCTTTAACTTCAAACATTGTCATTTTGTTATAGCTGAATAGTTTTCTTTGAAACATTAGGATCAGACGCAGAACTAAAAGACCTTTCCAATGAGGTGTCACTCGACCTCCCTTTCCATTAAAAAAAAAATTTAAATGGCGCCCAGTCGCCATTTTGGATGATACAAAATTTTAATATGGTCTGAAAAATAGTATTTAATTTCCCATTAAAGCACACCAAATTTTGTAGAAATATATCAAGTCGTTCAAAAGTTAGTTGAGGGGGGGGGGGTAACTTTATTGACACAGTGTATATTATAAATTAAAATAATTATTATTGAAAAATCGACGTAGAATACAAATATAAAAATGTTTCATGTTCCATCTGAGGATAGAGACCTTTCATTAAAAAAAAAAGGTCCAAATTGGTGAAGCGGTAGCCGCTGGAGGAACCGGAGAAAAAAACCCTTTGAGCTTTTATACATGTATGGATTATACGTTTTTGAACAGTGTAGTATATTATACGTAACATTGTTTGCTTTGCCAATAGTGGCGAGGGCGTTGAACATGTTGTCTCCCTTATGAGCCGCCACTGCTTCTAACTGCGGCCTCCTTATTAATTTATATTTTTAGCATCTGAAGATCAAATAATGAACATTTTTAGTTCTTTGCGACTGGTGATCTACTATTACTAAACTTATTTAAAAGTCATATAGTATAACGTTATTAGCAGAAAGCGTTTCTATATACTTATTTTTTTAAAAGAAAAGCATTAGAGTTTACTACAGGGCACGTACATGACATATTTCAGAATAATAATATATGTGTATATGGGGATTATCTACTTTGTTTACAAGTGTTGTTTGCCGATATATGCCTATCTCAGGTAACTGCTAATTTTACCCAACCCCCTTTTCGAAGGTTTTGCAGCAGCTGCCATTTTATTCTAAAACAGTTGTTCTTGTCTATCTTTCCATGTCACATCCATTCGTTTTTTGTTGTTTAAGGGACAGATCTGCGATTTTAGGTGAGAGCACTTTAGGTTTATGTTTATGCTCACTTGACACGTAAGATTATTTTCCCCAAAGCAACTTAGAGTTGGTGTTCACAATTTTTCAAAATTGTTTTAGGTGATTACAAGGTCAGGCCTGCATTTGTTATCGTGTTATGTTATCGATACTTTCTTAATCCTTTATGTAGTTTAAGTACAATTGGTCGAGAACTGTTAGTGAATCAGAACTAAATGTAGTAAAAGTGTGGTTTGCGAAATCATTGGTTTGTCATGCGAAGAGTAAGGGCTCTTGGAAAGGTCACTTTCCAATCCCTTTCACCAGCAGATCAATGGGGTCGAACCATAAATAGGTGTCCTGTCAGGGCTACTCGGGCCCCAGGTTTCCCTTCTTCACTTCATTCCCAGCTCAACCTGTCTTACTTCCACACCAAAAGGCAATAGTTCGTGTTCGAGCTAGACGCCCGAAGCTTTGAGAACACGTTTACTTAACTAAATGTGCTAATCAGTCTTGAGTTTGGTATAAATAGATTTCGTGTCAAGTAATTCAATCAGTTGTGCATTATTACGTACATTTTCACGATATTGTTCCTTAATGGTTATTATGCGCTTCAAACTATAATTTGTTTACCATGTTAAATTCCTTTACTAAGAACTTCCTCGTCGAAGCGGTTCTTCTGTACACGTTCTATAGTAATTTGAAGCTCGACTGTGTTAGGTGTTCCCGGCTTATTTAAATTGCAGGCGATGCAAATGATATCCGTGCCATATGACACTACTTTGTTCCATAATTTAAATTCGACTTTCGAACTGCATATAACAAGCGACTGCATTTTATTTCGTGGTGTTTGAATGATATATTATTAAGCAATATAGCGCCATAAAAATACGCACGCTTAACTAAACATGTATAAATAAAAGCTTTTGAAGGATATAATAAAACTCTTCCAGTTCACGTATTTTGGTATTTCTTCCGCTCTCCCATTTTCTCACCGCTAAGCTAACAACTTCAACCGTTTTTATCTCTGTTAGGGCAGCGCATTGTCATCACTTTCTTATATCTATAGAAAGGATATCATTTTCGCGCTTAATTAATAAATTGTTATTCGGCTCATGGCTTCCACTGTCTCATCGACTTGAACCTTCAAGGACTAAACGGATTTCTTCAGTATCAGTTCGAGGATGCAAAAATTGTTAATTCTTTTAGGGACATTTATTTTGTGCTAATTTCATTCGCTTTTTTCATAATTTCATTCTGAGCGTTAGAAAAAGAACAGCAAGAAATAGGGTAGACACAAATATGAATGGAACAATGGTAATTAGGGATCAATGTAAGGGTGGATTAAGCAAATTACCCAAGAATATATTTGACTTAAATGTATTTTGAGAACAAAGGTATAAATGAGTCGGCCCAATTCAATTATTATAAAACTGAATTAATGAGTGACGAAATAACCCAGATGGCTGTGTAAAATATTCCACAAATTTATCTTAAAGATTTGATTTAAAAATTAATTGTCTTCAGTGAAAAACAAACTCAATGAAAAGGAGTTAAAATTTAATTACTTATTGGCATTCATTTCTTCAATAGTTCTACTGCAAAGACCTTCATTATCTAATTTGCTTAAACTTTCATTCTTAGAACTTAAAATTGATCGATAAATACATAAAAAAACAATTGAAAAACCATTTCACTTTTAGGTATTACTCGTATCAATTTGCGTTTAGGATTGGTTTTCACGTTTCCATACTTCTAGTAATTGATTTTATGAACATTTTCTATTTCGGTTTTTGTAAAATGCCTGTATCTGTGTAGGTGAGTGCATTCGTTCGTTCATATCTCCTGGCAGAATGGTTCGATTTCATAAAACTTGAAATGTAGGTGTATATAAAATACTTGTCGGGAAACAAGCCTTTCAAATTCCGAAACAGAAGCGGGAGTTAAACACGTTTTTTGGCCTAGTTTTTCGTTTTTTGTTTTTTATATTTGTTAGTTAGTTTTGAACCAATATCGGTCTAGCTCAGTCACACACTCCTTTTGTCAGGACGATTCAGGTTTACAAAGAGTTCTAAGCTGCCGCTCCGGTTACAAAAATCAATTCTTTTCAATACTTAAATTTTGAATGACACAGTATACTCAATAAACATAAAACGTCAGGATATTAAAAATTTTTGAATGAAAACATACAAAATAAAGGAAAATAAACACAATTCGACCATACGCCTAGGTTTTTGTCTAGTTAAAAATGAGCGAAACAATTCGCCTGGACTTTCCTATACCTTAGAAATTGTTACTTATCTTATTTTCAAAACTATTTTGTGGCAAACATTTCACGCGCTAATAGTAACTGTAGATTGCACCACGCCTACCACTCTAGCAGCAGCTGATATCGTAGTTAGTGTCACGATTACCCCCCTTTAAAGAAGTAGTTGCAGGACAGATTCTCACAACCTGCGTAAGTTGGCTTAAAAGTAGGGATTACATTCATGTTGATCAATAGAAATGCTCGATCAGAAAAGAAATTCTCAAGGGTTAGCTTGTGTAAGATGTAAGTTATTTTGAACCTAAAATATTTATTTTAAATGAAATTTGCAAAACCAGCTTTATCAGTTTACCTGCGATTAATACCTTCCCCGTTTTTAACCCTCTGAGATGAAATAGGGAATTCTTTTACGCCGACTGTTGTACAAGAAATTGGGCAAAGCACTTTGTCTGTACTTCCCAGACATACAAAGTAATTACTTTCATACATATATCTAATCACAACAATTTCAGCACATCTAACTAAGAACTGTTTAGAGTTGTAGGGTATTTAAATTAAGAAACCAGGCTATTCCCTCATGTAAGAAGGACAATTAACAACAGTCATAACTCGTGCGGTCAGCTTCGTCTGTCTATGATCTCTTACGCACTACGTGTTTCGCAATCTACCCCGCTCAGTTGTCATCGATGTTGCTATACAAGTTAGGACGAAGATTTGTACAAGTTTTTGTTTGGGAAAAATAATTAACTTTTGATTGTTTGAAAATAGATTTCTCAAGATCAAAATAAACTAAACACGGTAAGAAACATTTGTTTAAAAAAATTAGGGTGGGGGAGGACAGTCATACGCTAAATAAATAAATAAGGGTGGGAGAAGAAAAATTTAACCCCTAAATGTTGCTGTACCTTAAAATTAAGTTCTGAATCTTATTCTACTATTAGTCGTGACTAATTTAGCTTAAATAAAAATTTGTATCGTTCCCAGTTTACTAAAAAGAAGGCCATGAATTTTCAATTTTCAAAAATTCGTAAAGGGCGTCACAGAGAAATTAGTGGGTTAAAATACACACCAAACTGTAGCTCATCTCAAGCTCTATGAGCCTACAAAATTTAAAAGAAATTTTATTGCCAATATTCCTCTGAACATTTCCAAAATTTCGAAAAAATGTTTCACTTTATAATTTTTGGGTTTTCAAAAATGCTTATCCAGAAATAACATTGTATTTTTGTAAGGCTATTACGATAAAATATTTGAACCCGATCTGCCAACTTGTTTGAAAGTAAAAAAGACCCCTATTAACTATTTGATTATTTCATTTGATCATATTTTTAGGTATATGTGTACGCCTTGGAACAATAAAACTTTATTATTACTATTAATATCATATGTCCTTAATTCGCCGGGAGGCCGCGCTTTTTCTAATAACAGGAATCCCACGTAGTCCAAGGTGACTACGCTACGCTGTATAGAATTTAAGGTCGCTAGAGGTGTATTTTTCCTATACGCTATATTATACATTGTGAGTTTTCACAACGATGAAGAAATGTTAAGTAGCTGTGTTCAATTCAATTTGGTAGGTGGATAGATAGCCTTCGCCTTTCTTTTTCATGAATCAACTTTTTAAGGCAGCCAGTTTAATTCGCTTTTATACATATATTAAATTGTTCAAAGCTTGTATGCTTGCCGTAATAAATCGATTTATTGTAAATAAAACAATTCTTAACTTCAACAGGTTTTTCTTCTTAGCTTTATACGTATTTCAACGTGTTTACACGTCATTTTCCAAAGCAAGATTAAAAGTAAACAGTTGCTGTTGCTATAGGAACAATAAACCTTCATAACCTTAGTTTTCTATATCTGCGTCCAGAAGACTTGATTTCTCATTCCAAAACGTCTAATAACGGTGAATTTAGGAGATCATGATACATAGGGCTTTAACGGTTCCTTAAGGTGAAATTAGTTATAATAGAGAAATTTCGATTATTAAACAAATTGCATGCAATAATGGTTATAATACTCAACTTATTGATACACTAATTAAAGAGAAAAATTATGAATTAGCTATTCAGCAAATTTATCCAACTACTTCATCAGATAAAATAAAATACGCGTCAATTCCGTATTTTGGCAATAAATCAGAAAAAAAGGCCGAAATTATAAACAAAACAAATAAATGCGAAATAGCTTTTAAAACAACAAAAAAACATTTTAAACACTTTGTTTAATGCTAAAAAACAGACAATTTACTAAAATCAGGCATTTACAAAATAAATTGCTCGCACTGTAATTCGGTTTATATAGGACAAACAATTAGAGATTTTGATATTAGGTACAAGGAACACGTACTCTGTTACAAGTATAGACACCTCCATAAATCCAATTACGCTAAACACTTATTAGAACACAATCATTCAATGACATCCAATAACACAATAAAATGTTTACACTTTTGTGATGATAAACGTAAATTAAATATACTAGAAGCATTTGAAATTCATAAACATTTAAAATCTGTACTTTTAATGGATGAACAAATTGATCTCTTAAATTCACCGTTATTAGACGTTTTGGAATAAGTAATCAAGTAATCTGGACGCAGATATAGAAAACCAAGATCAAGTTATGAAGATTTATTGTAGCAACACCAACTGTTTACTTTTAATCTTGCTTTTGATAATGACGTGTAAACACGTTGAAACACGTATAAAGCTAAAATAAAAAAACCTGTTGAAGTTAAGATTTGTTTTATTTACAATAAATTAAAATGAACTTCAACGAAGTAAAGCTCGAACTTATAAATATATAGTTAAGAGATTAAATAAAATTTGACTGGTAAATAGAGAAGCCCCATTACAGCTTCAGCAGTTCTCAAAGCGGAATTATATAAATTTGAAAGCAGGATCGGATAAAAAATATCAAAAGTCGACAGTTGCTGCAATTTCTTGAAATTATGACGCGTTATTAGTCAAAAATTGCATGATTTTGGTAGAAAATTTGGTATCGTAACCAGTCGGAAAGGACGAACGATTTTTCAAACCCATAAAAACTTTAAAAATGAAAAATATTAGAAACTAAAAATTTGTTACTCTATGGCCACGTTTTATTTTGACATAAATTACTAATTTATTTGTGACCTCTTTCATGATATTTGGAAATTTGAAAGCTAATGCCTTTGCATTTAATAAACGGCCAACGATAACATATTCGCGTTTAAAATTATTGCTCCTAACGTAGTTGCCGTGGATTCACAAAAACTATTGTTATTTTGAACCTTATTTGTCAAAGTATTAACGTGCTGTTCTAGCAATATTGTTGGCTTCGGTGCACAGCCATTTGAATTTTAACAGTAGCAAATTTTTAATTTTTCAAAAATAAAAAGAGTGAAGTACGTGCTGTAATAGACCATCTTCAGAGGAAGAGGTTGTTAACGACCGAAATAACGTGCGATTTAAAAAAAAATCAGGTAAACTGTGATAAATATTTTAAAATCGGCATTACTTGTTGGCGCCAATTGGAGTTTTCAAAGAATTGACAACTGTCACTATAACTTGTTAAGTGTAGTTGCTTTTCAGTTGCTTTTATTTTTGAAATAAGTCATTCTAAATTACATATTATTTGAATTCTGTCTCTCTTTAAACGCACAAAAATTTCGTCCTTTTAAACTATATTTCGAGAATGAATCAAAACGACATAGTATAGTGAGGCAACACAAGAAATCTTTGCCTTCACGCAGATTTCGAGTAAAGCCATCCGTTAGCAAATTAATGTCTACAATTTTTTGAGCAGCTGATAGATTTTGTAACGGGTTACTTGAAACTTACACACACAATAACTGGTATTAATAGAAAATTTTGTCATCGCCATTAAAGAAAACAGACGAGAAAAATTAATCGCTGAAAATCGGTTTCATGAGGATAATGCACCCGTTCACAAACTCTTCCTTTGAAATAGTACATGTTTGGGGCCCGAACGGATGGACCTATTTCGATGAGCTTTGGAATGTAGTATATCTAAATCATTGGCAAAATAAGTTCTAGAAAAAATTCCGGTAACGCAAAACTGAATTTAGACGTTTTTTAAGTAGTATTGTTTTCAGAAGTTGAATTTTGTTATTTCGCATTTCCGTTTGAACTATATTGCTCATCCGTAATAGTAGACTAAGATTCACAACTAAATTTTTAGCTGCAACAATACTTAGGAGGTTTATTTTTCCCCTTTTATTCAATTTTTAGTAAAGATTTTTGAGTTTTAGTTTTTTGATGCAGAAGTCTTTTTCCTAAAATCTATTTTTTAATTTTTTTCTCACAAAACCTATATATTACGAAATTCCCGATAATGTGCAACGCACCGCATCACCAATTTATTTTACACCTCTCTCTTTCTTTTTCTATCTAGCATGTGAAACGTATTCGGTAGACCGAAGCATACAGTTTAACGGCTACTGTTAAAACAAGACTTTGTTTAATGCCAGCAATTGAAATAAATGACAGATTCCTAAAATGTTTATATCATTACTTGTACATGAAAGCTTTCTATAGTATTTCTACTATTTTAGTATCACGAAGTATGTTTGAGCGATCATACAGTCACTATTGGCGTGTAAAACGTTGATACAAAAATACTTTGAAACATACGACAACTAACAATTTGTGAAGTATAGGAAAGTCTAGATGAAGTGCTTCGCTTATTTTACTTGATATACGAGTTGAGTATACTTTGTGGCTGTTTTAGAAGCACACAATGGCATTGAACGCGATGAATTTTTAATATATACATACTTCTTTCGAATATTTAGGAGTAAGTATTCAGTCGATACAAAATATGCACTTAGCACTATAGCATGTATTTCAAGAAAAAAATTTTTTTTGAACTTTTGCGATAGGTTTTCGTATTTTGTCTAAAATTAGCTTTTTGTGGTGACAGCACTCACGCATATGTAAGCGGCTTAAAGGGTATTTGGTGCTCATGCAAAATCCATCTTTCGATCGATACACATATTCGAGCGTAAGTTTTACATCGGATTATTTTTCAGCCTCTGAAATACGTTAAAAACGAGTGCTTTTGTAGTTCTCCAAACTTCGTTTTTTGAATCTTTCGCCTAATTAAATTTCTAAAAAATGAACTGTCTTTTTCAGGAGTATGCCTCGAGTTTCACTCTGGAACAGGTATTTATTATAAAACGTCTTAAAAACAAATTTTCCAATTTAATACATCAGGAAATCTTACACATTGTAGGTATTTTGTTGGTTTAACAAAATCATTTTGCATAGAAATTATGAATGTTTATATAACATTAAACTTCAACAGGTTTTGTCAAAGTGTTTATTATAATAAATAAATGTCTTATTAGAGCTCGACTTTAAGAACGTAAATTCTCATTAAATGTATATAACGGTAAAAATAATAATGGAAAGAGAGTAAATAATTAAAAAAAAGTTATTTTCCACCTGAATAGAAACTGGTATCCTCGCATCCTCACAAAAAGTTGTGATGAATGCTTCATTGAATTTTTTTTAAAAGAACAGTTTAAGTACTACATTCACATGTGTATTTACGTGAATTTACACAGTTAGTTATTGCATTTTGAACGCTAAATGCATTTAATGCAATTAACCACTTTAGTAGGTTATTTTCCCATACGTTTAAAAAAAATATTGATTTCATGAATATTTTCAACTTCGACGAATTCATTGCTTCGTATCCTCACATCTCTTGAACGGATGATCCTATCCTAAGCAAAAATACGACATCTCTTCTTAGTGTCATTGTTTTTAGAAACTGATTTTTGTAACTCTGCAAAAGTAATGTAATAAAAGATCTTAAGACAAATCCAACGCTTTTTTCCGAACTCAAAATTTTTAAATTTTGTTTTGAAGCCTCTTCGAATGCGATAATTATGATGTCGTATTTATTAAATTGTTTAAAAATATTCGGTCTGTATTTAAAACGTAAAGTTGATGACGTTCAAGTATTGAAGCTTGCCTTTCTGAACTCAGTTATTGTATAATCGGAAGAATCGTTTTATGAATGAAACATGACCGAACTGATGAGGAAGGAAATCTAGACAACGAGATGCCAAGGCAAATGAAATGTATCTGCAAAATGAAGCAAAAGAGATTCATTAAGAGGAGGAAGAATATTTTTGGCTAAATATAGTCCAAATGTCAAACGAAGGATAGGACGATTTTGGCTATACGAATGATAAAGAAAACGCGAAGAGTAACGAAAAACAGTATAGGTAAAATCAAAGCAACACTAACGGAGAAGTTATCTGAGCTTTAGTTAATTTGCGTATTACGGTGTATGCGTTAATAATTACAGGATTGTGCTAGAACGGTTTAGAGGTATCATCATGAAGTTGTTACATGTGATGACACTCAAACAATTTTGGTATTCTGATTATGTGACCAGTGACGTAGCGGTTCTAACTTAAAAAACAAAATTATACGGTATTAAAAAAAAGTTGAAACATTTAGCAAAGTTTTTTTATTAAAAATGTAATGAACAACAAATGATAACAGTATAAACCAGCATTCGTGTAAAATTTGAAAGGAAAGAATTATTTTTAACAAACTTTTACGCACATGATGTGAAAATAATTAGATCAGGCAGCACACAAAAGATAAGCAGACTGGGACAAAACTAAATTGTAGCTCACCTCTAGCTCTATAAGCTAACAAAGTTAAAAAAAAACTGTAATCAGTTTTTGAACAATTTTTTTAATGTTTAGTTTTCGGTTCACATTCTTAATTTGTACAAAACTCTGTCAGAGAGTAACATTGTGACCTCCTAGGGCTATTAGAATGCGAAATTTCATCCGGATCTCGTTTTTGAGTAATAAAGCGTTAAATTCAAAATTTTTAAAAAATTACAGCGGCAACATTTCGAAGCTAAAGTGTTCGAAAAAAGCTTTCGGTTTGTATCCTAATATTTTCTTAAATTTTGAAAATCATGCTTTTGAAAGAAATTATACCAAAAGCATTTCTAACTTTTGAGCTTTCTGAATTTTTGTTGTATCTAAGTATAAAAATTTTTATTAAGGTCGGTCCTAGTTCCTGCGATTTCGCGCGTCACACAAATACGCAAGTCTTTTGTTACTGTAAAAGTGATATTTAAATTATTCATTATTTGTTTCTTCTTGATTAAATTTATTTTATTAATTAACAATTTAAGTACAGTGGGTTTGTGCTGTATTGTTAAATGTAAAATTTTGCGCTCTGCACGTCATATTTCTTATATTATTGTAAAGAGACGTGGCCCAGTTGAGTGCACTGCTTTAAACGAGACGACCTCGGTTCGATTCCAGGGCCCGGTCATTTTAGGTCTACGTGCAACTGGATGTAACCCGCTAAGTTGTGGCCCAGTTTGACGTGCGCTATACTTCGTGACTCATTACTTATCATGTGTTTTGTAGAAAAAGAAAAACCATTGTTAGGTTGAAGGTGTAGGTTTCCATGTAGAGTAATACCTATGTCTTTTTTGTGGTTTCTATTTTCTGTTTGTCAAGTTATTGCTGTGCGAAGCCCTATGTGGTTTTCATACAATTTTGTTGATTAAATATTTTATCTAGTTATTTTTCTTCAAATGAGAATAGCTTGTTATTTGTTGTTATATTCTAACATAGTTGCCCTACACATAAGTACACGTTCTTTTCTTTGCCAAACATTCATCTGACATTAATATAATTCGTGTAACCATCCTGCTAATCAGTCGGAAGAGAATATAATATAGGGTGTTCATAATTTCATGAGGATGATTGAGTTAGTAATCATTCGCAGTTGAACTACTTGTACAAAATTATTTTAGAACAAAAAGAGCTTTTAACTTTTAAAATTAAGGCAATAAAATGTAACAATTCAATGATGGAAAATTACTAAATACTTAAATGAAGAAATGCCAGACAGACTGTCGAATCACCGTTATCAGATAAAATGTAAGTTTCTAGTCGAAAACGTACTTATATGCTGGGTAATAATGTTATATAATGAATGCACACAACGGAACCGGCAATTTATTTTAGTGTTATCCCCGAATAACCTACCAGCTGTTGGAAACTTTCATCGGGGAATAGGTTTAGATCTACTGAATTAAGTAGACGCGCATCCTAATAACTGGAGATTAAGCGAATCTGGCGAAATTGAAGAGAACACGCGTTCAGGTATTTATTTCAATTTCATGACCATAATAGCAGATTTCGAATAGAAAGTAGTAAAGGATAGCTCTCCCCAAATACGGTTAATGGAAATTATGCTCCGAGATATATCGCATTTAGCAACGTGCATGGCATCCCTTTATATTTTTTAGTTATCTACAAGCCACAATACAGGGATGATATTCTCGCTTGGTCGTTTATATATCTCGTTTATTTGTCAGGATGCATCGAGGCGACTCCTACAGAAGTGGGGCAGATCAATAACTTCCTCTACGGGTTCAGAATTTCAAAATATAAATATGCATTTATCCACCCTTACTCACATTCATGAGATTTTTATTTCGGGTTAAGCGTGTTGCACTAGGATACGGTCACGCAAATCGATAGCACTTTATTGAGAGCTTGTCCAAGCGTTTATCTGTTGCTTAAGCTCATTTTATTTCGCCTCTAGCTTTGTCTCTTGTGTGTTGACCGAGTTCTTCGGAATTTGAGTCACCGTGTAATGACCGTCCCAGTGTACCGACAGTGAATGGACTTCGTTCTAAATATGCTTTTATTCAGCCGCATTGATATCAATATAATTTATGGTATTTTTATTCATAAATTGAAAGGTTCCAATGCAAGCTGGATGGCAATGTGCGATATATTGCCGATTCCATTCTTCCCCGCGAATGGTTATCTTACCGCATCGTCAGATATCAGCGCATTGTGTTGGAGAAATGATTTATAAAATGCAATAGCCAATAAAATTCTATTTTCAATATTTTGGATCAGCACGAAGTACATGGCATGGAACATGTAATCTTACTATGATCCTTAAGTTGCCTATTTTTGAAATTGCTTCATACTGGTTAAATTGTTTAATTAAACTACTCAACTAAAATTATTTTATGTAAAAACTAGTTGCGACACGAAAATTGATAAAAAAATAGAGGTATAGTGACAAAATGAAGAACGCTCAGTCAGAACGCGTGACCAGAAATATGTCCAACAAATATATTGAAAAGGACGAAAAGAACAATTTATAACAATATCTCATGGGACCTTCAATAACAATGCTTCCTTGCAACTTTTCGTTTTCTTTGTTTCCTCTCTTTATATATAGACTATATTGCGTTTTAGCTGCCTCCCAGTAATTCAACAATATTTCCTTTGAAGCGAGTTTTCTCCATTTAATTCCGCCTAGCATCCTTTTCTGTCACTATAATGGTCTTATCTTACAGAACGTTGTGGTCTTTAGTATTAGTCAATTTCTTACAATCTGTTATTTCTAATTCATTGTTGTGTATTAAAACATTTGTACACTAGTTTAATAAATATAAATTATGACCTGCAAGTTTACCTACTGTTCTTACCTAATCATTTTTTGCTTTGTACATTACATTGTTAATCATCATTACACAACGTAAATTTCATTGTCACTTAAGACTGTTAATTCTTGTACAAATGTGTTTTTTATTTTAAAAAAGGTAGGACAAGGGTCGTATTAGTTACTACATAGTACATGCATTTTTCACAGGGTGTACCGAATAAATAATGCTTAATTTGCAAGTACTTTGTTGTCATTTGTGGCACATGTGGGAGGTTCTTTCACTTTTTTGAGCAAAAATTTTGAACTTTTGTAGATTTAGTATTTTTTACTATTGATTGTTATTCGTAATATTTAATCAATTAATTAATCAATAGGTACTGTTATTGCAAGACGCTCGGACAGCTGTTTTCGCCAACAATCAATTATTTCCTTTTATTGTATTTTTATTCCAGTAATTTTAACATGTTAAGTTTATTAATAGTAGGTATCGTTGATTTTAATTTTATTGAAAACAATTTATTTAAACAAAAAATAAGGGAATAATTTACATGTATTTAAGAACACTCTAAAACATTTTTACTACACGTCGCAGTAGTGAGTAACACCCTACATGTACCTCAGGTCGCGATTTTTAAAAGAAATACCACTTATCTATCTATTAAAGGCGTTGAGTGTTAGCTATGGTAGGGTCGGAAGGGGAAACAATAAATTGTGTCTGACTCGGAACTAGTTCTGCTAGAAGCCTCTTAAAACATTTCTGAGTTTTTAAAGAAGTTTTTCATTGATAAATATATCTTTTTGCAGTTTGTTTATTGTATGAATCAGATAATAATTTCCTTATTTAAAACATTATTTTACTTTTTTGATTAAAAATTACCGGACGATTTCTTTTAACAAATTTGTAATTATAAATTTTCAAAAATTAAAATCTGGCTTATTCATAGATCAAACACGAAACAGCAGTCGCGATCGTGGCCAGAGAGCCACAATGTATGAATCCGTGACAAGAAATTGGCAAATGGTATCACCAATAATTTTTTTTCAAATTTCAGATTAAAATAATTTTGATTTTATAAATTTACAAATATTAAAATCACCGTTTCCTGCCTGAACATAATGCAGTCATAACTAAATAGTTATTTTTTATCTAACAAGTAATAGTCACCAGGTAATAGATTTATCTGAAGTAATAAACCGCCGTACTATTTACAAAATTTAGAAAGTATTCAAAATTACACCAACAAACTTCGGAGTTACAGCATCTCGAAGATGGACCAGTTTAATCACATTTTAAATAATATCTCTGCCATAAATTATGGTATTTGGTGAGGATATTGTTCGTATTATTTAGACACTTCAAATTTTCTTATTTTAAACAGTTCTCGTGAAAAACCGAGCGGTCGTAGCTTCGGCTTCGACTCCCTGCCCGGTCGATCTCCATCGCAGGGCAACAGGAAACCAGCGAGGTGGATTTTTTCCCAGGAAAACCTGTCTGGAGAAGAAATGCATGCACTTCCTGTGGTTCGGAACATAAGTTTTACTGTAGGTCCCCTATGTCTGTCTGCGCAAAATATCTGTCCCCGCGCACTACCCACAGACATAGAAGAAAGGTTGGCAACGTCCTGAATAAAGTGTGGCACCAGAGAAGAAGAAGCCAAACCGAGTTGCCACGAAGGTCTACTGTATCCTCAAAATGCGGTAAGGGCAAGGTGTACACATTAAACATATGAAATTATAAATCGTAACTTTAATCAAATATTTCAATTTATAGCAAAGATCATAATGAAAACGTCATTAAGCTGTAAATTTGTTAGGAATCAGTGCAAGACATATTTTATTTATCGGAAGGATTTCTTTTAAAATGATCTTAGAAACTTGTTTTCAAAGTTTGTCGGTGTAATTTTGCAACACTCTGTATAATAAACTGCTGGTTTAACTCAATTATTACTCTTTGTCGTTCCAGACTTTTGTAGCCTGTCACGCTGTTTCGGAGCATTCATATTAAGTATATTGTTACGATTCATTTCCTCTTTGTAGATAAATTTTCGCAAGAGCCAGGCTTGTCTTGAGGAGTTGTTCTTAATAACTGTTCTCTTTGTTTGCTATTAGGTATTGCTTTCCTTGGTTGAACTGTTGCCCATACATCATAGTCCATCAAGTAAATACAAGTACACAAAACTGCACCAGTAATGTAATTGTCAGCTGATGTTACCGCTCGTTGCTGCGTTTCTTACAATTTTAGTTTCTTTAGTAAAATGAAATAATTATACTAGCGTTAAAATTCGTCGCATAAACGCAGCATAAATTAAAATAAACTTTAACGAAGTAAAGCTTGAACTTATAAATAAAGACAAGGTAATTATTTATAAAGGTATTAAATTCATAGCGTTTACGAGCAAAAAAAGTTTGTTGGTCTGTGGCCGCTTTATACCTATACAAGTATTTTCACAATAAAAGGTTATTTCTATGGTCATTTAACACATCAATGTCGGAGTAAGTTTGGGGTGGGGGGAATATCCCGCTGGTACAAATCTGTTGTTTATTGGTATTCGTAGAATACGAATATGAGCTTTCTCGACTGCGCCAAAGTTATGTGCAGTACCTCTTCTCACCTATTTTTATTTTCCTTGCTATACCAAGTATAGCTATAGAGAAAGGTATTGTGATCGTCATGTTGGATTTGGAGAAAATACGTTCATTCAGCGAAGTGTTTTTTGCTTTGAGTTTCCTGGCCGGTATACGAGTTATGCCTACAAGAAAGGTACCTTTATGCCGAACATTTTTAACCTAAAAATATTGACTAATTAGTAGGTCTTGGGGCCTTGGTAGACCAATAAAGCCGACACTGCAGTGGTGTCTGTGTGTCTGCCTGTGTGTCTGTCTATGTGTGTGTGTATGTGTGTGTGTGTGTGTGAGTGTGTGTCTGTCTGTGTGTCTGTATACACTTTATAGTCCACACGCCTTAACGCAGAAAAACCAAAAATGCTACAAATTAAAAATATCACATATTTATGATCATTATTTAATAAGTAATGAAGTTTTCAACATAACAAAATCATTCAACCCTTAAAATTTTTAATTTTTACAAAAATGTTTAAAAATTATTGAAAAAACTTGCTTAAAGGTTTTGAACGTTTTTTTATAATCTGTAGATAACATGTAAATTGTTTAGAATTTTTAAACAACATTTAGGTATTTTACCTATTATTTATGAATCGGTGCGCAGAGTCGATTCCTGCTCTAACGGCGAACGGTGCGTTGCGAAGGCACTTCTGATAAATTTCTACAGGGCAAACTATTAAATTTAGAAATATACTTCCTAATCTCACATTATCGGAAATTTTCCGTCCGTATAAAAAATGCCCAACAAAATTTTTCGATATCTATCTGAGTTTTCGGTACGCAGATGATTCAAGTTTGAGCCACAATTAAAAATTTGTTTTACTGATATTAATTAACTAACAAATTTCTCTGTCACAAGTTTTACCACAAATGTTTTGCATATAGTATAGAATCTGGATAAACAACAATTTAAATTTAATGAGTATCTGTATATAAAATACTTAATTACTTTAACAATAGCTATTTATTTTAACCTTATACGTATTTCGGCATGTTTACATGCCATTGTCAAAGGTTATATGAAAAAATAAACAGTTAGTGTTGTTATAGCAATAGAACTTTGTGACTTATCTTGGTAATCAAATGAACTATTAAAACATGCTAAAATGTCATCAACATAACGAAACCAAAATATAACTTTCTCCTGATACATAGGGCTTTGACGGTCCCTTTAGATGAAATTAATTATAATCGAGAAATTTCAATTATTAAACAAATTGCATACAGTAATGGTTATAATACTAAACTTATTGATACATTAATTAAAGAAAAAGATTATAAATTAGCCATTCAAAATATTTATCCGAATACCCTATCTTCGTTCGATACAATTAAATATGCTTCGATCCCATATTTTGGTGACAAATCAGAAAAAATTGCTAAAATTATAAACAAAACAAATAAATATAAAGTAAGCTTTAAAACAACTAGGAACATCTTAAACACTTTGTTTAATGCAAAATCAAAAACAGACGATTTGCTAAAATCAGGCATTTACAAATTAAATTGTTCGCATTGTAATTCGGTTTATATAGGCCAGACAATTAGAAATTTTGATATTAGGTATAAAGAACACGTACGTTGTTACAAATACAAACACCCACATAAATCCAATTACGCTAAACACTTACTAGAACAAAATCATTCAATGACATCCAATAACACCATAAAATGTTTACACTTTTGTGATGTTAAAACGGAAATTAGATATACTAGAAGCTTTTGAAATTCACAAACATTTAAAAACTGTACCGTTAATGAATGAGCAAATTGATCTCTTAAATTCTCCTCTACTGGACGTTTTGGAATGAGAAATCAAGTCAACTGCAGACGATTACCAAGATAAGTCACAAAGTTCTATTGCTATAACAACACTAACTGTTTATTTTTTCATATAACCTTTGACAATGGCATGTAAACATGCCGAAATACGTATAAGGTTAAAATAAATAGATATTGTTAAAGTAATTAAGTATTTTATGTACAGATACTCATTAAATATGGACTTTAACGAAGTAAAGCTGGAAATAATAAATAAATTTAAATTTACTTTTTACACTAAACTTTATTTATGTTTTTCAACAAACCACACTTTAACCCTTTTAACTTCGATGAAGACATGGTAAATCTGCTATAAACAATATGGAAATCACAACGTAGGTGAAACATCGATTATCGCTTTTTCTAGAGGATTACATATGGTTTCCTTTTTTCACCAAAATTTTTTTTTTTGAAATACACAACATGCAAGTGCCCTGCCGTTTGAAAGCGGCGCTAGTCACTCGCTGCACCTTCCACTTCGGGGGAGAAATACATTATCACAGTCATTGTTGGTGCGTAAAACGTCAATACAGAACTACTTTTGAAAATGTGATATGTAACAATTTCCAAAGTATTGAAAAGTTCAGACGAAGTGCTTTGCTCATTTTTATTAATACTCATCTTGGAATATTTTTCGAAGTCGTAAAAAATTGATTGTTTTCTACGTTGAAAAGTATTTTCTTATGAAATTTTCATTTGAAACAACGACTAGACAAACAATTTCGTATTCAACAATGAAAAATATGTAAAATCGATAAAGTAGTAAATCTCTTACTTATCAGGGGGTGTTTGATTTTATACGGAAAGCAGTGCATATATAATGAACAGTGTGGCCATTTATAGACACGAATGTTACATGTAGTTTACGTGCTATTTATTACCAGATATAACGTTTATTTAGGGTATAAAGGTGATCCAATTTAAAAAAAAAGTATGAGATGAATATTTAATTTTAAGATAAAAGAAATGAGGGACAATGTCACTTAAAGATGCCACTAAGACTACTACTGTTTTTGACTTTTTAGAGGATTGCGGTATTTCAAGTTGATACTCGAACAAAGTATTAAGCAGATACAATACAGCAAAATAAAACAGGTGCTGATTGGATAGTAATAGTGTAAACATCACCATAAATAAAATAAGTACCCTTAAGTCATATACTTGTGTAGTCTTGAACTGTGCCAAAAGGGTTTAAAAGATCATTAGCAAATGTTTGAACGGTCTCATTAAAATTTTTACTTTAGGTGAGAAACAAAAGCAAATTTAACTCTTATTTCCGTTAGCACGGAGATTTTAAATAATGTTTAGTCTTCCCATAAATAGGCTTATTTTCCGACTTTCTGCATATTAACTACTCTTCCACGGTTTTCATTTTCCACAGATCTAAATGTGAATTAAAATAAGGTTAAACTCGATTATCCGCACTTTCCAATTCTAATACTTTGAAACTTTGTTAAAGTCTACAACGTAACTTTGTTTTCATTTACAATTATTGTCGTCTGTCAACTGCAATTATAAATGTCTTTAAGTAAGACGCCTAATATATGAACAGCTTTATTATGCCCTGTGTTGCAACGTAAGCAGCTGTAGTTTATTACCTAAAAAGTTATAATGTAAAATGAATTGATATAAGTGTAGCACAGATGAGCATTGCGGAAAGTTATTTTTATTCATTTTGCAAGTCTGATGAAATCATGGTGGGGGTTATTGGCCAGGACCCAATGGCAGTTCTCCGGAAGACGAGGAATCGATAGAATAGCGGTATTAACCCTTTACTGTTGGCTCCGGAAACGAAGTCCGGTTCGTGCTCGCGTTTTGGTTCAAATGCCTAACTTCTACTTACTTTACATGCCGTATCTGATTTGATTCGTCTTCATCGCCAAAGCTTTACGGAGCGGAATATTTCGGACTCTCGCATAATTGTCGTAATTAGTAAATTTCGTAAAAACCATTAATTCTATTCCAACATGTCTCTTTGAAATACCATGCTTTGCAAAGTTATTAAATTTTCTGATATCATCTGGGGATTAAGAGACAAGCCGGAATTTTATACGCTGTTTCCGGAAAGCCTTGAGAGAAATGAGATTTGCCGGAGTTTGCTTCTACAAGCTGCATGTGTACACGTGCGCAAACGTGGTATTTGCTGTTGTTGAAGCTTGTATAACTCGTTCTACTTTTATTATTCATGCAAATACTTACATCCTTGTCATATAAATATCTTGCTGCTTACATGTTTTTGAGAGCATAGTGAGAAATTGTGTTTTTTTACACTGAAACAGTGTAAAAAGTTAGATTAAGAATAAACAACATTAAAACTCAAGGTTAGAAAAAAATGTTTAAACGTAAATTAACTACAAGTTGAAACATTATATAATTATCTTTTCTAAGAATAATTATTAACAATTAAAAAAAATGGTTTGATAACAAAGACTACGAAATAGAATAGTGTATGAAAATTCGTTCCCCCGTTTTTAGGCAGCTATTTCTATGGAAAGATGCCTTGGATAGAAGCTTAAATGAATTGGTTATGTATGCTATAAACTAATGGCAGTAAGTTATCCTAAAATAAACTATACTGTGCTTGTGTTCGTGTGCAAGAGCGAGTGCGCGCACTAGAGAGAGAAACTAGTAGATAATCTCATCTGTACTATCCTATCAAATAGCAATTGATTATTATGTTAGGTATATACTAACTATGAAACCCACATACAATTTTGTTCATTTCGTCGCTGTCTAATGCATCCGGGACAGCTAGCCTACTGTTACAAGAATTTTAAATGTTACGTATAACAATTTCATGGGGAAAAAGAAGTATTCAAAAAATCGTATTGGGAAATCTATGTACTGCGTATCTGTACAACACTGACTCTAAGATTTGTTTTTAGAGGCACAAAACGCTGCATCTTTATGACAACACAAAGGAATTTTGGAAATTCAATATATTATTCAAACAGAGATATTGTCATCAAGAGATCATTGACAGATATTATAATGTTTGTTGTATCTCGGTCATGTAGGCCCTCTGGCTTTAACAAATCTCTTCCATCAAGTTCAAGTGGAAGCATGGAATATATATGCGCTGAACAACGGATTTCGGGTACAGATTGCGAGAGATAGTCATAATTTTCTCAATCTTTCTGTCTAGCGTTTGTAACTCAACGACGTTCCACTTGAGAACGCAAACCAAATAAATACAAGAAAAAAGGGACAGTAAATATATTTGGTGCAACAAGATTGTTCTCTCCCAAGCCCGAGAGCTGGGAGCCCTAGATATGCTACCGACGCAGTTTATACGTGCTACGAACAGCCTCGTTAACTGCAAATGCTGATGTACTAGACGTTTAAAAATGTATATGACCCTTTGACATCGATATGATAGTCCCGTCGACCAGCTGAATATCTTCTATCTAAGCCGTTTTTTGTCTCTGTTGAAATGCAATATCAGCTGTAGGTGGAAACAGTATCGAAAACACTCTTGAAGATCTCTCTTGTTTCCAGCATAAATGCTATACCAATCGGCAATCTTGTCCGAACGTCTGCTTGGTAGTCGGGTCATGCATGTAAACAGTGCTTAGAAAGTCGCCCTTAGGATATTATTATTTTCTGCAATAAAAATAAAATGTCTTTCAGTAGCATAAAGTGTTTCATATTTTATATTGGGGTTATATAAGTATTAACAGATACACATGCATAGGGCGATTAAAACTCGAAGTTGTATCAGCGCATAAATAATCGACATTCAGACCGAATGACTATATATGTATAGGTCGAAGTGAGGTACCGCAAGTATATTTTACTATTAGAACTTTATCGACATCAAAAAGAAGAGAAAACCTAAGAAACTTGAAGCTTATTAAAGCAGGGTGAATAAACGGTATGATAAAAGACAGAAAATAAATAAGTACTTTACAAATATGGCTGCACAATAACAAAACCGGGATAGAAAAAAACGAATACAAAGAAAAACAACGAAAGATGTAACAGAACAAAATAAGCAATAAAATGATTTTAAGAATTAAGATGTACATAAATGAAAGACCAACGGAAGAATTGTGGAGATAAAAACGTATTCATATTGTGAATATTTACAGTTTCTAAATATTTAGTTCTAAATCTTATTCTCCATACAAAATACACAAAAAGATACTCTTGTTGAAAGTCGCTAAATCTTACATTTTTCGAGATAATTCAAGTTATCAATTTAGAATAATAAAAACTGACTACTGAATAATGAGAATAAACGATATGATAAAAATAGAAAATAAATAAGTAATTTACAAATATGGCTACACGATAACAAAACCGGGATAATTAGACGAATACAAAGAAAAACAAAGAATCATGTAACAGAACAAAACAAGCAAAAAAATAATTTGATAAATTAAGAGTATTTATATTTTGGATATTTACAGTTTCTAAATATTTAGTTCTAAATCTTAGAAATACCTCTTTCTTTTTTATCTAAAACAAAAATCTTTCATATACCAATTCTTTTAGACTATATGTAAAACTCCAATTCGGCAATAAGCAACAACCGTTTCGGAATTAGCCTTTTGAACGTTTGTTAGCTTCAAGTTGTTGAAAATACTAAGACCTCCTTTCATGATAATTAATAACATGACGAATGGCGAATTTGATCTTACTCACCGTTTTATTTTTATCAGAGGCTAATAAGCATCGACCTAGGGAACTGACATTTCCGATGTTGTTAACGTATGGGTCAGCTACAAAATCTAACCTATCCGGGCGGTGCGTAGTTGATCAGTACTGGGACTGCAAGTAGGCTATACTGGGAGAGCAGTTTCGGCTGTGACTGGTCCAATCCCGCGGCAGAATTGCATCTTGGTTCTTAGTAAAAATGTAGAAATTGTGGCAGCAGTGGCAGACCTGTGTACGCAAAAACCGTCATGGTGCGACTCGACGGGTGAGCTGCGTTTCAGCACAGGCACTGATCTTCAAAATTAGCAGAGATTTTAGAAGTCTTTCCTTACCAGTAGGGAATAGGATTTGCAGATTGATGTCGTACTGATAGCTTGTTCTCGTTTTACCGTGGACAAGCGCTCTGTTTGAGCGTAACTTAATATGACCAGACGACGGCGTGGCTGACTAAGGTTGACGCTAAGTGCCGCCATGTTAAACAAAATGGGGTAGATTTAATGGCCGCCTCACATTGGCTCTGCCTGCCTGCGTCTTCCTATGTTTGCGTGTTCTAATAAAAGATTTTCTGAAATGTGAACGGTACCTGCAAAGCAGGTTTCAGCGATCACTACCAACTATGGTTACAATAGACTACTACATGTTTCGTTCTTCTTGGAAATCGTCAGGTGGGCACAATTTTAACCATAGTTGAAACTAAAAGCAATCAAGTAGATATATGCCGATAAAAATCATTAATGAGAGGGGGGTTACAAAAGTAACGTCCCCTCTGATGTGCGGCGAGGAAAAGCTGCAAAGCAAAAATGTGGACGGAACCTGCAAAGCAGGTATCAACGATTACTACCGGTCTCGGTGCACAACACAAGTAAAAACCCGTGCAAGAAATAAGAAACAATAGATTTGGTTTCAGCTATGGTTAAAGTAGACCCCTACATGTTTCGTTCTTCTTGGAACTCGTCAGGTGGACACAATTCTAACCATAGCTGAAACCAAAGCAAACAAGCAGATAGATGCCAGAAAAAAAAAACATTAAAAAGGGATTTGCAAAAGTAAGATCCCCTCTGAAATGTAGCAAGGAAAAATTGCAAAGCAACAAACCGACAAACACCTTTAATGTTATACTTTCTGGCATATATCTGCTTGTTTGCTTTTGGTTTCAACTATGGTTAGAAATGTGTCCACCTGACGAGTCCCAAGAAAAACTAAACATGTAGTGGTCTATTCTAACCATAGGTGAAACCAAATCTCTTTATTTATATGCTGTACTAATTTAAAAAAAGAAATAAAGCTCTTTAGTTCTCACACGCACTTTTTGTACTCTTACGTTTCGACTGGTAAGCAGTCGTCATCAGTAACAAACAAAAAATATGAATCACGACGAATCTCTGAACTGAACTTTTTAAAAAATTACGTTTTACTCTTCTTCAACAGGTTGTGATCTCAGACATGTCAAAGATATGAAAAGATTTCCTCATAGAGAATGTATGAGCAGAAGTCAACGCTAGATTAATTTTATACAAATTTTATGCACGTTTGTATGAAGTAATGTATCGCGAGAAGTCAATTTTACTTGTATCTCATACAAGTTCTCATACTTGTAGTGGCAAATTCACCTTAACTGTAAAGGGGCTGATAATATTGATTGATCGTGCATCAAAAGTCTATAAATTTTAATGACAATTGTTGTGAAATTATCATCTTATTTATATTTTTCATGTCACAATATACAGAAATTTCAAAACACTGCAGTAATTGATTTTTAATTGCCATCTAGGAAGTCACTAAATTATGTAGAAAACAATGACTTTGTTGTACTATTCTACTACTGAAGAATATTTGTTTCCCACTATTTAAGTTAACCTAAAATCAAATAAAACATGTAGTTCCTATGTTTTCAAAATGTGTTACTAATGACACAAATTACAATATGCTATTGTAGCGAGTATTGATAGCGATTCTAGTTATGACAGGAGATCATAATTACAGGGTAATTATCGTTGTCGTTAAACAACTGATTGCAGATATACACAATAATGCAATATGCCTTTGTACTCACAACTGCTGTACATTGTAATTCGTTACCGCTAGGAACTGTAATTAATTGGATGTCATAGTTGACGAGTTAAAAAGACCAATCTCTAATTTTTAATAATAAATCAAAAATTAATGGTGAAAAGTAGTTTACAGTTCAAAATATTATACTACTTCTTATCGCATTGTAGTCTGTTAACTAACGTTGCGTGTGTAAAACACATTAACAACAACAAATTTCTGGAATAATTTTCCATCGTAAATGACGAAGATGGTCTTTCACCCATCTTCGCTTTTTAACTGCAAAAATTCATCTTACATTGTCTATAACTTTGTATCGATCGAAACTTCGACGTGATATAAAGGGTATGCCTATATTAATAAATTCTGAATATAATTAAAGTGAACGAAATTACAACTAATATCGTTTTATGAATATACGGCTGTAGGCATAAATATTTTGAAGAATTAAAATTTCATTGTATGTGTCAGCTGTGTAGTTTCGACCATCTGTGCATAAAACTTTAAGCTCCCAAACTTTCTATCAGTTTTATCCGTCTTGGGGCAACATAATTTTAAAGTGAAGTTACATTGCGGGCTTGACTTCTACTTATTCAAATTCTTAGCCACTTATTCGCATTGTTAAATCGTCAAACGTTCAACATAGCTTTCCTTGTTTTATATTTTTTTGTTTGGTATTCTCCATATGAGCAAAAAGCTACTATAAAGAATTTACAAACTTGGCTGAAGAGATGAACAAAAATAGAAGAAAATTATCGATGACTTCACTGGTCAATCACGTGATATTACGAAAACAACAAACAATTTTTATAAAAAAAATTATACTCTCAATAATTTAGGAAACATTGTATGTGCAAAAGATACATCATACGGTTTGGCAATGGAAAAAGAAGAGCTTGTCGGAATGTATTTCATTTGTCGCGCGAAAAATTAGGCCTAAATCTTATTCTCCGTACAAAAGGTACTCGTGTTGAAAGTCGCTAAATCTTACATTTTTCGAGATAATTCAAGTTATGAATTTAGACTAATAAAAACTGACTACTTAGTAACTGTTCAATTTAAATTTATCTTCACTAATCTAATTCCATAGTATTATTCCATAATTTCAAATACTCATTTCTGTTCAAACTATAAAATCGTTTTTGATCTGCAAAATTGTTTCCCAGGACTTACTAAAATGTGCGGCTTATAGCTCCAACCAAAATCTACTCCTTCATTCTTAGACACATGACGACGGGTGGCTTGTTTGTACTGTTATGCAGTTAATGTGCCTGTAGACTCAGCGCTTAATAAGCAATTTTGTATTGTAGCCAAAAGCTAACGCAACCTTCAGCAAGATTTTAAAAATTAAATCGATGTAGAAGTAGACAGATTAAAGTGCAAAAATTACAGAGACCTTAGCCTCCTCAGTATTACATATAAAGTAATCACCAACTTAATTAGAAGAATTACATTACTGGGAGAGCAATATTGGGGAGGATTTATAATTGGAAGTTCGACGATAGACTAACTATTTCGAATTGAACAGATTATGAAAAAATATTATAAACATAATGTTTGTGAATTTTAAGCACGTTTATGACACATAATTTGTACAGGCTCTGGAAGAACGAAGAAACTGGTCATATTGATCTGAGCGACCACGACAATATCGATAAAGCAATTCAGAATAGAGAACAACCTTTCAAACAGTTTCCCCAGAAATAGTGGATAAGGCACGGAAGCGACCTGGCCCCAATAACATTTTATCTGTGATTAGAAAGATTAATCAGATAAATGAAAGTCGATAATAGTACTACCATAATAAATAAATGGTACCAAATAGTAGCATACCTAAACCTAATAGTACAACCACTATTGATAGTGAAGGACTAGGATATCACAATAGAAAAAGAAGCAAAAAAGCCTAATAATTAACGCACATCAAACCCAACAAATAAAATAAGGAAGATGAGACAAAAACTTAATAATAGAAAACGACACATACTCACATCTTTCACCTACTTATAATCCATTGTGAATATAACAATTGAAATATTTATATAATTGTTTACCTTTTGGCATAATTTCTACTCCTTAAATATATCAAAAAGCCATGAACGACAATATTGGCAGTCAGAATGGCGTGCTAGTACACATGGATGATATCATTATATTTGCAGAAAATCAAAAACAAACATGACCAATGTCTACATGAAGTGCTTGATAAACTACGTAATGCCAGAATTTCAACAAAAGATTTCGAATTTTCATTAAAAGAAATACAACTCTTATGCTATACTATCAGGGAATCAGGTATTACGCCAGGCCAAAAACGTATTTCCGCTATTAGAGAATTTTCTTCACCGAAAAGTGTAACAGAAGTAAGACAATGCAACCGACAAATCCAAAAAACTAAGAATGTTTTTTAAAAAATAATTTATTTTTATGGACAGCTGCTCACCAGGAATGTTTTGACAACTTAGAACATGATAGTTTCAGCACATATTCTTGCCAAGTATGATACCAACAACGAAACAAGAATATTAGCCGAAGCATGTTCATATGGCATTGGTGAAGTAATGGAACAAAAACAAAGTGATAATAATTGTTTACTGTTCGAAATCCCTTACCACTACAGAGCAAAACTATGCCAGGATAGAAAAAAAAAATACATCGCTATAGTTTGACCGTGTGCAAGATTAGATGAGTTTTTGATTGGTAAACACTTTACAACACAAACTAATTACAAGCTTCTTCTATACTTCTTGAAACAAAATCTACAAATGAACTAACCGTTTGATTGCAACGCTTTCGTATGCGATGGTAAGACTTAATTTTAATAATAAACACATACCCGGAAAGCATTTCTTTACGCCGGATACATTATCAAGATTCCCATTACCACAAAGACAGTATGACAAATATATCTTCTTCGATAGGTCTTGCACTGCTTACATTGATTGCATAACTTCTGATACACTTTAAGTTACTAACATGTCCAATTGTCCAGCGAAGAAATTGAAACATCGTAGAGGAGTGATTTAGTATTTCAAGTATTACAGTAGTATACAACGCTCGACTGACCTGCAAAAGACGAACGCGACCAACAAGTACTGCAGTTTTACAAGTATAGAGATAATCTCGCGTACCATGAAAATCTTTTCGTGTTTTGAAGATAGAGTAGCAGTACCACCTAATCTTCGCAAAGAAATGTTAAGACGCATTCAAACGGGACATCGAGAATTAACCGATGTAAAGCAAGAGCAAAGCAAACCATATGGTGGCCCAGCATTGGAACACAAATAGAACACTTACTCGAAAATTGTGAGAGTTGTTTGAAGAACAAGAAATATGAAACTGAACCACTGATTACAGCTCAAATACCAATATTACCGTTAACCGAACTAACAGCAGACTTACTCAAAATGGAAGGCAAAGTTTTTTTAGTTGTTGAAGACGTATACAGTAAAACCCTAGAGGTGTGCTTTTTAGAAAAAACTAGCAAACACGTCATTCTCAAGTTGAAGGCAATATTTGCACCATTTGAACAACCAAGGGTATTACGAACTGACAACGAGTTCAGAGAGCTTGCCAACATCTACCATTTTAAACATGTAACTAGTACTCCATGATATCTGAAGTCAAACGACATGTCAAAACAAGCAGTTCAGTTAGTGAAAAACATACCGAAAGAAAGTGATAACATTTACTTAAGACTTTTAGCTTATAGAAACACCACTCTTAATAGCGTAGCATCTGCACAGTTATTAATGGGCGGGTCTCTCTACGCAACATTGCTCATTTTGGAACAAAACTTAACACCAAAATTATCAGATCATTCTACAGTACATAAACTCATGTTGGAGCAGCAAGAAAAACAAAACATATATCATAATAAAAGACACCGAGCCAGCGTTAAAATTTATGGATGAAGGACAACCAGTATAATTAAAAGATATCGGAAGACGAGAAATCGTGTTAAGACAAACGGAATAACCACGGTCTGTTACGGGCTTCGGGTGGTATTTCGACACCGTAGCAAAAGGTGTGCCTGGCAGCTAACTCGTAGCCGGAGAAGGGAGGGTTGTAAAGGGGACGGAAGACTTCCAGTATTAACACAAGGGTTGTCAAAATTGAGATTGAGGTATTTAAAGGGCGCCACCTGCTCTGATGGTTGAGGTAAGGGGAAGGAAGCGAGCGGTTCTAGTCCCGGGGCTGAGAAGCAGGTCATCTACGAAGAACTTCACGATGTTCCCGGCTTAACTAATTGTTTCACATAACGATACTCGACCGTATAGTTCGAAACGACGAACGAGAGCGTGTGTGTACACGTCTATACGTTGTGATGGTCGGAGGACAAGTCTGCGTCCGTTACGCTAATTTCAACGGTCTGCAATCGGCCACGTGGTTCTCGAGTGTTCTAGAAAAGCGCAGGGCCGGAATAAAAGTAAAATCACATAACAGGTCAAACATAGTTGAAAGGGATAATGGCGAACTAAAATAAAATTGAAAACATCTACAACCACTTCTAACAATTAAAGCTCAAGAGCAGATTGAACCACCCAACAAGCTCGACGTTAGCACACCATCACAAAACAATGACTTTCTCTGCTCCTCGAAGAACAACTTAGTGTCGTCGCGATGTGGTAAAAGACCTAAGAAGAAACCTAAACGTTACTGTGATGTAACGGTAGTGAATGTGTACATGAGCAATTAAAAATGTGTTGTGAATTATATACGCTCTTACATGGGACTATTTGGAGAATTTCATCTCATTTCAAAATGTAGAGAAAGAGAGATGTAAGGTGAACTCACCATTACTAATGTATAATAAAAGTCAGTTATGAACCACCCTGTACAATAGAAATTTAAAAGGTGCTGTTTTCGAAATATTGCTTGCTTTATTAAACTGCCACTTTCTTGAAACGACACCTCGTCACATTGGGCTTCTTACAATAAATCTTTATTATACGCTCACGGCCACGACGTTGTTAGTATAGGGTCACTAAAACTACCTCAATATTACTCGATCTTCTGACACAGATGAATTGCGAGAACAACATTGCTAGTGTTATCACGCAAGTTTACTTATTGCAAACTGATGGATAGGTCTAGAACACACCTGTCTCACCACACAGCCCATAGGAAGTGTGATTATCAGTAACAAAATTGCATCTTGTTATATGTCTAGTTGTGTCAAATTTGACAAATCGAACCAATCAAGGAGATCGACTACAGTCATAGTCAAAAGTGTTTATATAAGAAAATTTCTGTTATTATTTATGCTATTTTTTTAAACTTTAAACCTAAAGTACTTTAAATAACTTACATAAATTAAAAATTTAATTCCATAATTACATACGAGTATACCTGAAATGTGACGACTTGTTGATTGACAGTATTTTAGCATACATTTTGTTGAAGGCTAAACAACTTCAACAAAAATATCATTAAAAACTCACAATAAAGGAAGTACATGGAGAAAAGATGAGCATCTATGAAAAGTAAAAGATTTAAAACAGATGTTAAAGCAGTTATCGTGAAATTTGCTAGCCCTTGCTTTGTTTAAGTTTCCTGAAACGTTATTGAATGTCGTCAACGTGAAATTAAAGTGGGACTATACTTTGAGGAAAGTAAGAAAGATAAATAACAAGTAAACGTACTATTCGTGGAAATTTAGTCCTAGAAACATCAGTTTTAAAATTTCAGGTAAACCACAAAGATGAGAACAGAGAAAGATATATCAAAAATATGCGGAGTTTAAAAATCTTTATTTTTATAATTTAAAAACTGCCGTTACCTTTGAATAAGACAACATAAATAATTTTTTGTTATTGAAATCATTGCCTTTTTCAGTAACAGGTCGCGTTTAACTTGAATATGTATCTGAAACTACTGCTTGGTATCATGTGAAATGCCATAATATCTCCTTTCGGAATGTGTGTTTTTTTTGTAGATTCAAGGTCGTATTAATGTGATTTATACACAAAGATATCAGATTTAAAGTTAAGGGTGTTTCTATTGAAAATTTTATAAAATCAGTAAGACTTATGTTTGAGTTTGATTACAGCTTTTGGGTTTGTCCATGAAGTTATGCTAGTGTTTGTTACCTTTAGCAGTTCTCGCAATGCTGATTATTAATATTTTGGAATAATCTTTACATAATTGCGGTTATTTAATGTATTTAAATCTTAATTTTGCCTGAAGATGGCCAGTTGTGGCTGAAACATGCGGCAATAAATTTAAGACTGATGTACTGAGCCACTCTAAAATCTCATTCCAATTCGTTTAAATTCGACTTAATTTAAAAGCTTTAGGTATGTTTTTTTTTCGTGAAATTTGAATGTCTGAAACCGTAATAACGTAATTGTTTCTTAATTTTTCCCTCTTTTAGATAGTAGGAAAGCAGAATCGTATGGTGGCGCATTGTACGTATGTTGCGGTGTATAGCCTAGTTCTGACATGTTCACCGGTGGTGCTTCCGGTAGCTTGTTCTAAAATATCGCGGCTTCCGGCTTGGCGTCTCCCGGCGTCGTAAACAAGCTGTCGACGGTATGGTGTCTAGGGACGAGTTGATGCGGGAAGGGCAAGCTAGGCCATCGTGGTCCAGCCTGAACAACCATAAATCAAAAGACCGATTTAAGACAACACAATTGCTGTTTTTATCCCATCCATTACAGTTCCCTAGACATTATAGCATTCACAATAAAAATTGATAATGATAAGGTTTTAGAGTAATTAAATTTTTGCACTGATTCTCGGGTTTTGTAGCTTTTCTTACTATTGCTATGAAATTAAGTTTTTATAAATATTTACATTTAATAAATTTAAGTATTCTCGTAGAATAAACGTTTTAATATCATCAAATGCCTTCTCGTAATCTATAAAGGCCGGCCGGATAAAAGGGAATGTGAGATTCCGTTGTTTTCTCTAAGGTGATGGCGGTTAACCTTTTTCGCAAGCCGGGTTGTTCCACTGGTTGATAATAATCTACTTTATTGTTAACTCTATTTATTTTGATTTTTGTGAAGCACTTATACATTTGTGGGAGGAGATAGGGCGATAG
The DNA here is from genome assembly GCA_958336395.1 of Ctenicera cuprea. Classification (NCBI taxonomy): domain Eukaryota; kingdom Metazoa; phylum Arthropoda; class Insecta; order Coleoptera; family Elateridae; genus Ctenicera; species Ctenicera cuprea. The sequence goes on along the minus strand of OY284496.1, from coordinate 13,765,150 downwards.
TTTTTGAGTCTTTTTTGTGTCTCAATTTTTAGGGAAGCTTGTTATTCCACTGTTCCACTAATTTCGGATGTTTCCTTTTTTTAGACATTTATTGAGTAGCGATTTCATTGTTTATAAAACGGTTTTTGTTCCTTTATTTATTAATCTACTAATAGATTCTGTCTGGATAGGCAACTTGTTTTCCATACTCTTAACAGCTTGTAGTGTTACTTTATTTGGGATTTCTGGTCATTCAGGAAACAGAAAACAGTTACTTCATGTTCTAGTTGGCTGTAGGAATCGCTATAAAAACGTTAATGTGCGTTAGCAGATCCAAAACCATCGAATACCAAATTTTTATGAACATCGGATAACTTTATGAAATAGTTCCGCCATCTTGAGTTTTATAATATAGATCTTGAATTGATAATTCACAGCCCCAAAACCCTCGAATAATCCGATAAAATCGGATAATTTTTAAAATTACTCCACTATATTCATTTTGCCATATTGAATTTTATGAATTAGATCCTGGATTCGTAATTAGCAGCCCCGGAACTCATCGAATGATAATTCCGCCATATTGAATCCGCCATCTTGAATTTTATAATTTAGATCCTGGATTCGTAATTAGCAGCCCAAAGAACTCTCGAATATCAATTTTCATGCAAATCAAACAGAGTTATGCAATCATTTTGCCATATTTAATCCCCTATCTTGAATTTTATAAATTAGAACCTGGATTTATAAACGGCAGCCCCAAAATCACCCGAATATCAATTTTGATGCTAAGCGGATAACGTTATGAAATAATATCGTTGAATTAAATCCACCATCTTCAATTTTATAATTTAGATCCTGAATTTGTAATTAGCAGCCCCATAACCTCTCGAATATCGGTTTTTATGAAAATCGGATATTTTTATAGGAACATCGGATATTTATGTGAAATATTACAGCATTTTACTAGTATTTTGTTTATTATTAACGAAGATCAACAGCTTTACAAGAGATACTTTTTGTTTTACTTGTGCTTGTTTCGGCAAAGAAATTTCATTTAAAAACAATACGCGCGCTACAATTTTAAGCATATTTTAATGTTAGATTGTATTACCGAAAAAGTAGTCCTTTCTTTGTGCTTACGTGAATGCGTAGAACCCACTTCGCAAACGTGTAAGTAATGCTGTTGGAAGCCAGCCATTGGAACAAACCTTGAAGGGGGGTTGCGGATCAACGTGCATTTAACGCGTACAGATTTTCTTTTGGAGCGAGCAACTTCAAGAGAGTTGCGAGCCAGCGTACATTCAATGCGCATAGATTCCGTCCCGTTGGACCGCATTTCCGTTCCGGTGCGAACGCATTCACGTTCCCATTTCCGTTCCGGTGTACACGCATTCGCTTTCCCACGATCCAATGGGTACTCCCGCCGACAAAGAAGTTTTACTTCGAATAAAAGAAGAAATTGGCATCATTTATATGAAGCTACTTTTAGAGCATATTACAAACAGTGTTTTAGATGTATCAGTAAGCACATTTTTATTTTGGTAAATAAATCTGTAGGAAATAAATATTGCGTAAGTAATACACAAAATAAAAACTTCCATGGGAGTGGGGTTTGTTAATATGGAGCTTGCGTTAGCTTTCAACGATTATTCACGAATGCTTTTAATGCCGATGCCGTATGTGTGGGTTTATTTTCACACGTACAATATCGTTGAGTTGGAGAATCATCGAAATTAAAGTAACGACAAACATCGTGCGAAATAATATGGGTTTCGACAATTGGAATACGGTAAAGGTTAGCTCAGGGTGCACTACTTGTGTAAATATTGAACATTGACGTTTACTTTGCATAGGATTCAAGTAGACCTTAAGGCCATACCCGTTACAATCATGACTTGTAAACAAATGCCCTAGGCAAAGGACGGTACTTCTGGTTATTCCGACCGCTAAAATTGAAAATCGCTCGCATTGTGTATTGTGGTCCCTTGAATTAACTTGGAAGGATATGCGTTTGTTGATTTATTTGGTCGGAACCAACATTTATTTTAGCATTAAAAATAATATTGTCCGATATCCACGAAGCGATTCGTCTTATATTTGCACGGTTTCGTATGTGTGTTGTTTTTCCAAACAGCTGCAACATTTCAATATAAAATACTTTCCACAGACTAGGATTTATAGCAAATTTTCAATTTTTTATTAAATAACATCTATGATAAAAACTAAAATTATTTACAAAATTTCAGCAATTACTTTAAAGTACTTTGTTGGAAAACATTCTTACGTAAACTCAACTTATTGTAAGATAGGAACTTGCTTGCTTTTGTTCTTAACGTTTTAAATTCTGCTTTTAAAGAAACAATACCAAAAACAAGATTACATATCTAACTTCCGTTTCCGATTCCAAAAATAAAAAAAAAACAAAGATACGGACAGATATTTTTTAAAAGCAATTTTGTGGGTTCCTGGGGGTCCACAACATGTATTTTCGTCAAGATCTAGGAATCAAAATGTTTTGCGATTACAACACTGGAAGAAAGAACAAATGCTTCTCTGTTAATCTTTATTTACGGCAGTTTTTTTCTATAGTAATAACAACAAACTTAAAGTATTTTCTATAGTTGTGATTGTTTTTCCAAAGTAAGGAAACAGACAAATCGAAAGTTTTTATTCGAAAAATCTAGTTTAAGAAATCGTGTTGGCAGATAAGGATCTCATTTATTATTGTAGTAGTTACTATGTACGGGGATGTAAATAAATGTGTTAAAAATATTTTTAAAATTTTGCCAAATAAAAAAAAATATTGTTCAAAAACTGTCAACGCGATTTTTTTTGTAGACTCATTAGAGCCGAGTTTGGCGTATAATCTAGTTCGTGTCCCAGGCCATTTTTTATGTGACGTATTTTACGCATTTTTTTAAATTTTAGTTTTAACGTCAATTTACTCAAAAACGAGTTTTCAGATCAGGATGAAATTTGATATTAGAAATGTTCTAAGAGTACACATTGTTACAAGCTACTGGAACTTCTAAATCTACTGCATAACTGATGAGTAAAAAATTTCAAAATGTTGACATTATCAAAAAAATATTGCCTAAAAACTGGCCACCCAAGTCTTTTGAACTTCTGTGGGGTTATAGAGCTAGGGATGCGCTCCTATAAATTTTTGATAATCAGATATTAATACCACTTTATTTATTACACTGAAAACAATAATTAATTTTTGTTTAAGCTCAATTACACAAGAGTGATAGTGGAATAAGATTTACAACTTAGTTTTAACGTACAGCAATATTTAGGAGACTCGATTTTCCCCTCCCGTCTAATTTCTGATTGATGAATTGTTCTTTTTAATATTGTGAAATATATTTAGAAAAATCAATAAATTAATCAAAAAATTTGATTGTAACTTATAAACTGACCCAAGGGAATAATGCCCCATGCATTTCTTTAATTTGCTAGAGCTATCTCTGCTCGTTTTGCAGTGATACCTTAGTCGCCGTTGCACATTACAACATTATTTGCAAAAGTATATTATACTTTTGCAAATACGGTAAGTAACAGAGTCTAAAGTCTAGGAAAGTTCAGGCGAAGTGCTTCGGCCATTTCCTGTTTTGTGCCGCTAAGGTCATACCTTATTTCATAAAATCAGATCTAAACAGTGCAGCGAGTGAGATACGAATTCACTAGTATTCAGCGGAGTAGCTTCAAAGCCTAGGGGTCTGACCACTACTTCGACCGACCCTCACACGAAGACCCTAAAATAACCCATTAGTTGGGAGGCTTTATTAATAGTAGGCGGATGAAGTTTTTTCTTACCTTGTACATTTAAGGTCATTTCTAATGTAAATCTTTATAAATGTTTTGGGTTTTAGTTTGTCTTTATAACAAGTTAGGTAAATTCGTTACCCTCGTTTTAGTTTTGTTTGTTTTAAAGCCTAGGAAATAATAAGTAGTTAAATAATTACATTATAAGACTGCGCATGTTATTGGTTGCACTGCAGCTCTTATGACGATTTCATATTTTCAAAAATATTTTTAAATCTCTAGATTATACTTATTAAGGGCTATAAATAAAATGACAATTTGTGGTTGGATATTTTGTTTTTGAGTAATCGGGCATTAAAGTTAAAATTTTCAAACATTCGTAGCTGCCTTCATTTCGAAGATACAACATTTGGAAGAAAATCATTTGATTTATCTTTAGATGCGCTACAACGCTATGTATTCAAAATTTCAAAATTCTTTTTTAAAGAATTTGTACCAAAAAAACGGTCTAATTTTCGTTTCCGGTTCCGGTTTCGATTGACGACGTTACAGCACACTACATGCAATTAAAAAACTTCCAGACACCAAACATTATAAAAATCAAGCAAGGGATTCCGGAGATATAGGGAAATGAACGCACCTACCCACAGAGACATTTTTTAAAACCCACTTTTTTGGGTTCCTTGAAAACAGATATTTTCGTTAAAATCGGAAATTCAAAATTTTGCATGAAATCATAACTTTCCTTACTTCAGTAGAACCTGCGAATGTAAAAATGAGCGAAGCATTTTGCCTGCATTTTCCTACACTTATATAAAATAATTACTTTTATGTAACAATTACAGCACATCTAACTAAGAACTGTTTCGCGTCGTAGGCTATTTAAATATAAACTCCAACTAAATCGTTATTTCAAGGACAAGTAACAATAGTCATAGTTAAGGCAGAAACCTTTTTTAGTAAAAAAATCAAACAGAAAGTTGGAAAAAAATTCCTTGGGGCTTAAAAAATACCAAAAACGCATGAACAAACATTTTCTCCAAAATTAAGGGGAGGAGGTAGAAAATTAATCCCCCTAAATATTACTGCACAAATTAAGTTCTTAGTCTTATTCTACGAGTAGTAGTACTCATGAGCAATTTATTAAAGATAATTTTTTTATCGTACCACGTTTATTGAAAAGAAGGGCATGAATTTACGATTTTTGAAAATTCATAGAAGATGGCACAGAGAAAGTTGCAGACTTGCACTCAAAGCAAACTGTAGCCCATCGCTAGTTCTATAAGCTTACAAAGTTAAAAGAAATCCTATAGCAAGTTTTTGAAAAATATTGTTTGGAACATTTTCAAAATTTTGAAAATATATAGTTTTTATTTTTTCGAAAAAGTTTGTGAAAAGTAACATTCTGTCTCTCTAGCGCTATCACTAAAAAATTTGATCCCGATCTCCCAACTGACTTTTGAGTAATAAAGCATTTAAGTCAAAATTACAAAACATTGTAGCGCGTGCCATTTTGAAGCTAGAAAATTCGATTTGCCCTAAGGTCACATTTAATTTTTAGATTTGTAAAATTTTTTTTACGAAAAAAATGCTACGAAAATAATGTCCAAGCGCACCAAAATCAAACCATCTGTTCGGGAGTTATGATGCATCACACACATTTTTTGAGTTCCTGGGAGACCAAAACATGCATTTCCGTCAAAACCTCCATTTTTAAAATTTGCATGAAATTATTAAAGATAAAACATTTATAAGATTGTATGATTATTTAATAGTTTAAATGTGAGAATAGATTGGCAAATTTCGTTTCCAACGATTATGTTTTTAAACACTTTACTTTGCGTTAAACAGAAAATGTAATCAGAATCACTAGATGGAGCAGCTTGATTTGGAGGCCATTATCAAATTAGTAGCTAATGGAGTTGAATAACAAGTTAAATGTTCCAAGCTGTGTCATATTATCGTAAATACATACCTCTTGTCGCATACGGGCCGCGTAGTTGTAGTTGCTATTGTCTATGAAGTGTCATGCCAGAGCAGTATATTTTGCTTTAATAGGATAGAACATAATACGTATGTCAAAATACGTATAAGGTTAAATTCCGTAAATAAATATTGTTGAATGAAAAACTATTTTATTCATACTCGCTAAAACAATCGATCATTTTGTAAAATATTATTTTTACCCAAAATGCGGTTATTACTAGGCGCTGCTTAAAATAGACAGTATAAACCTAAACAAAAACGAATAGGCTAGGCAATATAGTGTATATTTTATTAGATACTTTTCGACAAGCAGAAAGAAAGAAGAAAGCTTATCTTTAAGTCTGGGTGTTTCGCAGGGATCAGTCGTGGGGCCCTTGATTTTCGTACTATTCACCAATGACTTTTCATCTTACATAAGCAATGATAACACAACAATAATTGCTGATATACGGTTTTTGTACCAAATATTAAAATTTGTAGGAGTTTTCCAGTTTTTTTACATTCCTTATACAAACTTTCGAATAATAATATTATCAACAAATTTAAGAAAGTATTGAAGAATTATCTAACAAAAACCTGCTTGTATGCAGTTAATAAATTAAAATGATTAATTATACATATTGTTAATGACTAGTTGTACTAGAATTTTTTTGTTGACAATCATATCTATTTTTGTAAATAGTCAAGTGTAAATTAATAATATTATTGATATTAAATAAATTACTAAAGCTAGAACTTTTTAATAAGTATTAATAATACTATTACCATTACTATTGTATGAGACTGCGATATTTGGTTCTTAAACTACGTCAGAACCCGTTTCCATATATTTGAAAAAGTAAGTGGTCTTTCTTTATTCGCTGAATTAATGTACGTAAATAGAAATAATGTAGAAATGAAGAGAGTATTTTGGGGAAAAAAGTGTGTTACATCGATTACTAATTGGAAAGAAGCGTGTAGGATTCAGAAATAATTTAATAATATGTTGTTTTCTGATGTAACCTAAAATAGATTAGAAGTTTGCGTTTCTAAAGATGAGGGAGCGGATTTATTGAAGAAACCAACATAATTTATCAAGAAAATAATACAAGCACATTTTCGAAATAGAAACATTCAATTTTGAATGACCGACACTGTTTTGCTTGACTTAAATTTACTTTAATTTCATTGGTTGCGTGCAAAATCAGAAACATTTTTATTATTCGTTATGAACTCCGATAATTCTGTACCTTACTTTGATCAAAAATATAAAGCTTGTAAGTAAAATATACAGCTTGGAAGAAAATATAGAGAAAATTCGCTAGCACCGGCAATTAAACTTTAAGGAAAAAATCCCGAAAGGGGTATAGCGACTTAAATTAAAAGCTATATTATATTGCTTATTATAAGTTTTTGGAATAAAAATTTTTTTCGACGTGACGTCATCGATATTTTTTCAGTATTATTTGATAGCATTTTATTTTTTCTCTATTTGGCTATATATGCTGTTAGATCAGACTTGTACATGAACCATTTTCTGCAAAACTTAGGTTGAAAAATAAAACTCTAAACAAACCTAGCAATAATATAGAAAGTAAATAATTCAAAATAAATGTTCCTTTTATCATCCGTATAGCATTGTTAGTGATACTGGAAGCACGCCATTAGAACATTTGCTTTCTGACTGTCAATTACATTATGAAGGTAACAAAAACAGAAAACAATTGAAATCTTAGTCATGATACGCTATGGGGATAGCAGTAGAATGCAACAAGTAGCTTGCCACTTGCTTAATCACAAATACCCGCGCTGACCACTTGAAATCTATCATACTATCCACGGTGAGCAAAATTAAAACCACGTTTAGAGAAACGGGCAATGTGAGGGACGTACTGAGAGGTCTCTCACTACTTAAACAATCCTGCGGGTATTGCCGAAATTATAGTTAGTATCGCCGGTGTTACCAAATTATTACCGATATTGCCCATTGCTACTAATGCATCATACTGCTGACGTTTGCTTAATTTTGTTTAAATAATGCTGAAAATTGCTGCATATTATGATTATTTTAAAGTATGCCCCATTGCCTAGCATTGCCGAGTATTCCACAAGGGTTCTGGGGGTTTTGACTACCGATGTGGGGGTGTTAGGCGGAGAGGCGAGTCGATTCCTGTTAAATTGCAGAAATCGTACAAGGTGCAGGTGTTACATGAATCGTAGACTACAGTTCTGTAAAAACATGATAGAAGTCTGCAACAATAACGCAAATTTTTTAAACATACAGTACTTTCCGATGAAGGCAATTTCTTTTTAACGGAACTGTAAATAGGTAAAAACGAACCTTTGTGTTGTAAACATTATTTTAGGTCAGTTCAATAACCTGCAAAATTTAACTCAATATTAGTTTGTTAACCCTTCTCCCTCCAAAATATTCCGAGCTTGACCGCACACCCCGAGATTTAGTAAGAGTTTCGAAAAGTCAAGAATATGACAACTGAACTCTAAAGCAGTAACTAGCTTTTCTGCTCTGGTTTTATTGCAAACTTGAACATTGGAGAAATCAAAGTTCGTTCGCAATAATTCACCGAGATCCAGCCAGAGACTTTTAAACTGTAAACTAAACTTTACCGCCCGCTCGCTTTTAATAATTGAGCGATGATAGTTGGTTTGTAATATTTACCACCGAGATCTCGCCAAACAGTTTGAATTGTAATTTATGCCGAAAGTTTACCGACACGACAGAGTTTGTTTTTAAAGTGAACTATAAAGAATATCACTGTCTTGGAAACATATTTAGAATGAGCAATACACCTAAATGCGAGCTCTGGAAACTGTAATTCATAAATTAGAAACAAAATAAAAATTTTAAACCCTGTAGCAATCAATTTTACGTCATATTTAGAGCTCCCGAGATATTCATTCAGAAATTAAATATTTATACAAACTCATTGAAAAAATTCAGAAGTTTGTTCACCTACCTGGTTTAGTTAAACTGCTTCCGGCTTTGTGATCAACAAAGCGAAGTTTTACAACAAAACTAAGAAGTATTTGTCGTTTTATTGTATCTCAACGAGTGAGAGTTCTTCGGAGCATCCTACTATTTTCAATAAAACGATAATATGAAGGCGAACAGCCAACGACGTCAGTTGTTTATTAAAATGCAAACAACATATTATAAAAATAACGTTATCATGTGCTTGTAAAACGTATATCACATGTTAGATGGTTGAACTTGGTCAGAATATAATTTTACTTACCCTGGCCGTTATAGTTTTAAACCCCCGAGATTCACTAATTATGCAACCATATACTAATTGCAATTTGATTATTTTTAATTTAACGTAAAACCAGGGATTCGACACTCGTCCGTGTCTGAAGCTGCAAATTTTGCAAAAAGAAAACGCAAACACACCCAGAATTATTGTTTATTTCATGTACATAACATATAGTTTCAGTTAAATACCTTATTTTGATTTGTAAGTAGTTAAAACACCAATATATTTAAAAGTGCATGCAAAAACTGGCGGCACGGCTAAGGACCTTCTCATAGGTGAGAGGCCTCAACAAAGACACCTTTCGCAGGGTCGGCGGCGTTACAACCGTCACAGCAGTAATTCAATTTGGTACGTCTGTCTCTCTTCGGAGACGTTCAAGGTTCATTTTAATTGTGATTATGAAGGACTAGGTTAGTGATTTCAATAGGTAAAATGTTACCAGCTTTCCACCTAAACAGTAGCGTGTCGTCTTAAAAGGGGTTTCCGCTCCCCGACTATAACTATAAATTTGTTTGTGTTTCAGTCACTACGTCGGGGTAACTCTTTGGGTTATGTATTTGACCAGGCAATAAACTGGGAGGTTGGAAACCATCGGCATGGGCAGGTGAAGGTGAGCTTCTAGAAGGAGTAGCGTAACTGCTGCTATTAGAGACCTGGATCCTCAGAGCGAGGCGCAATTTGCATTCTGACGCTTACAATCAAATTTTCGACCCAGAAGAATAACACACCCGACGCTGTTCAGGTACCGGTCATTATAATCATACCGACTACCAACCTATCTGGGCGGTGCAAAGTCGACCAGTACTAAGTAGTGCGACCAGCGGTACTAGTAGAGGCAGCTTTGGTTGTTCCGAAAAGTTCAACCAGTGACTGTATTGACTGCTGCCACGGAGAACAAGTCTGAGTTCGCGGGGGAATAGCAGCCTCCGTCTTGATCACGGCGTAAAACTCGCGGTGGCAGTGTTAAACCTGGGGGTTGTCTTGGTGCGGCTTGACGGGTAAGCTGCGTTTCAACTCGGGCGTTGATCTGTAGAATCAGATTTGGTCCCCATCATATAAAAAATGGTACTTAAAAAGTAAAATGCAACAATACCGGCTTTACGTAATTATTTAGAAGAATTAAAAGAGCGAATATGACTTAAGCTATTACTATTAGAATGTGAGACTATTAAAAATCAATTTAAAACATATTTTTCATCCTTGTCAGTGGTGCAGCAAATAAACACTATTTTAAACATTTATTATAAATTGCGTTTCAAATTATTATTAATTTTGTTTACATTTTTTATTTGGTTTGCTATGTTTAAAAATTAAACATATTTTCAACTTTAACTTTTGTTTATTTATTATTATTAATATTTTATACAAGTATTACCACAGATTTGTACATAGTAGTGCCACAATAAAGATTATTATTATAACTTCAGTCTTCTAAAATAAATCCTCATACACATATTTGGTGCAATTACATGTCGAACAGAAAATAAAGTATGTTATAAATTAATACTAAAAATTACTCATAGTATGATCTATAAATAGACTAGCACGCAAAATTTCTTTATTTTATACGGTGTGGTTTTGTTCAATATTAACAAATAAAGCAGTTTAAAGCGCTACTTTTGAAAGTTCATATTTTGAAAATGAATTATTTTAGAACCAATGTCTACTAAAACTTTTTGTTTTATTTTTCGGTCAGCAATCTACCGTATGAGTTATGGCACTCTTTTTGCCCCACCCTGTATATGTATATTTATAGAAAGATGTAGAAACGCAACGCCTTTCCAACTCGCAACTCGCTTGGAAAATACCATATCTGTATATATATTGAAGATTCCTATTCAACAAGATAATCACAATGCCTTTTCTGTAAATGCAAGTGAAGTAGATTTATAACAGCTACTTATTTACATCTGTTTCGAGTATCGTGAGTTCGCGAGCTGCTATCGCTGGATCTTTAAAGCTAAATGTCTTGAGTTTCTAGGCTCTAATGAGAACTCTGGCGCCATGTTGTCATTAGCTGTACAGCACTACAGAGAAAATGGGCTGAAAACCATCCAAAATACGCGGATATTGTCTTCTTTATATCGAAATGTTTGATGGATTGCAGCCCACTTCCTTGTAGTTCTGCGCCAGACGTGTATAGTAAAATATGATAAATCACTGAATTCCCGCTCCTACCCTATTGTTTATATTCACTTGAATATTGTTTTGTTATCTTCAAGAAATGTCAACTAAAATCTAAGAAGTCGAAAACGAAAGCTCATAATGTTCTATAAAACATGTTTTCTCACACCAACGTCCTTGTGCAATTCCTTGCCCTTAACCCACTTGCTTTGGGTAAACACTAGCATATCAGAATAAATCAATAAGCGTTTTCGTCTTGTTTTTATAATGTGCCCGGGCCATTTTAATTCTACCTATATTTACAAAGCAGCTTTTAGACATTTACCAACTAATATAAGTAGAGCAATGTTTGGTCGCATACACACGATAACGGTTCAAATTGTTTTTTTTGGTTGACTTCACAATCGATTTTAATACTCACAACTAAAATAACACGCTTTTTAGGGGAAAATCTTTAACGACACATGAATATTTCAACGATTTGACTTTCAACATCCGTGAGGATTGTCTGCTTGAGACAGAAAACGTGAGCGAATTTTGTGTAAACCTTAATGCAGACACAAATTTGTAAAAGCGTAATCGATTAGCTGAATCTTTTCTAACACACTGGTCGCTGGGTACTAATTGGTATCTCTTTATAACAACCGCAAAACACATTAACGCTTTTACGCAAATCGATTTTACCATTCTACTGCTTCATCTCTGATAATGTGTTGAGTTACACACCTACTGATTTTTGTCACGTAGGAGTTCACACGTAGTTATTTATGATTTATGAATCACCAGTCAATTTTACTGGATTTTATAAAAAGATCGTTATCCGCTGAGTCGTGGATGTTTTTAATTTTAATTGAATTTAATTTTTGATGCTGCATTGAAATTGAAGTGAATGCTAACTGAAATAGTTGATCAATACATCAACTGACATTTAACATCTATTGTTTTTGCAAATTGTACACCACTAGTTTATGATGCTTGATCTACAGTTTCATACTGATCTCTGTGTATGCTATTGTTTTTGTGGAGTTCAAAATTTTATACATCAGTCGCTCAATGGCTATAATGATAAATTGTTCTTCAATTTTATTGCCTTACTGATTTTACATCAGTAAAGCATTAAAGAAAATATTTAATAGATAAAAGTTCTTCGTTTTTAGTTTACAATTTAAAACTTTACAGAGCAGCGCAGAATTTTCATAAATATCGTTCAAGTCGAAATCTAGTGATAGGAAATCAGTCTTTCGCGTTGCTGATCGGAACCTGAATTGCATTACATAACAGCATCGGGACTTTAGAATGCAGACGAAAACTAAAATTTTTCGCTACATTTTTACAGAAACTGAATTTAGCGATCTTATATGCTTGTGAATTTTCTTAGACAAATAATTGTGCCGTTTAAAGTTTAACGGTTTAATATGTAAAGCGTATCTATATTAAATCCGTAACTGTCTTACCATAACAACTCGACGGTCTCTTGCACATCCGGCGGCTTCTTGCAACTCCACATTGTTTGCAGCAATTGCTTATATTTCCGTCACTACCATTGCTATAATTTGTTATTTATGGAGTACTTTAATTCTGGAGAGTCGGAAAACATTAATAATATATCAATTTTTTCTAATAAAATTTAAAAAATTGGATATTTTTAAATTGAACAATTTTCGTCTGTTGGTTAATTTATTAAAAGTGTATTCGGCTTTAATGCGAACTTACATTACAAGCGATTATAAATAAATACCATGTCAGGTTTTTTTTTTTTTTTAAATAAGAATCATGAAGCCGAGCGTGAGCAGGACCTCATGATTCCCATCCCACCCCCTTACCCGTGCTCAGCACACTAAGTGCTCTTCACCGGTCTAACATGCCCCACCCCTGAAGACATGCAACCCAACATACACACCTACATACACCATCCATGGACCCGTCGGATTTAACTTATTCAGAAAAATTACCGACGAGCAGTGGACTCGAACCAACTGCCATTGGGAGTCTAGTTTCAAAGCCTGGGACTTTAACCACTAGACCACCCGCCGGCCCCATCTCAGGTTTACGCGATGAAATAAACCGAGTTAATTCTAGTTATCGCATTGACGATTTACGCAACAATAACAATAACAAACTAAAGATATTGCGACTAGCAGATCGCAGACCTAGCTGAACCCTACGCCTTTTTACTTTCTTATACTACTTGTATTATTGATTTCACGCTTAATTACGAATTTGAGATTTCGACGAAAATACATATTTTGGACTTCCAGGAACCTAAAGAAGCTGTTTTTAGAAATGTTTGTCTGGTGAGTATATGTGTTTTGCTGTGGCGCGTAATAACACCAAATAGATGGTCTGATTTCGATGAGCTTCTAAATGTGGAAGTATTTCAAAAATTTATGGACAAAATAAGCTTTTAAAAATAGAAACCGGAAGCGGAAGTTAGACATGTTTTTTGATAGCATTTTCTTCAGTACCGGAATTTTTTTAACTGAATAGAGGAATCTGAAAGAAAACCTTAAGGCAAAGTAAATGCCTTTTTGAACACACTTACATTAACACGGCAGCCGCTGTGAACCCACGAGTTTCGCTAGTTTTCTATGTCTAACGTCAGAATAACTTTAGCGTTAACTTGTAAGCAGTAATAGTTAGTGGAAAACTGTTAGGTCCTTGTTTTTACAATGGCAACTGAATGGAAAGTGATATTTCAATTTTTTTAAATTTTGTACATTTTCCGACCACTTATGTTAGACCTATGAAACAACGTCGATTGGAACATCAGCATCTATACGATGTGCATAAAAGTCGCCTTGTTTAAAATCTCATTTGTTTTTTTCCTATGGACTTTTATTAAAACCTAGCTAAGCCCGTGGGTAATGCTCCACTTTTTCCGAGCCAAAAGGCAAATACTGGAAGAGTACTTCTTGAGGAAATTCTCTTTTAATCCAAATTCCGTCTTCTAACCCATCCTTACCATCCATTCTCGGCTGAAGAGGAGCGTGTAAACACTATTTTTATTGGTATTGAAAATTGCAGTGACCGGCTGCACATATGAGGTTTCGTAACAAAAGTTGTTGCAAAACCTCTAAAGAAGCCTCTGACAGGACGGACTTTGAGAAGACTACCCAAGCGAGATATGGATATGAGCATCGGAACATGGAACGTGCGAACCCTACACAAAACAGGAACGCTAAAACAACTACTCCCCATACTAGAGCAATATAAAGTACAAGTAACCGCCATACAAGAGACCAGATGGTTGGGGAAAGGAGTAATGGATACAAAGACACACTCGATCTTATACAGTGGAAATGAACAAGGCGCTCACGAACTTGGAGTAGCATTTATAGTAGATCGAAAAACCAAAACCAGGATCATAGACTTCAGACCTATCAACGAGAGACTGTGCGTTATACTACTAAAGCTAAAGTACTTCAATATGTCAATAATAAATATCCACGCGGAAACGAAAGAGAAGGAAGAACTAGTTAAAGACGAACCAGACATTAGAAAGGGCCTATGACAAAATACCAACAAACGATATCAAAATCGTCCTCGGAGACCTGAACACCAAAATAGGAAAAGAAGTGGAATACGAACCAACCATAGGAAAACACAGCCTCCACCACGAATCCAATGACAACGGATAATAGATTTTGCAACAAGTGAAAACATGGTAATTAGCTCGACGTACTTCCCACACCGTAACATACATAAACAAACATGGGTATCCCCGGACGGCAGAACGGCCAACCAAATCGACCACCTGATCGTCGGCCAAAGAAACGCATCCAGCATACGTGATATCAGAACCTACAGAGGAGCAAATATTGATTCCGATCACCACTTAGTTAAAGCCACATACAGAGAACGAATAGCCAATCTCGCAAAAATATCCCAGGAATCCCAAACAAAATATCACCTAGAAAAACTAAAGGAAAAAACAACACTAACAGCCTTCCAAAACAAAATAGCAGAAGTACTAGAGAAACAGCAAGAGAAAATAACAGAAAACCAGGAAGAAAGCGAAATCGTTGAGGAGAAATGGAAAGAAATCAAGGAAGCGGTCACAGAAGCCGCCAAGAACACAATAGGCCCCAAACCAAAGGAAAACAAAAGAGACTGGTTTGACGAAGATTGCAAGAAGGCCATAAATGACGAAAACAAAGCATATGTTATATATACAGAGAGACCCACCCGACTACAGAGGGCCAAATACTAGGAGACTAGAAAAACAACTCATAAATTGCTACGAAGAAAGAAAAGAGCGGCCATTAATAAGACACTGCTACAAATCGAGGAAGACTTTAAGAACAACGACACCAGGAAAGCATACAGGCAAATAAATATATTTAAGAAAGGTTTCCAGCCAAGCACTAGCCTATGCCGAGATAAGACAGGACAAATCATTGGAAACGAAACAGAAATACAAGAAAGGTGGAAACAATACTTCAAGGAACTCCTAAACCCAAACAACAACCAGAATCCAACCAACAAAGACCAGAGACTACTTCAACCCACAGCCGACGAACGAGAGGAGTACAACGACCCTCCAACTAAAGAAGAGGTAGGAAAAGCAATCAAATCGCTAAACAACAACAAATCACCAGGTATGGACAACATCCCCTCAGAACTAATAAAATATGGAGGACCACGACTAGAGAAAGCGGTAACGGAGCTAATTAAAGAAATATGGAGAACCGAAAAAGTGCCCAACGAATGGAGAACCAGCATCATCTGTCCAGTCCACAAAAAAGGAGACAAGCTAGAATGTAAAAATTTTAGGGGAATATCCCTACTAAGCACAACATATAAAGTCTTCACAACCATCCTCCAAAACAAACTAGAACCACTAGCTGAAAATATCATTGGCGAATACCAAGCGGGTTTTAGACCAGGAAGATCGACCACCGACCAATTATGCGCAGTGAAACACGTACTGGAGAAATGCTGGGAATATGACATTGATGTATACCAACTCTACCTGGACTTCAGACAGGCATACGACAGCATAGACAGAGAAAAGCTCTACAGCATCATGCTAGACTTTAACATACCACTGAAACTAGTAAGGTTAACAAGACTAACAATGGAAGGCTTTGAAAGCCGGGTGAAGCTACAAGGAAACTTAACGGATCCATTTAAAATAAACCAAGGCCTCAAGCAAAGGGATAGACTCGCCCCAATGCTTTTTAATCTAGCATTAGAATACGCGGTAATGAAAACCACGGTAGATACCAACGCGTCGCTGCTACACAAATCTACCCAACTAGCAGGGTATGCGGATGATATAAACATACTTGGAGGAAACCTAACATCAATGAAGGAAACATACATACAACTAGAAAGCGCTGCGGAAGAAGTGGGCTTAAAAGTAAACGAAGATAAGACCAAAGTATTAATACAGACCCGAAGCAATAGGAGGAGAGGCCAGAACATGATAATAGGCGACCAAAATTTTGAGGTGGTGAACGACTTTACCTACCTAGGCTGTAACATATCCAACAAACGGGACGAGATGAAGGAAATCCAACGAAGAATCAGTAATGCCAATAAAGCATACTACCACATTTCGGCCATAATCAGATCCGGGAATGTCCACAGGAAAACAAAACTGAAACTATATAAAACAATAATACGTCCAGTGCTATGCTATGGAAGCGAGACTTGGACGCTCTCACAAAGAGCGGAAACAATGGTGAACGCATTCGAAAGAAAGATCTTACATGGACCGGTCCAAGAGAACGAACAGTGGAGAATAAGAGACAACCACGAGATCTACCAGCTCTTCGCAGAAGCAGATCTATCAACAACAATAAGATTACAAAGACTTAAATGGGCCAGGCATTTACAGAGGATGAAAAAGTCAAGAGTAGTCAAGAGGATCTTCAACCAAAAACTGGAAGGCAAAAGACCGGTTGGAAGACCAGGGGCGAGATGGGCAGACAAAATCCAAGAGGACGCACGATCCATGCTCGGAACTCCAAACTGGAGAAAGGCGGCGGAGGACGGGGATAGCTGGAGGAGGAAAATAGAGGAGGCCAAGGCCCGATTTGGGCTGTAGCGCCATTGGATGGATGGATGGCTGCACATATGCGAATATGCGCCTTATATAAATGACGCGTATCGATGCGGCTTCTAGTGGCGGTGAAGCGGTACTAAAAGGTAAGGCAGGTAGAAGAAATCCGGATTTATATATAGACTGAGCTATGTAAATCAATTAAACGATTCAGAACTTCGTTTAAAGATAGCAAACGAGTTTTGTTACAGGTACCCCAATTTCAATAGGACGAGGAGAGTCAGTTAATATGTGAAAAATGTGTGTGTTATTTTTATAGTGATTTAAAAGTTGAGAGTTATGTTATGTAAGTTAACTGGTATAATCAGAGCTCGCTAAAAGAAATTAAAACAGACATGATAAAATGATTAGATAATGTTGCCTAGAGTTAGAGGTAACACAAGAGTAAACATAATTTATAACAAGCGTTTTATTCACGGTAAATACTTCTGGTTTGCACTACTACAACTTGACTTCGTAATACAGAGGTTGACATAAATTAGGCAACTTTACTTAATGTGAAAAATGTACTACAAACAATTTTATATAACAAAATTTTATTCGTTTTAACACAATGTTTTTTTAAGCCTCAAAAGTAAATAAGAAATAAGTTTTGTTACTTTACTATTTATTCAGATTATGTGTCAAAATTTTTTCATTATTTTTAATTCTTCAAAAATTATCTTTCTTTCAAACTTTTGTATAATTTCAAAATAACAATTTTATGTATTGCAATAAAAGTTTTTTACGACGTGTGCAAAATTCGTAATTGACTGAATAGTTTAAGCAGCGTTTCGAGGATTGATTAGAAATTAGAAAGGGTTTCTATCTTGTGTAAGACCTGGTTTCTTTACACATGGTGTCTTTCTAATTATATTGCTTTACGTAGAAAAAATATTTGGGAACTAATTTCTTTTGAAAAGTCGGATTATGCTCGAATAATGGTAATGGATATAAGATATAAAAGAGCGGTAACGAGAGTTGCGGATTTTATTGTAGAAACCGAGCTCTCGACTTGTAGCCCGAGGATAAAATCTCCTGATTCGCTTTGTGAAATAATGAAAATTGGATCGCTTACAAAAATAACATTTAGGTCTGATGTATACGAACTTGAATGTCTCTTCGGACATTGTTTCTGTTTTGATTTCAATTTATTAAGATATAAAATTGAAAATAATAAATGGAATAATAAGAAGAATATATTTTGATTAAAAGATTATGACTGTCTCGTTTTGTTGAGGTTGAGGGTTAATCTGCTTGCTAAACTTTTCGGAATATAGCGGAGTAGTTACATAAGGAACACTTAGATAAACACACACCTACTGACTACCTTGCATAAATTCCCTCATCTAAACATGCAATTTACTGCATAATTAGTTGCTTTTGGAATGACTAATTATTACCGACATGTGATGTCAGGTAGAGTAAATGTTGCCGTTGAGTTAGTGGCATTACAGTTTACTAAGATTTCCTAAAATTTATATTTTATTTGCCGAAATTTGTGTGTATATTTGAAATAACGGAATTCGTTCTTTCAAAGTTGCTAAACTATTAGGTCCTTTATGCTTATTGCGACTTTTATAATACAGATAGGGAAGGCTTAAACACAAAGCTTAAAAAATATCACTTCTTTGCAGTCTAGAGTATTTCATATTTATAAAAGCAGCGAATATGTTACACAAAGTGTTGAATTTTGAACAATGAAGTTTTCTTAATCAGAGAACTAGCGTAATTATTTCAAACGTTACTGCGAACGCATAAGCATATGCAGAGTAATTTACCCATGAAGTTTTATCAAAGAAAATCTTCACGATTATAGTTAAAATTGATATTGTTTTAGCAGCAAGTCAGCAGAATAGCGCAGATTATACAGAACTAACTCCTGACGCTTTCGACGCAAACCGCGTATTGTCAAATTTCACAAGACAATGGAAGTTGTTTCTTCAAAGCTGAACTGAAATTATATCTGTAAAAGGAATTCCATGCTATAGACAAGAAAGTTCGGATTCCTACGCAAATGCGTGTTTTATTCGCTTGTAACCAATTTCAATTACAAGAACGTTTCGCAAAATAATCTGTTTTATATCCAATATCGATTGGCAGCTTTTTGATTTATCTGAAGTTATTATTTAATATAATTATTGTGTTACGATATTATCGATTATTTTCAAAGGTTTACTCCTGGTCATCCTGCCCTGTTTTCATTTATCCTCCATCAATTCTTGCTTGCCCCATGAGCTCACTAAGCCATTAACTCGCGTTAGTATGTCCCCCTCAATTAGTCTTCGTTTTAATAGTTGTTTCATGATTTAATTACAAAGAAGGTAACATTTTAACGATTTAATGAAGATTGCCCTTCTCATAAGATTACTGATTGTGAGATGTCACTCCAAATAATTGATGAATAATTATTAAATTAACTGCATTAACAGATTAGAGAGAATTAATATTATACAAGTGAAATTCGTGATCTATGCCCCACGCTTTTATTTTATAATAAATAAGCTGTGTCGAGTCGCAAGACATGTACCGAAGGCATCCCGTAGTATTGTTAATTTTCAAATACGCAAAATCGGCAAGACTGTACATGAATAACTACCAAGTAATCATGCAAATGCTTATTATGTTGCAGTTACATTCCTAACCAGCGTGATCGACATCAAATAAACTTTAAAATATGTGCTCACTTTTCCTTCATATTTTGCATTAAAATTGTCACATTGAAGAAACTCTTCTAACTGTAGAAATGAATGTCTGTTATTGATTCTTTATCAATGGTTATTATATATGGTAGGTAAGGTAAATCTTATCAAAAATTTTGTTTTTTAAACTGTAAATGGTACTCCAGTACTCGAGGGTTATAAAATAATGGTAGATAATAAAGTAAAATTTCCAGTTATGTACCCTCTTGAAATCTCAGTTGCAGTGCAATTTGTAAACCTGATTTAAGTTTCTTATGATTATCACGGCGTGCGGCATCGTTTGCTTGATTTGACCTACATCTCTCTCCACAGTCGTTTTTGATACTGGTGTGTCATGTATCCTGCCGAAATTAAAGGTCTAACCCGATGGAAGAGATCCTTAAGCCCAACACGTGTGTTCCTCGAGGAGTCCGATGTGGGAACGCCAGCTATCGATTAATTATTTCTTAATCATACACAAAAACCGGCATTAAATTTTGCCTATCTTTATCGAAAATTTTAGCTGTACAAACGTAGGAGACTCCCACCACTAAAACCTGAGACTGGTGGGAGAGCTCCGGATGTAATATATAGATTTATTTGTATATTTATAGTTCTAATTTTAATGTGAAATATAAAAGTTAGTAGTTACGGGGTGTATGGAGTTGTTAATTAAATTTATATAAACAATACTAGAGTAGAAATCCATCTTTAAGTGGAGTTGGATATGATACGGCGAAAAATATTATTTTTTACTGTGGAGAAGACTTTGTGTTATTTTTCGCCGTATTATATGAACAAACCCTGCTGCTAGATTTATTTATAGGATTTTGAAAATTATCCAATTAAACGCATAAACTGGGGATGCTGCAGTTAATTCGGTTCATCTTTTAATTAAGTTGTTATCTTTAGGAGGTACACAGGAAGATCTATGTTTACTTGTTTGGGCTGTCTTTATTCCTAGTGCCAATGGAGCTCGACATTTTAACTTTTTTACACTGCACCCATAAAAAAAGATAGAAACAAACGCGGAACTAATAATGAAAAACAAATTTCACTCTTTCTGACAACGATTAAGACAGCCGGAACGTTCGGAACGCCGACACCGCCATGTTGCTCCGGGTTTGTTTAAGATAAGAGAATCTAAATGAATAGCAGAAATCTTTAGAGAAATGCGATGAGGTGGAAATAGCAGGACAGTGAATCGCGATGGTATCTGGGTAGGAATTCTCCGGAATTTCGAAGGAATCTGGCAGGAGAGCATTTCAATTTGACTTAACAATCGTCAGTATTTGCGCCCAACTCGTTAGCTAATGCCGTCTTTCAAACTTTGCAAATTGCTGCTATTATCTGCTTAGATTCCATTATCTCTAGTTGTCCAAAAATAATCGTTTGTCATACGGCGTAAACGAGAATAGATAAGCGAGTGTTAAAATTATTTTTGCAAACTTAATTTCTTATAATTTCTTATAATTACTCTTGTCGTGAAAGTTTTTTTTCACAATCAGAAATTTACGCATATTCGTTTTACACTTTCGCGTAACTTTAAATAACTACTTGTTTTCATGCCGGGGGAGACACTTCTGCATTCTTATTATATAACAATCAATACCTGTCATTGATACGCTTTCAGTCAAGAGAAAACAAAATTTTCCATTAGCACAATACGCGTTTCTACAACACCGCATTAACAATTTTATTTTACTTGATAACGCACATTTTTCTTATAGCGAAACACTTGTATTTGCTTCGTTGCAATTGGATAAGTCGTTGTATTATTTACGAGGAATACCTTTCTACTTTTATTTTGATCGCTCGATTTTATCGTGCAATATAAATCTGTTGAAACTTCAACAGAAAGAAAAAAAGAGAAAAGAACGTAATGGACAGCTTCACTTTACATTCTATAAATATCGCTGTAGATTTTGCGCTATGAAAACAAGAGTTTGCTTTAGTTTTATATTTCGACAGCTACGAAAACGAAAAAGCAATATACAATATGGCGGTTAAACGAGTACCTCAGGAATCAATCGACGCAGAGGAATCGTAAAAATCGTAGAGTTCTCGGTCGCAAATAAATTAAATGATTGACGTAGACATCGACGACATCTTACCGTGTTTGATAGAACGGACAGTTTTATTTATTTACCTCCAGAGGATGTAGCTTATGTTGGACTTTTATACCCCGTAACACAAGATATGAAGTACACTAAATTTAGCACTGAACGATACTCACGCCAACTCTGCTTGCTTGCAATACGATACCCTAGAGCTTTTTAAAATAAGTCCATTCATTAATTGAGTTCAGCTGTTATGCTGTTATTATCTCAACCGCAATGTAAAGGGCGGACAAGACAAACATACTAAACTTCTCGAATGTCAAAAATTGGACGATCTCCTCGTTCATTGTTCCAAATATAGATTGAAACTTTCTGAAGAACAACCCTTGCACTAAAAGTTTAGAAAACCTATGGGTATTCGTAGCTGAAGTTAGTTTCTGGTCTTTTCATTTCCTCTTTTACCTCGTACTTGCCCGTGTTTTTGTTGAGGAAGGGGAAATCCTGAGCACCAACCTTTAACTTTAATGATAGCACATTACGTAAATTTGATTCTGATCTAAGTGTGAAAGGAAAACGTCCATTACTCCGCCTCTTCTTTTGTATTATAACTTTGTGTTTATCCTGTTTTCCGTACTTGTTACTTGTATAAGTTTTGAAATAACAATAGACAGTTTCTTAATATCGAAGTGTATTTTCAATATAATGGTTTGTAATATTTTATTTTGACATCTTCGTTTTACCTTTCTTGCCGACATACGTAGTATAACTAAATGTATACACTGTATATCTGGATAAGCGCGTATGTATGTTTGTGTATGTGTTTGTGTCTGTATGCACTTGACAACCCAATAGCTTTGACGAAGGGGAAATTTAAGCTAGGACTTATTTAATCTCAAACATTTCGGAATGAAGGTATATAAAATGACTACAGAACAACAGCAATAACTATATAAAAAATCTTTTGAACGAGGTTTTACTCTGGTCAATTACCTAGCAATCGCTAATTGGTACAGATATAAAAGGAATAAAATATTGATCAACAGATATGCGTAGTTTAAAATTAAAGAACATCACAAAACTGAAAACCGAATAAATTCAACAAAAAAACAGGAAAGTGTAGAAATCCAATATCCCACCATCGATATTCCGTTTTGTTTAAAATTTCTAGATTTCAGTTTTAAACTGTGCAGAAATGTGTAAAATGACGACTAAAATAACCTATAGCAAAGAACATTTTTTTGAAAATTGAACGTTGGTCCTTTACACAAACGGGTTAACCTAGCAGTTGCCAAAATAGTCCCATGTTTAGTGCAGAATAAAAGCACATCAGATATTCGAGCGACCGTAGCTCAGTGGTAAGCGCGCGGGCTACCAATGCAGCGGATCCGGGTTCTACTCCTTCGCAAGGCAACGGGAAACCAGCGAGGTGGATTTCTTCCCCAGGAAAACCTCTCTGGAGAAGAAGTGCATGCACTTCCTGTGGTTCGGAGCCCACGTTAAACTGTAGGTCCCCTATGTCTGTATTTGCAAAATATTTATCTCCGCACACCAAACACAGACACGAGAGAGAAGTCGCCAACGCCCTGACTAGGGTATAGCACTAGAGAAGAGGAAGAAGAAGATATTTGAGGTCAATTCACTAAATATAGAGTTGGATAATTAGTTTGATGAAAATCACTTCTACCATGGAAAGTCTGACATTAATCTTGAGGACAAAATATAGGTCTCGATGTGTCGCAGCTAGTTTTCGTTTAGTTAGGCTTTAGGGAAAAGTGTGGAATAAAGACGCAGTTCTAGACATGTCGTCTTCTCTTTTAAACACTAGAAACCACCCTAATATTAATATTCACAATAAATACAGATCTTTCAAATAGTTTTATTAAAAATATAATAAGTACTCTATAGGAACGTATACTGCACGTATGGTTTTTCTAGTGTGAGCGTTGCGTATTTGTTTAATCCTGCTTAGGATAGGTGCCTAAGTATTTTTGCGACACAGAAAAATAAATTCCTTAACGACATCAAAGTACTTGCGTATTAGCTTGTGCGGTTTTATAAAGGGGGGCGAATTAGCAGTAAACTTATAAAAAAATCACTTTAATATTTATGAACTACTTTGCATTTTTAACAAACCATACGATGCAGAGGTGCGAGGTTGGTTCATTAAAGGTCCATTTCATCTTTGCTTTTAGAAGCTAGGATTGAGTTGAGACATTTCTCTTTTAAAAGCCTCGATTTATGAACATCTTAGTGTAACAGTAGCAGTGAAATATTTACGTAAAATCTTACAGATTTTTTGTTTTTGCGCCTTGTTGTTTCTGTAGAAGCAGTAACACTTAACCGCTTTGCTGCAACATGAAAATACTTTTGTAATGCTTACTTCAGCAACTGTATGGAAATAGCGAATGTTCTAATTACTGAATTGATGTGGTTTAGATTAATAATATTATGAATATAAACAAAAACTAATGCTTGACATCAGAAGGGTAGCTAGATTCTCACGATAATTTCGTTTTCAAGTAAACGCCTATTTCGAAATTTGTTTCAAACTTTTAGTCTGCCTTTACCAATTCCTTATATTGCTCATCTACAATGCCGTTCTTCTGCGTTGGACTCGTTTTCCCTCAATCTTTCCTTCTATAATGTATTGTAACATATTTTTAGTGACGCGTTATATGCCCGAAATTCGACAGCTTGCGGTTTTTACATAACTGCTTCGTTGTAAAACCTATTCATTAGTTACTCTCTGGGTGCAAGGAATCATCAACATCCTTCTATGTGTCCACATTATTCTATGCATGTCAAATATCCGATCTGCAGAAGGGCGAGTTTCCTGCCACCCCCAAAGTCTCTCGCCATAGATTTTCCGTATTTACAAAATTTATGATTTTTAGTTTCAAGCTTGGAATGAATATAAACAATATAAACAACTTGTCTGTCAGATAAACCTCTCCTTTTGGTCAGTTACCTGAACAATTAAAACAAACTTTGAAATTTTAACGAATAAACATTACGTGCGATTAAAAAATGATTAACGAGGATGATTATAAATTAGCTATTCAGAAAGTTTATCCAACTACTTTATTAGATAAAATGAAATACGCGTCAGTTCCATATTTTGGCAATAAATCACAAAAAATTGCAAAAATTATAAACAAAACAAATAAATGTAAAATAACTTTTAAAACAACAAAAAACAGTTTGAACACTTTGTTTAATGCTAACGAAAAATCAGGCATCTACAAATTAAGTTGCTTGGTTTATATAGGACAAACAATTAGAAATTTTAATATTACGTACAAGGAAAACGTACGTTGTTACAAATATAAACAAACAAATATAAATAAAACACAATCATTCAATGCCACCTAAAAACACTATAAAATTTTTACACTTTTGTGATGATAAACATTAGTTAGATATATTAGAAGCATATGAAATTCACAAATATTTGAAATCGGTAATGAACCAGCAAATTGATCTCTTAAATTCACCATTATTGGACGTTTTTGGATGAAGAATCAAGTCATCTGGACGCAGATATAGAAAACCAACATAAAGTTATGAAGATTTATTGTTCCTATAACAACATCAACTGTTTACTTTCAAATCTTGCCTCTGAAAATGACATGTCAATATGTTGCAATACATATAAGGCTAAAATTAAAAAAAAACTGTAAATGTTAAGAATAGTTTTATTTACAATAAATAATAAAATAGCTTTTATTTTGTAAATAGTTCTTAGTTTTTGCTAAAAATTTCAAAACTTCTGCTAAAAATTGTTTATCTTAATAAATTGTCTTTTAGTAAAGAACATTTAAATGTGTTCTACTGTAAAAATTACAGAGTTGTTTATCTTGTTTATTGCGTATACCTTTTAAATATTTTAGGCACACAGTAGTGCAAAAATGTTTCATCCATATTTTATTTTAAAAGAGGCGATGGCTGAAAGATAATTTGATGAATTGTCACAATCTGTTTCCAATGCTGATAGGGACTTCCTAAAAGAATGTGCTTCTATAACCTGTCATTTTTTTTTTAAACCCTGGGTTATTATACATTTTCTTAATCCTCATTGAAAAATGCAACTTTTTTGTTCTTGGATAACATTTCGGAAGCTTTGGAGTTTTTCAGTAAATCATGGTTAAACTTCACATATAACCAGTCTGAACTGATTTTATACGTTCTATTGAAATTATCTCAAAAACTAATAGAGTTAAGAAAAAATATGTAATTACAAAATGTATTTCTCATTAAAATTGGAACATTTCAAAAAGCAATTCATAGATGTTACGCATATTTTATGTGGTAGCTACATAATAGCGCGGCAGTCCTATTGATGACGTCATAATGCATCTCCCCCACTACTAGAACTTTGTAAGACTTACTTTTCCGAGACATGTCATATATAAACAAAATATACTAACCGAGCTTTTCCACTCTTTTGGTAAATAAATCCTGGTCTGGCTTTGGGACTACAGGTAAAATACTTGAAACTAAGTAATAAATAATTGTGGGTATATGATTTACCTCTGGTCGAGGTTAGTGAAATTAATGAAGAGTCCGTTAAAAATATTGTTAGAAACTGTTGTGTTAATACTTTTAATGTGAAAAGAGGGTTAAGCTCGTTTGTAAGTTGAATCATTGTTTTATTTCAATTAGACAGATGGAATATAGGGGAAAGCTACAACAGTATTTTGAGCCTTAGATGTGTGTATTAAATATTTTCACCGCCTAATTGAATTAAAAATGCCAAAGGGACAAGCTCTTTGTTCTTCGTTTTACTTTTCTCCTCTTTTGTCGTATTAAAGAGAATTTATTTTTAACTGAGTTACAGACTTAGACAGACCTTTACAAAGTGAAATAATTAGACCATGTCTGTGTATACATCTACATAAGCATTAAAGTTTTCAAAATTTCTTGGAAAATAACTTAGCGAGATAGGAAATGTTTTAAGTTGCTTAAATAGTTACATGCTCCCGACATTTGCTAAATGCGTCAGCTGAAAACCCTCTTTATACTTATTAGATCTGTTGATACGCGTAGGTGTTTTATAAACCTTATTTAAGAAGAATTAATACGAATTCAAATAATATCTCGTTTCATCATTTTAGTACGCGTGGTATTAACATATTAACGGTGCTTTGCTAAATCAATGGCACTAAATTCGTACGCAGTTGTAAACCTTGCAAGGCAGAAGTAAATATCCTCCTACAGTAGCTTGTTTGGTATTCTAGTAATTTCCTAAGAGCCCAACTGCAGCTACTTTGCTAAAATATATATTCTCTGCTTGAAACACATATTGCTCTAGCTCCTTCCGTTTGCCGTTGAAAATTATGTTCTCAGTTTTTAGCTCTTTACAGCGTTTTCAGTTGTACTCTGTTTAATGGTTAATACTTTTTAATTAAATCTTCTAATGTATCCATTTATTTACTGTCTTTTTGTAATACAACTTAAATAAAATAGACGCTTTAAATACTATCAACACCTTACGTTTCACTAACTGCCGAAGTTCAGAATAGGAAGGAAGTAAGTAGGTACTGGGTGTAAACAAAACTTAGTTTACTTGCCTTCTTTTCTTTGTATTAGAATAAACGAATGAAATTGAATGCGATTAATTTACACATACAAAAATTCCCATTGAACTGTATGCAAAATGCATGGAAAATTATACTTTTTACATTTTCTGTCCCCGGGGTATCTTGGGTAAGATGTGAAACTTTATTATTGGCATAAGTTGTTCGTAGTGCCGTTTAGACAAACAGAAATTATTTTAATGTTTTCGCAGCAAAGTGGATGAGGATACCGTCTTCTAAGCAGAAGTCCCAGTTCAAATCGGGTTGGAACAAATATATATTTTTTAATATTATTTTGTTATTTATTTATATATTACCAGCCTACTTAGATTTTTAACTTGAAGTGGTATGGAACATACTAAATAGTATCCTTAGAAAATAATTAGTTCTTAAACTTTTAACTATTTTATTGTGGAACTGGTGTGAAAGTTAAATAAACAACAATACAATATTTCTGCTATAAAGAATTGGAGCCCGGGACGTCTGCTTAGAAGACAGCAACCTCGTTCACTTCGCCACAGAAACATTAAAAAACGCTTTTGTTACTATGGTAATAAAAGAACACGGCTTGAATGTATGAATATTTATTTAGATTTTTGCTGAATGTTTGAAGGTAAAAATTATTTTCTTTTTGACTAAACGATACTACTAACAATTTATACCAATAAAACAGTTTCGATTCTTATCCAAAGTATCGTAAGGACAGAAAATCTGGGAAAATATAATTTCACGTGTAACTGGGCAACCCTGTTTAGAAATAGATTCATTTAAAAATCTTCAGTTTTTTCCTATTAACTTCTAAGTCTGAGGTAAAATCACGACTATAGCATTATATTATTTAAAGAAAACACATAATTCCGTACTAACGTTTAGCAAGAAATATCAATTCATTTGTTTTTCATCTATAGTTTTTTATTGCGATTTAATTTTATTCTAAATTTCCAATTTCCATTTTTCAGGTAATCAAGTCTTGCGCTCCACCATAACTTTTATAAACCTTCCAATAGCACTGATCTCTTTAATAGGTTTTTTAGGTGCCCTACTTAAAGTTGAATATAATGATTATTAATTAATAGACATTTCATAGGTGTTTACATAATGCCGATTTTGATGGTATTTCTCACAAAAGGATAGCTACCCTCAATTCACTGGTGGTGCCAAGTTGCAAGCCCGCGTTCAAATCCACTGAGCTATGCGCGTGGCTTTGGCAGCCGATCTCAACCTCCCGGCAACTTCAAAACTTGTCTAATTACAAACAGAGAAAACGAGAAAACTCGCCAAATCTGAGATAAAGTTTTGAACCGTGGTGTGGCGAGGTAATAGGAGATCTGTGTTGTATTCGCGTGGACGAGTGTGTTTGACGCGTTCGTCCACAGAAAATCTTCTCCGTTTAGTTTCCTTTTCAGAGCGACTTTAGATATTCTAACCGTAACTACATCGAAATGTATCTACTGATAGTGTGAGCTTCAGGCCGGAGATTTCCATTATGTGCGAACTAATTCTTGTCCTGTTTGTGTTATAAGATTGATGGTCAGGAAGGGAGAGTAATTTCCTGGTTCATCATATATGAAATTGTAGCCAAGCATAGTTGAAGTTCGCGTCCGAACGTCAATGAAACGGAAGTTGCTGATTTTCTTAAGTATTAATAGAAGAAATAGGTAGAAAATATAATAAAGTTTCTGGCTTACTTCAAAAATGTCGAAAAACTTCCCGGCGCGCGTGGAACACGCCTGCACAGACGAATCAGTAAACGCCTGCTGCTCAATTTCTATTCTGCAAATAATAACGATCTTGAAGCACACTAAAGGACTTAATAGGTACCAGAAATAAAAACTGTTGGTCTGTATTAAACTCTTAGTTAATACCCTTCAAAAAGGTTTGACAACATAAAATGTGGCTGATCAAAATTCTCGAAGCAGTTGGTCTTTATATGAACAAACTTGCTGTAAAAGTTATGTCCTGCAGAAGTGGTTGCAAGAAGCAGTAAATCTCACAACTTTCATACGTTGATTTATAATATCGCTACATGAGGTGATACATCGTGCCTCGCACGTTATGAACTACCCCTTCTGTGCTAGTCTATTGAAACCATATAACTGAGATATTTGCCATATGTAATTTCATAAGAAGTTTCCTTTTCATCCAATAATGTGTCGATTTACAATAAAATCGCATTTATTAAATAAAATAAAGTAAAACATGCTGTCATTCTATTTGAGGGTTTATTGGGATGTATGGGGTTTTGTTAGGATTTTTTAAATTCAAACCTAGTAGCCATCTTATATAAAATCGAAATAAACCCTTAGTTTAAACTGTACAAAAGTTTTACGCCTTTTAATCACCATCCACTTATAGTGGGATGGATGTAGCCTTAGATTGAATTGACTATTATAATATAATACCGGGTGATTTATAACATGTGAAACGAACTTTCAGGGTAGATTCAGAATCCGAAAATAATGCAAAAAAGTCCCTGTAAATATTAAATTAAATTATTTGGCAATGATCTCATGTGAATAGCTATAACCAGCACAAGTAAGTAGTGGATCGCGCAACGTCAACAGCAGGTGACCAAGCACAGTACTCTTTAAGTGATTCTAATTTAGCAATGTGTTCTCTTGAGATTATATATTGATACAAAAGCACTTTTAAAAACAGTAACAATTTCTAAAGCACGGGCTATTTGAGCTTTGAAAGATTTATTCTGTATTGTCTTATCATGTGTATATTGCATTAGTCAGAAATAAAGCGGAAACGTTAACTTTTAAAGAGGAAAATTGTATGTACAAATACAAAGGAACCCTATTTAAACTAACATTTACGTTGTCGAACACCCTAAACTAAAACTAAAGATTAAATGCCTTATTTAAACTCCATATGTCAATCAACAACCTTGAGGGTATATAAAGAATTCCTTGGCAGCTCTCTAGTCAGTCTATAGGAGCTAGCTAACAAGCAGTACTCAGCAGCCATGAGTTTGTAGCATTACCCTTCAAGTGTCTGCCTCGGACAAGTCTTCCTCAAATACCTGTTAAAGCCCTTTTTGGCTTGTACTGTGTTGTGGGGGCTATTCTGCGTATTGTTTCCGTGTTCATGTAAGTGAGAATTAAATCTAACCATGTATTTTAATCAACCAAGTTATATTATTGTTAGAAGTTGTGTTTAATTTAGACATACTCACTTATGGGGTTTATTCAACAAAAACACCACGTGATAATATTAACCCAACAAAAATAAGTCAATGCAGTAGTACGTCTCAAACCAAACAACACTAACAAGATAAACTAGGAAATGACATTGTCTCGATTTTAATAGCCTACATCCTGCAGTTTTCATAATGTGTTAACAATTTACATTCCACTTAACCAGTAATTATAATTCCTGTAACAAACTGTGACATTATGTATGTAAGTGATATGTATTTAAGCAAAACTAGCGAAACCCGTGAGCTACACCGTACGCTTTTTTAAATAATAAAATAAGCTACTTAAGTTAGTAGTGTAGCGGGGTCGTAGATCTAAGATGATTTATTTAGAACGTGCTTTGATTATATATAAATCGACTTTTTAAAGATTCCTTGGGGTGTGAAGAAAAACTAAAACTAAAAAAAGAGGAAGAAATTAACCCCCAAAATTTTGCTGCACCTAAAATTTAAGTTCTAAACTTTATTCTACTATGACACTTAAGCACTGTAGTTTAAACAAGAAATTTCCATCGTCTTCTGCTTATTAACGAGAGGGACATGAATTTTCAAAAATTCATAGTAGGCATCATAAAAAAAAATTAGTGGACATGAACGCAAACCAAATTGTAGCTCATGTCTAGCTCTATAAGTTTACAAAATGGACAATAATCGTGTGGCTAGTTTTTTCGACGACGTATAAACTTTGAAAAGATTTTCACTTTAAAGTTTTCATTTGTATAAAAATTTTCTTGCATAGTAAGATGGTGTTTCTCTACGGCTATTGTAATACCAAATTTAGTCTCGATCTGTAAACTCGTTTCTGAGTGAATAGGCGTTAAAATCGAAAATCAGCAACAATTACAGCGGCCACCATTTTAAATCTAGAGTGCTCGGAAAAAATCTTTGGGTTTGTCTCCTGTATTGTATTATGTTTTTACATTTCTGAAATTACGTTTGTGAAAAAAAAAACGCTACCGCAAGAAACAACTTCAATCTTTAAAAACCAATTTTTTGGGTTACTAGAAGTCAAAACAATGTAATTCTTTCCGTCGAAATTTCAAAATCTAACATTTCTGCCATCACCTTCCATTCCCATGTTGGAAGTATGAGAAAGTAAAAAAGCGTACGGTTTCACTGATATGCGAGCAAGTACACGAAGCAATTTTTATTTGCTATTTTCACATGTTACACGAGCTTGTAATGTGTGAGTTTAGTTTTGTTTCTAATAAACAAACTATAACCGATTCGTTTTATCTCAGAGTTGACCGCAAACCCGAGTCCCGCCACTTAAGCTCAGAGATCCGGATTTAATTCATAGATTTTTGTTCTTGATAATTTTTTTTAATACTTAGATCTCATTATTTTATGATCTCTAACATTTATCCATAAACTATACAAAAATTTTCAACCCATTTATGGTCATATCATTCTGTTGCATATCTCCGCACTTGTCGTTTGTAACACAATAATTGATACAACAAACTTCGAAATTTGTGTATATGAAATTACAAAACAAAATAATGAAGGTGAAAAGTGGCTTTATGATTAAAGAATGAAGAAGGTAGAAGGCTGTTTAATTGCTTTATTTTTTCGCATTTCATAACTCCAGGTAGGCAGATTTTAAAATCAGTTTTTAGTTTCAATGATCAAAGCACATGGGAAAATCGCTTTTTAAAATTATTACATTAGTTAAGTATGCAAAAATTTATTTTTCGGCCGTATTGTAATTTTCGAGTAAACAAACAAGGGATCACTTATTACGAAGCGCCTATGTATGTCTAACCGGCACAATATAACATAAAGGGCAGTTGGAGAGTTTTACATGTATTCACATTGATACACAGTTTTTGAAATTGCGGGTTTCAATACGTGCGCAATGTATTAGTTTATCATTATATCTGTTTCCATAAATTTAAAAAAATTAGAGGCGTTGTACACTAGATTAATTTGCGAGTGATTTAATTATTGTAACGTGAATGTGTGCGTTTGGAGCAATGAACAGGCGTATTCCGAGCGTATTTATTTGTTTATTTTATAAATGTATGAACATAGATAATTCTCGTAACTGTTGCCCGACAGGTTTTTAATAATGAGAGTGTTTATTTTTTTCGACTTTCAGAATTACAGTAAGCCATAAATATCAAATTATAGCAGCATTAGTGTCTGGAAGATAAACAATCAATAGACTGAACTGAAATGCGCAAGGAACTGCCGGCGTATTATAGTTATAAATGTTTCCTAGATGTAAGATTCAGTCGTTTTGTTATGGTGAGACGATTACGTATTTAACATAGATTAATTACTAAATGTGATTATTACTTTGTTTGTGTTTTAAGAGTCACTAGAAGGTATTATAGAACAACGAAAACTAAAGTTGATGTGATTTTCATTAAAATGGGACGTGAAAGCTTCCATGGTACTTAAAACATCCTGAAATTTTATTAGTTTATTTTCTTTAAACGACGACCAAACATAATAGTTGGAGATCTTTTTACATGCACATGCATGTAATTTTTTTCTTGTTTATATTTCAGTAAGCTACATCAAGCTTATATGCATTTCACTGGAAAGCAGACAAAAAATTTCATAACGATTTTCATTCTTTGTACTGAGGAGAGGTTTGAGAATGTTAAACTACAATTGCTTATAATTAAACCAATTCTTTCAATTGTTCGCATTTGTTAAGCAGGTGCATTGTTCAAAATAAGGAGATTAAATCGATCGATCAGTTTTCCAATTTTCGTTAGGTCGAAGAGAATGTTATTCGCTGTACTTTTCTCTTTTGTTAATGTGGTAGTTTTCAGGAGAAGGGGAGTAAGTGTTTTAGTGAAACGGGGTTTAATGTTTTATTGCAACTTGGAAGCTCAGCTCTATTGGAATTTAGGGTCGTGAAGAAAATAGGTTGCTTGGGGGTTGCAGAAACAATATCAGTTGTCTTAATAAATGACTATAAATTAAAATAGGTTTACAAATTTAGCTATAAAGCACGACCAAGTTGCAATAAAACTGCGCTATGACAGTGTAAGGCAGTGGCAGCCTTGAAATATATACGCGACTTGAATCTCCGGTATTAAAGACTTTCCGCCAACGTATATAACACACACCACATCCTGCTGCATTTGTTACACATTGTCCTAGAATCGCAACAGAGAAGTAGATGCAGCAACAATATTGATTCTAAGCCATAGTACAACTTTCGAAACCTAAACTAACGACTCTCAAACGACCGGATTTGGGGTCACCACAAATACAAATAGCACCATATTCCAGAAATATATTAAACTTAATTTATCTCCCATAATAAAAGAAGTAAAAATCCATATTTCTTAGTCGCCGACTCGGCAGTTTGCGAATGAAAGCGATCTGAAAGGCGGGACGGCTGAAGAAATTTATACTTGGCCGATTATAGCCCTGCAAAGACTCGCAGAATTACTTGTAAAATTATCACTCGGCGCGATCGGGATAAATTCAGATGTTCAAAACCTAACTAAACCCCACGTAAATAAATCCATACGTATCTTTATATCTTACTCTGTATTGTTACACTATCGTTGATTTCATCCATTTTAATCTTTTTATTGTCTTATTTTACTATTTATATTAACATACATCGTAGCAAATTTTTCCTATTACCCCTCGGACACCGTCATTCCAGCATTTGCTGGGCTTTCTCTTCTTCCTTAATTCGGTGGAATCCAATGCAACAATGATTTTGGTCATTTGTTACATATGTTGCTACCATCTCAGCTTTTTCGTTTCTATATTATGTTCACTTCTATTCTATTCCGATACTTGCTCGTTTCTTGTCTTTTCGAGTTTTGTTAGCTTACAGCATTTCCTACAAAATTCCATTTCAATTACCTTTATTTTATATTTGCTTATCTTCTTAATTTCTCACAGCTTTCACCCATCTGTATACTACACTACCTATAATATTAACTGGTCTGTAGATTATGTTCTTTTTGACTTC
Source organism: Ctenicera cuprea (assembly GCA_958336395.1). Taxonomy (NCBI): domain Eukaryota; kingdom Metazoa; phylum Arthropoda; class Insecta; order Coleoptera; family Elateridae; genus Ctenicera; species Ctenicera cuprea. The sequence goes on along the minus strand of OY284496.1, from coordinate 13,730,519 downwards.
TTTGTTATTCCTGCGTTTTATAAGAGCCTCTCTCACTGTCTTACAGTCCTGAATCCTTGGCTTGTCTCATTCTTAATTCCTTCGATGTGTTTGTCGTGATCGTTACTTCCAAGTGCTTACAGCTTTTTCTATTTTTACTCGTAATTCCGATGACGATGTATTGTTTGATATATTTATTTTTCAGGACCATTTGCTATGTTCTTTTATTAATTTTCCTAACTTATAATGTGCGCTCATTTCATTAGCAGCCAGAATAACGAGATCACCTGTAAAGTGAAACGTAAATAATGATTCGTCTCTGATACATCCATCTTTAGTGGCTTGGAGCTTCATTTGAACATATTGTCATCGACTTGAATGAGGTAGAACATTCATGTTGAAGGCCTTTTGTTTTTTTTTGGATTGTGCAAATGTTTTGTGTTCCAGTTTTACATAGTTTGAAATGTTGTCGTATAATTTCTGTTCTCATTGCTCTAATATTAATTGTACGTACAGCAATATTCTGCATGACTTCCCATAATCGACATAATGAGACATTCGTATATTTTTTAGATCGGTAAATAGCAAGTGAGTTTTACGATCACGTTCGAACTCTTTTCTGATTAGTTGCCTTAAAAATAATACGCTGTTTATTTGTTTTCATTCTTTTGCTTTTTAATGCGCACATGTATTCTAACATGTTACCCTGGTTGCAACAATTTGAAAATTTGTAAAGATTTATTTTGATGTGTTAAATTTTCGAAGACGCGCAAGTGGCGCTACAAGTGAAGACTGACTCGCCGAATATCCGTCCCAAAAGCTCCCTTCTTAAAAAAATCCCACTTCAGCTCCAGTATAAAACCGGAATCCTTGCCCAAATAATAAGAGAGATTTTACTTATTCTTTTTGAGATATCCTGCCTGACCAAAAAGCCGAATTCTTCTTGAGAGCTTATTTGAAGGAGAGTATTTACTTTATTGCATTTTAGGCCACCAACGGGAGAAATCCCCAGTTGTACTTTAACCGTTTATTTTCCTGAATTTCAATTGAATTTTCGTATGACCTAACAGGTCAGTTAGAAGTTACAATTAATTTATTACCTTGCATTAATTAATTCTATAGTTGTAATTAAACGCATTTTTAGCGTGCAAAGCGTCAATTCTCGCATGTAGATGGGAATCTGCTGTGGAAAGTCGTTAGTGCACGAGGGCTTGTCACAAGTGTAGTAGAGGTTTCATCATCGTATCACAAGCCAAAAGAAAATACTTTGTTTAATTGAAGAACTGCGCTAAACAAAACGAGGGCAGATGAGCATTATCACTTCCTAAATATTACTGTTTCTGAAACTTAAACATAGAATCTTGTTTACTGTTGCTACTGAACAATGCAGCTTAACCGCGAAATGTTTGTCACCTCCATATACGCAATTTAAAAAAATCATAAATAGCGTCACAAAGAAACATTAGAGATAAACGACAATCCCTCATCCCCTTTACTTAATAACTCAAAGCATTTTTAAACATAACAAAGACTTATTACAGTTTTGACGTTGTTTATGGTTTCTAAAAGACCTTTACATGATAACATAGTGTCTCCGTAGGGATATTAGGGTACTTTTTAAGTAAAAATGAGTTAAGCTCAAAATCATTCAATCATTCAATTAAGTAGCTCTATCAGAAGCTATGCTCAAACATTTAAATATTCCTTTTTGAAGAAAATTATACTGTACGGTACCTACTGCTTTAAAGTATTGTTTGTAGTTTACTTGTAAATAATTGGAACGGTTTAAGTACTACTTGGGTAAAACCACAAAATTCATTTACATCTTAAGAACTGACTGGAAAGGCTACTTAACAAACAACCGAGTTTACGTTAAGAATATGTTCAATTTATAAATAAAGTATGTTCAATCGTAGCAAAAAACTTTTGATCCTGATGAATTTCTGTTGTAGGCACCTGGACATTTTAAATTTCCTTAAGAGATTCTGAAATTCATCAAGCACGCACACATCCATACTCTATCATTAACAAGAAACTAAATTTAATTGGAAGTAAGCAATTGATTAAAATAAGCAGCTCGCGGTTATGTTTTTCTTCTTAAAAAATTCATCGCTATTATGTCACTTAAAGCGCACCCATCATTCACACGTTATTACACCATCACTCACTTTTCCTTTGCTAATTTTATAGCGCTCATGTTGCAACAATAAACTAGGTCCTACAGTTATAACTTATAAACTTTAAATTTACGTTGTATAATGATAGATTTCTTGTTATCTCATGAATTTTTTATGAACACATCCAAACTTCTATAAAATGGTACGCGATATATTGGAGAAAAAATTTAAAGTTATGTTTAACCATTTTATCACTTACATACCTATGCATAATATACTAGCCAGTAGCGTAGCAAGGGAGATGCAAGTGGTGCAACTGCATCAGGCGCTAAGTCGAAAGACTCCTATTAGAATTAAGATTAATTAAACTATTTGATTCAAATTTGAATTCTGACACGGTAGAAGGTGCAAAAAAAACTAATTAAACAAATTTATGTGTTAGGCAGATTTTTGGTGTGGTATTCTTACCAGCATTCATCACGTGAATGTTTGTGTGTAAACTAAAAACTTGGCAGTTGATGAAGCTACAAAGATGTTAACAGTCTACTGTCATATATAGCCTAAACGCAAAATAAGGAGCTTGGACACGTTTTAAAAAAAATCAACGTGGAGCAGAGCGAATGCAAACTGGTAAAAAAGAAACTCAAAAGTAAAACGAATTACAATCTTAGAAAGCTAAAGATGAAGTGAATTTACTCGAATACAGCGGAATTCGTGAGAAATTGCAAAACTGCCTTCGACAGCATTCTTATACAGATTTAGTGGCGATTTGAATCTATGACTGAAATATCTTTAAATTTTATTTTTCTCACTGGCAAATTGATATCTACCATCTTCGTGGAACAGCTAAAAAAATATGCAGCAGATCTTGCATTAAAACGTTCAGAAGATTTCGATGGTAAAATTTCAGATCATATTTTTGCCTTATTTACAAATTTTCAATTTTCTGGGGCTGGGAGTGCATTTAAGGGTGGTTGAAAAATGTTACTTTAATAAATAGTAGAATTCTGAAAAATTCGAAATTTATATTTTTTTGAGGACTTGGGGGTAGTTTGGACTTTTAGAGTTGTTTTAATAAAGGCGATGGTTTTCGTCTATTCGATAAATTTTCAATTTTATGCCGTTTGGGATATATTTAAAGGTGGTTAAAAGAAGTTAACTGACTAAACTTCACTTTACTCCTCATTATTTAAAAACAGAAATGTGTGCCGAGCACGCTAGTTCTAAGTGAAACTTCTTCAAGTATTTTCACTGAAAAAGTTTATTTGAATTGTATGATTTAACAAAAAACGAAAACGGTTATAGAATGTTTTAGTTGTCTCTAAAAATCAGTATAACGACGTACCACCAGATGTATAGATGCAAAGTACTTCAACGCAGTCTGTGCGTAATAGAAGTGGGCAGTGTGTGCGTCGCAGCGTTTTGATAAAAACTGTATACCATCCAAACTTATGGCCATATCATATAAATACTTTTTGCTTTAAAATATTTCTTAAAATTAAGCAATTTTTACCGTTTACAGAATCTACGTGGAAATGTTATCAATGTCTAATTTAATTTACAAATAAAAGTGTTATTAACGTTTCAAATATCAATATTTAAATTGAAAAAAAGTTGTTTTTTGTTTTTGTAGAGTGGAAATATTATTTGAAAGCAATTTAATATTTAATCACATATATTATAAATCATATCTCTTACTATATGTGCTGTCCTTAGGCTGGGTATATAAGCACACCAACAAAGTACACTCTTTTATAGTTGCGTCTCATCACTTCCATCTCGCATTCGCGAGGATACTCTTGCCAACAAAGAAATTTCACTTCAAAATTAATTTTTTGAGGTTGGGTGGCACTTAAAGGTGGTTTTGAGTGGAGCCTTACAAAAAGGAAATGTTTTTTCTTATTTAACAAAAAATGTTTGTTGTTAGGGGTTGGGGGTTCACTTGAGGGCGGTTTGGGGATGTTTTTAGAGATATTCCTATTGCGTAAATCTCCGTAAATCGGTTATATGGTATGCGTAAAATACGAATCTGAGCTTCTTTTCCGAGTTAGTCTATATTTTAATATTGCATCCCTCCTCTATCCCCTTATTCTTTGAAAGACACGTTTCGTCTTACATCTGGTAATCTCAATCGCAGGCAATGTTTATCTGCCAAAATTAATAGTTTGAGGGACTTAAACTTACTATTCAGGCCACCACAAAAAAACCTCGTAGAAGGTTTTCCTCCATGAAAAAAAGTTCCCATTGTCATTTAACACTTTCTTGCTGGATGTAAAGTCTAAGTTGGCCATCTGGTTTGCCATGAAAGTACCTTTCTTTGAGGCGTAACTAGTTTATTGGCAAATAAGGAAAAATCGAAAGCAAATAAAAAAACTTGATGAAAGGCCAAATTCGCTTCATGTGCTTCAAACCGATCACATTAGGCTTTTCTATTCCTAGTGCTAGCTACAGAACTACACGCTGCCTGCGACTGTGGTAGGATTGGTGCGATGTTACAGTCTCTGTTGGTGCTAAAATATTGATACAAAACTGTTTTTAGTAATATGATAAGTAACAATTTCTCAAGAATAAGAAAGTTCAGCCGAAGTGTTTCTTTCATTTTTACTTTTTTTCCCGGTATACGAAGTATATCTAAGAGGCAGGTATTGTATTAATTAATGCATTATTACAACATTATGACTTTGTTAAGTTTTCTAATAATAGTTATAAATGTGCGAAATACTGTCAATTATTAGAAATTGAATAACAGCAACCTATGCAGTGAAATTACGTTTCTTTAATAATAAACAAGAATAACTTGATTGTGCGGAACATCGGGTTGTGGAAAAGGAAGACGCATCTGCTGCGAGATTCATTACAGGCCCAGCTAAGAAGCAATTTCTAGTCTGCTTGCGATGGCTCATTCATCGTATTTTAGAACAATTTCTGTTTTCTCGCTAGTGTGCAATATTTTACTGTTGTTTTTGCTATTTTTGCCCTGTCACAGTTTCATTCAATAAATTATTCAATAGCTATCTATGTTTCCTTACTGAAATTATGACAGCTTGATTTGGAATTGTTATTTGAGTTTGCAATTTGACAAACAAGCTTGCAGCACTCGTGTAAATTGCTGGCAAATTTTGTGCCTGTCAGATTTATTTTTATATCACTTTAAATTTTGTGTTTGAGCTACTATAAAATTGAATAAAAACGTACAGCCCTATTTTATAGAAAGCATTTATACTTCACGTATATGCTATAGCATGAGCATGATCTACTCGTTTTTACTTGTTTATTGTGTTATTGTCTGTTATATTGTAAGCATCTGCACTTAGAAACTAGAAAGAAATCGTTTTGTATTATTACAGTACAGAAAAGCAGTTAGAAACTTTCTAGTACATTTGAGACGCAATTAACTGTATACAAAAGTAGTGCACAGAGTATTGTAATGGTAATGGTCATCGTCAATCTATCAATCTTTGTATCTACTTATTTATATTTTAAATCCGGATCCCTTCCACCTGTCTGAACGTTTAGTGGTGAGGCGCTTCCGCTACTAGAAGCCATATATTTACGCGTCCATTATATATGGCGCATATTCGTTTGTACAGTAGGCCGTTACAGTTTTCAATACAGCTAAGCAAATGTAGGATCACACTATATGTTTAGCACATTGGAAGGCGGTCCACTCATATCCTGCATTGCCAGATAAAAACGAGACAGCGCGGTGTAGGGTTCTGGATTACAATTTAATTTGTCTTTCATTAGGATGTTTAGTCAATACGGCTAATATGCAATCATAAAACAATGATAATAAAATATCACTCTACTAAATCGAGTAAAATGGACAATTGCGTAAGTTGCACACATACATTTAGTAAAAATACTTTGATGCACAAATCATTCAACACTAAATAATGATGACTGCACACGTTTGTTAATCGCTGCAAAGCCCCGCGACTTGCGATAACCTACATAAAGCATAACATCAGATATTTCTTTAGTTATATACGGCTGCATTATGCTTTTCATTAGTGGCGGCTAACTTTGCTATTGGGGGTCAATTTATATTTATAGAGAAAACGTCCCTGAAAGAAGTCCCAAAACAAATTCGCTGGTAAAAACATCAATTGAAAATACACCCGCCGACAAAATTCACCTAAAAAAAGTTCCGGTACAAACATTTTCCTGAAAAAACAACTCATTAACTTCCCGGAAAAAAATCACCGAGAAACATCCCCTAAACGAGGGCACGTGTATTTTCTTGCTGGTAGATCACAGCATAATTAAGAAACATCTTTCCTAAAACAGATACGTTGTTCCTTGCTGATTGATTTATATGAATAACAGAAAATTTCATTTTGGAATTATAGGTATAAATGTCTAACAATATTCTATAACTGCGTATTTGTTACTTCCAATAACATTTTAAAAATTTCCGTTTAGGCACTTTCTTGGAAATGAGGTAAAGTTCTAAGTTTATCTAATTTTTTACCCGCTTTTATAAAAAGGAATTTTTTGGGGGGGTTTTACGGATTTTTTTGGTGATTTTCTCTGGAGCGTTATTATGGGTATTTTTCTCTCTTAAAATTTGTTTTCTGGGGCTATTTTTTCAGGCTTTTTTTGCGATATTTCCTTTCTGGAAGCAGCTTTTCCGAGACCGACTCAGCGAAGGAAACATTCGGAGTAAAGCGCGCCGGGTATGAAATTACCAAAAAAAAAGGGGGGGACGTAGCGTAGCCTATGGGTTCTGCTAGTTTTCCTTAATTATTTAGTATACATTTTTTGCGTCCTTTGCAAGTTAATTAAATTAAAAGTTTATTTCTTTTCTAGTTGTAGCAATTATTTTAAACACAAATATCTAAAAAGTACAAGCACATTTTAAATAAAGAAATTTTTAAAATGGTAAACGTGTCATCTGATTTGAACCGTCATCAGCTTGGGAAACAAGAGAAAATAGAATTTTTAAGCAGCATCGATAAGTTAAGACATAATTTACTGACTGTATTCGTACGCACTCTTTGTCGAAGTATTAAACGTGCTATAAATAATTCGAGAAAAGGCGCTCTGTTGTGTATTGAACAGAACGGGTTTAATTTCAACCCATTGTTATAATTCTGTTTGTTTTCTTTGTTCTGCAAATTTTGTTAGACGTTTGATAAATACATTTTTGATAGTTGCTTCATTATTGGGCGTTTCCAATATCCTTTATTAATAAGAACAACATAGCAATGTTATATATTTTGTGAAAAAAGGTCCAAAATCGAATATGACGCCCATAAAAATAATAAATTTAATAATGATCCGAACCAGGTTAAACGTTAGGAATAGATGCAGCTAAGTAAAAGTTTCTTTTCGGCGTACTATGAAGCACAAAATTCCACAATAGAGACAAGTTTAAACCTAGCTTCTATTTTTTAAGTGAAACTTCTTTGCCCACAGGAATAACTACGCGAATGCGTCACGGAATTCATGGAACGGAAGTAATGCAACGGAAGTGATCGAACGAAAATGAATTCGATTAGACGCAAACAAAAGCGATGAATGTTTGTGCTATCACAGACAAACTACTCTCAACGAGTGTATTTTGTTGCTTTGCTTACATACCCAGCCTACGAACAGCACATCAAGAGAGAGAGATATGGTTTACAATAAAGTAATTAAAGATTGAATTACACTCGAACTGTATATCTTTTTTGCAAAAACAAAGAATATTCTATTTTCAATGTAAATAATGACATTTAAAACACTAATAACATTTGTATATGAAAATAAATTAGAAATTGATGAAATTTCCATGTAAATTTGGTAAATGGTAAAAGTCGCTTCTTTCATAAAAAAAATTTCTCTGCGTAAAACAAGATCATATTCTTGCTAAGTACTTTATTTGCTATACAAAATGGCCTTTTACGACCTTTGCCGCTACCAAACTTTTTGATTAATTAAAAAATGCCTAACAGCCAATTTTCTAATTAAGCGTTTTTTAACAAATATAACGTAATATCTCGAGAAGTTCGAAGCATATTCACTTGATTTTCTTTTGTTTAAAAGCAGATGCATCAGTGCTGTTTATGATCTCATTTAAATTTCTTAAAACAATTTATTTTCTGCCCAAAAAAATTACGAATATGACACTTTGCTTTCGATGTAGTAAACGTTTTACTAAGCGACAAACTTTTTTATTAGTAGATTTTGAAAAATGTACATGCAGCGAACAAAATTAAGAATAAATTTCGAGAAATATTTTGAAGCAAAAATAGATATCTTATGGCCATGATTTTGATGGTATGAATATTTTATCGAAACGCCGTGCACTTTTTGTGCTGCACCGTAAGCAAACCTTCAAAGTGCTTAAAACTGTACACATGTTTGCGGCAATATGCAAAAGCAGTCAGTCCGCGAGATGACCATGCAATCTGCAGAATCGTTAACTCGCAGACAATCCGCAGACTTACGAGTGTGCATTTCTCAAAACGACTACAGTATTTTAGGCAATTTGCAGAATTTTGTAGAATATACAAATTAGAGAAAAGCTGTGAAATTTTATGCCCATTAATAATCTGAAAAGAAATTGGAGCTTGGTACTTTGACATTTAGATACAATAAACGTATGTAAAAATTTAAAAAAATTTTATTTTGAGCGTCGCCAGCAGGATAAGTAATTTTTTAAATAAAGTAAATGGCGTGGTCTTTCCATGGCACTCCTATGAAGTTTTTATTTTTTGTAATAAAATGCTCAAAATTTAAACAAAATTCAAAGTGTAACACATCGTTAAAATTAGTATAAAAAACTCTATTCAAATATGAAAAAATCTGAAATGCCAACCATAGGAAAAGAAGATATGCAATTCGAAAATGAGTAATAGTAGCAGTTATGCCAAATCTGATAGAAAACTTAACTTAGAATAAAAAAATGTCTTAATAATGCTTGCTCCAATTTCTTTTCAGATTATATGTGGGCTTGAAATGTCACAATTTTTCTCTCATTTAACAGTCGTCGTATCTCTTCAAATAAGCGAGACTCCAATAGTCGACACGCAGTTTGATACAATCTGTATAGTTTGTTAACTAACATTTAAAAAATAGTTTAACCCTGATTATTGATTCTGGCGCTAAGTAGAAATTTTAAGTTCCGAAATGATATATCGTTTCTAGTGCGTTGCGTAGACTCACTAGTGCGTGAGAACTGATGTAAATCATATTGTAAACGCCCTTTTTACAGGAAATAATAGGCGTTCAGTTTTTTTCCTATTTTTATCATCAGTTTTATTGGGGATTCTTTATTAGAAACAGAGACAGAAATATACGGTTTCTGTAACTTAATTTCAATGTCATTTAGTATACTTTAACTACATGTTGATAAAAATATAGTTACCATGTTTAACATGTAATGGTAAATAAATAGTTTCTACAGGTTAGGAGAAGTTGCTTTAATAAATCCTACTTATTTTTCTAAATTTTCTATTTTTTGGGGGTTGATGTCACTTGAAAGGTGTTACGTTTCAAACAATAGTGATTTTTCTCATTTTATGAAACTTTTATTTTGAGGGGTTGGGGTTTACATGGGGATGATTTAGAAAAGTTTTTAGAGATATCTCTATTACGTCAATCGACTATATGGTATCATTAGAAGACTAATCTGAGTATGGTATCCCCCTTCTTTAATGTTTACTCTCGTCCACATCTTACTTTTTGGTCCAACCAACCTCATTTTGCACAGGTGTTAATCTTTATATCTTAGTTTGGTGACACGATCTAGACTTTTGTGCATAAAGAAAATCCCTCTATGCTGGAACAAATGTGCAAATTGATTATTTATACCTAATATTCAGTGTTAACGCTCTCTCATGTTGTTTGGGGTGAATGAATTTTACTAAATCTTTCAACACATTCTTAGGGGAATGACTAATTTTTCAGACAGGTTTGGCTTAAGTTCATAGAACGCGGTTTTTGTTTTCTAGAAAGTGGTCACAGACTAAAAAAAATCAATTTTTTTTTGATTGAAGAGATTCACTGCGTAATATTTTCATAGATAGTTGCCTTATTCCTCAAAGACATTCCTCTATCTTTTCAAATTGCATCATTGTAATATTAACTAATATATGACCGTTGGTTCACAAATTAGGAAGTCAATCTGTGTCGGACATTAGCATGGGAATTCCAAAACACTCTAATTGAATTAAGGTTGACTTTAGTTGGGGATGCTATTTTTGAGCGACTTAAGCACAAGGCCTCGACAGCTTCTCTGATCCTTTTACAGCTCAGAATTTGTAGTAGAATTTTGACATCACCATTTTAGCATACTGCATCAGTTATAACTTTCCCATTAGTGTCATTGTATGCGTTTATACTTTGCTAGAAATATTTGCTTTAGATAAGCTTAGTTTAATCATTTAATCTGCTATGAAGCCTCATTAGTAGTCAAATTTAACTAACGATCAAGTAGCATTAATTTAATCAGCAATTCATGGCTGCGCATTAATAAGTTACATATTACAGAAATAGTAACCAACATCACATATAACTTTGCCTTTGAAAACAACTCTGTGCCAATATGTGAGTTATGCATCGAAATTGCATCATTTACATACTATTAAGATTCGCGACACAATATTTAGCAGAAATTAACTATCATTTCTAATTAACCATTGCGCCTTTTACCATGTGAAAACTACCACAGCCGTGAATTTTGATTATTTTATGAATTATTTGTTAAGCTTTCTGAGACTCGCCTAACTTTTTTAACATTAGCTTTTGAAGCCAAGGACAATATTAGCACACGGACTTTTAAAGGTTGTACTATTCCCAAGAGTTGCTTCCCCACTAGACGTATCTTAACGTATTTTTATTAATATCTACCTACAATACAGTAAACCTTTTCGACCGCTTTCTGCATACCTATTGCTCATAGTTGTGAATATTTTATGGTAACATTGGGACGGCTATATTTAGCAAAACCTCTATCAGAAATGAAACTTTTTTTAGTCTCCTATGTATAGGATTTGCAATATGAACATGGGGTTCTTGTGCATTAAAGTAATAACTTTTTCACTTTTCGTAAAATTATTATAACCGTAGGCACAACATAATTTTATTTAATATAATTGTACCTATATGTTATATAATTTGTCCAAATCCTATCATAAAAGCTGAAACTAAATTTTTAAAAACAGGTGGAGTATACTGTACTTAACGTACACGTTGACGTATGGCGTATTGTTTGCTTTAACGTTGTTTCCGTGGTAACCCTCAACCACCCCTTTCCGTTTAAAACGCGCTCCACATTTTGAGAGTTTGGAATTTCACATTAGAACTTCAGAGAGCTAACTAGCCCTCTTGCGCAGGTTTGATTAAAAACTTGAATATTTGAGCGATCGTAGGTCTTTTGTAATAATTCCCAAAAACCCGCCAAATACTTTGAATTGCCATTCAAACCAAAAGCAAAATATTACCAACCGCCCGTCCTGGTTTTGTTACACATTTAAATAATTGTGCGATCATAGTCCGTTCGTAATATTATTCAGAAATCAAACACTCAGTTTGTTTCTAAAGTAAACTATAGATATGAAACATCACTGTTGCTTAGAAACAATACTTCGAATAAATGCCAATTCATAAAATAGGCCCAGAATAAAAATTTAAACTGCGTAACAATAAATTTTGCTCGTTTATAGAGGTTCCAATATATTTATTTAGACCTTATAGTTGTTTATACAAACCCGTTAGAAAATTGAAAAGGCCTGTTTACTTACCACGTTTTGTTAAACTGCTTCCGGCCTTGTCATCAACAAAGAGAACTCTATTTTACAAAAATAAAAAATATTTGTCGTTTAACTAAATTTTGACGAAAGATTAGCTTTATCAAACCATTGCACCATTTTAATAAAACGAGAATATTCTATTTAAAGTAAATAGCCCACAAATGCAGACAAAATTGTATAAAGTTAAAAGAGAGTCTTATTACTTTCTTGCCGAAAGTATCCCACATGTTGGGTTGTTAAACTTTGTTAGAATACAATTGGCCGTTATTATAATCTGAAATTCCCTAGGTTTACTGATAACGCAACCATATTATATTAATTGTGGTTTTTTTTTAATTTTTAATAAGCTTAAATACCGGGTATTCGACATCCAACCCTGCGCAAAGCTCTTGATTCCCCAAAAAATTCAGACACAGCCAAAATTATTGTTTATTTCATATATATATATATTCAGTTTAAGTTTGGCTTTGTAAATGGTTAAAACACCAATATATTTTGTTTGTACTTTTGTGAAGCTTTCAACTTATACTGAATTTTACATTCAAAATCTGGTCTGAATTTAAAATAAGCTGTTTAACTATTGTTCAGAAGAATTACGTTGATTTTAGTTTATTTATCTGTTCTCTGTAATTTGCGATTTTAGCTTAACAAAATTTCAAGGTTGACCACCAACTAAATCCTGTTCAGTTTGGTGCACAAAAATACAGCGCAACCTGATTATCGTTGTAAATAAACGGAGTAGTATGTCGTCATATCTAAGAAATAAGATGATAGTAATATTTAGTCCAAGAAGAATCTAATTGCACCTGCGAGAAAACTGATGAGAATAAATGTGATGTCTTTAAAACTCTTTGCGAAGACGTTATTTTGGCAGATTTTGTGTTTTCAAAAATACTTTTTATTATTATTATATTTATTATTATAATATTTATATGTGGTTCTGACAATGTTTTAATCTCCAAATTTATAATTAAAACCTCAAACGTGCTATTTCGACGTTAGAGATTAGAAAGGTCATTTAATTTGTTTTGGCATCTCTTAATACAATACTACCATATTTACAAAATATTGACACCACGGAAATAGGTTGAAGTTCGCATTTTTGGAGATCATATTTTCTCGACGAGTTAGATATTTTAGGTTTCATTCAAATCAAAGCAACGAATGCACGCATTCACCCACACACAACAGGAAATTGTCCAAAACAATTTTCTTGAGTTGTGCAAGCTACAAAATGATTTGTGATTTTTTAGAAACTCCGAGAATCATTTATTCACCAAATCCATACTTTCCGTTACTGAAGTGTAGGTAGGCAAAATTGCAAATTGAATATTAGCGTAATAGAGAGAACTAAATCTGCTTTGCAATTTAAAATTCGTTCGTTAGCGTTATTCGATAGAAATCTAAAAGAAAAATAAAATGTTCATTTAATACTGAATAAGAAAACCAATTTTTAGTTGTTAATTTGGTATAGATTCCGTTTTAATTACTTTGTCCTTTGTATTTCTGTCTTACAAAAATTAATTCTAAAATTTTTTAAATCCAATAGCATAACAAAAGTTTGTTTTTATTGTTTTTCACCCCATATAAATAAATATTTCTGAATAAATTTCAAGGGAATTTGCATTTAGAGAAAGTATTTTCGATTTTACTATTTATAGTTTACGTCTAAATCTTGGACAATCCTCCACGTGGCATTAAGGGTATTATATCGCTGATCTAGTACGGCGGATGAATAAAGCGAACGGTGCAATAAATAAAAATCCTGGCCGGTGGAGCTTCTAAAGGAGGCGCCGACCGGACGACCGCGCAACCAAAGTTACTACTTGTTCATATTAGTAGAAACGGCTCTAGACTGGAACCCTTTGCAGAGCAAAACAAAGCTCCGGTATCTAATTTTGCAGCTGCGTGTAAATGTACTTAATATGCTTTCCCATCATTTACTATTATTTACTTCGTTTTGCGGTCCTATTAATACTAATAGCAGATATGAAGCGTAAGTGGATACAACAAATAAATGCCGAATTAATCTGCGTTTAGCTACACATCTGTATGTTATTAAAGAGTAAACAAAAGAATTAATTAATGGCGGAGCAGATTCCTCTTTGCAGATTAAAGACGAGCAGCCCTTGTGTATCGATCCACATGGTGACCTATCGTTACGGTGACCCATCTAAGCTCTACTAGCGTGGCTTCTGTTTGGAGTCTCTCTGTCTTTTGCCGTAGGGGTTTTACACAACACCATCAGCATTATTGTTATCGTAAATTCAATTTATAAATGAAGGGAAGCAACAAACAAACGTGAAACTCTTACTTATGACCGAAACTAAGAGCCCATTTTGCTACCAACCTAAAAACGCGGCCACCCTTTCAGAGCAGTTTCGTTCATTTTTGCGTACGAGCTTCTAAACTTGTACTTTATAGCCACTACGTTAATTTCTAGTCACGCACAAAAACTATATATATATTTTTTTTTCTAGGGCGTAATCGTAAAAAAATGTTAATAAAGTCGTGTGCGACAAATATGTCGCGAGTTTAATTTTGCTGTACTCTTCCCGTGTACTAATTGAGTTTTTAAAACCTTATCAGTTTATAACCTTTACATTTTACACTCGGAAATTTTTATGTTTTTGAAATATTTTTGTTAGCAATGAATCTACTCTTTTTTTGCACGAAGTTGTTAGGTGTGCCTGACGAAATATTTTTGTATAGACTCGTATTGCGGTAATTAGATAAGATCTTACTCCATACTACCAATTTTAAAGACCATTTCTAGTCTCGTAACTAATATAAGTAATATCAGCACTTTATTATTATATTGTATTATGTTTAAATTAAACACAACTTCTAACAATAATATAATTTGTTGATTAAAATACATGGTTACATTTAATTCTAACTTACATGAATACAAATCAAATATGTAGAACACCCATATAACAAAATATGAACCCAAAAGAGCTATAATAGGTTTTCAAGGAAGACTTGTCCGAGACAGAGACGTAGAGGATAATGGTACAAACTCTGAGCTGCTGAGTAGTGATTATAATAAACTTCTATAGCCTAAACTAAACTGCCATGCAAATCTTTTTATACACTCAGGGGTGTTAATTGAGCTATGATATTTTAATAACTCATCAATACAGCTGCATAGATTGGCCCATAACTTTTGAGACGAACATCAAATCATATTTTGCAGTTTAGATAATTTTTGTAAAATCTAGCAAATAACTATTAAACTATTTAGTTCATTTGGATAACGCATCGTGACAGTACTTTCAGAAAGCTTTTACATAAGAATTGTTGTTGTGGGTTTCTGTGGTTATTTGAATGTTTCTATTTGTAATAATTTTATCTGAAAATGCCCAAACCGTTGTCTTTTGCTAAAAAAAGTAACGTTTTAGAATGTTTTTGAAAATACTTAATGATTTTCATCAGGTTTTGGACAATCACCAACGTACTTTGATGTGAGCTGTGGTGCCTATAGCTCGTAGAACCTTTTTTGAGGATTAGCGGGGTTTAGCGTTACTTCTCAGATTGTCCTAGTAAAGTTTTCTCTGGAAATGAAGTGCATGCACTTCCTTGGTTTAGAACCCCTGTTATGCTGCAGGTCCCCTCTGTTTTGTGCAACTTTAAATATAACACAGGACAGGTGGTGTGAAGATATGCTACACCTCGCAGGAAGTATGCAACCATAAGAAAAAGAAAGATTTTCAAAATGTTTACAGTTCATGCAATTGTTATCTTTCTAATCGTATTTTTCATAATGGAAAATTCTATTCATCAAAGCAAGCACCGCTCAGTAAATAGTAATTTTCTAAAAATTGTAGAAACTGGTAGTTTCAAACTAAAAGTTAATAGGGATATCTTATTAGTATTAAGAAACGACACAAGGCAACATTAATTCAGCCCGCACTAAATTTTTAATATGTAATTTGTAGCAAGCTTATAGCAGTGGTTTGTGTAAGTTATCAGAACTTAAATTCAAAGTTAGAGGACAAACTTTTTATTACATTCGAGCTTAATTCATGTAACCCATTAAAACATCAAATTTTTGTAATTTTATACCTATAACGTGCATTTTATAATGTCATTTATACGTTATAAACATGTTCAAAATAGTACCCAGCACCGTAATTTACCTCAGTGATTAGACACAAATACGGTTTTTATTTATTACGCAACATTCGTTAATTAAAGTGCAGAGAAGAGTATTTGTAATCTGGATTTACTAATTTGTTCAAAATTTTGCTCAAGATCCTTTTCCCGTAGCGGCGTAATGATGCCTTATCCCCGGTGTTCTTTTTAATATTTCATGATTTCGCCAGACTACTTGCTCTGTCGTGTGCTTTAAATGTGCCTGAAATATTATACTTTGGTTCAAATGAAATGAGCTTTTTATATCACTGAGGGGAACACAGCGTTGGATAACGCATCTTCATTTACACAGCGGATGCTATGCTGAGATGATGGAACACAGCATTGCGCGGATAACGCAGGAAAAGTTTAGAATCCTTTTGATTATATTAGCGAAAATATTGACTTTCGCATCTGTTTTCAAATCTTAACGTCCTAGCACTACGCGAGTTTTTCGTTTATAAAATCGAAACTAACGATTTCGGTAGAATGGAAATTCTACGCTGCAATAAATATCTACAGCCTAGAGCTATCAGCAACACTACTTACTAGGAATTGTTTTACTTAACAGTTTGGTAACGGCTCACATCACTTGAACTCTCCTAGAAATCCACAATCTTCTTACCCCGATAGCTTACGGTAATGTGTATTTGTACTTAAAGACTTAAAGATTGCGATCTTTCTTGCTTGCCTTTAGATTCTTTTTATTCCACGGTCCTGTTTCAGACTGAATGACCACAACAGCGATTTTTATCCCGAAAGAGCATGACGACCTAGTAGAAAAAGCGAATGGATTCCTCTGGAATACGGCTTAATTAGCAAAATTACATCGGTTGCTTATTTGAAAGCTTTAGTACCTTACTCTACGTACCCGATAGCGTTTCAGTATAGAATTACTTTTGTTAAAGTGAGAACAAAACACTTTGTTCGTTTTTCAGTTCCTATTTTTCAACATTTCATACATGGTATGTGGCAGTATCAGTAATAAGCATAAAAACTTACGATTGTAAATGAGATACATCGCAAAACCAAAATACTTAATATTTAGTGCGCACTATGAAACATTTCTCGACGTCAATGCGCAATGTACAGACTGAGCTAAAATGCTCGAGAACCACGTGACCACATAACATAGGCAACCCATTGTACAGAAGTGGCTACCCTGCTTCAGAAAACTAAATCTGACAGTTGTAGCAATTAGCATCGGCGTAGCATGTACATATTAGGACACAGGCAATTTTCATAAAAAAAAGAATTTGACACGTCACAATTTAAAGAAACTCTGTATAACCATTGAGTAAAGCAAAAGTAAATGATAGGATTTGTTTAGGAATATTATTGTAGAAAACCATATTTCATTTATAAATTACAACAGCTGCTTAAAATGAGTGCTTTGTAAACACGAACTGAATCGTCATTGTTCAAGTTCTCGACGATCCGATTTATTCCCAATAAATCAAATCATGATCAATGTCTGGACACAACCCCAAATAAATAACACCAAACCATTTCCAGCATTAATGCATTTAATCAAACAATTAATTTCTTTCAACAGGACAATATTATTGAAGAATATAACTTACAAGTCTACTTACATTACAGAAATACCTGTACAAAAAATAAGTTTTAGCTGCAGTTGGCTTAATTTATTGTATACATTACCAGAAAACATATTTAATTAATAAATTAAAATAGCTGCTTTGTAAACACAAATAAACTTTCTTCCTCGTGTTATTAAAAACTCCCTGTAAGTCATCTACAGTAATGTTACGTATCTTGTTTTCAATAGCCGCTTGTAGTTCTTCGAGAGTGTGTAGACGATTTTTGAAGACATTATTTTTCAAGTGGCCAACTAAATAAAAATCCAGAGATGTTAGGTTCGGGTTTCTTGGAGGCCATCGCCCATGGCTAATAAGACGATCATCATATAATTCTCTGAGATAATTTAAAGTAGCGTTTGCTGTGTGAGCTGTCGCTCCGTCCTGTTGAAAATAACCCTGGTTTAACTCATCGTCGAGCAACTGTTCAATAAACGGTTGCAATATATTATGACGATATCTCTCTGCATTTATAGTACCTATCGTTAAAAAATATGGGACCAATAATTCGTCGTCTTGACATAGCCACCCAAACACCAATTTTGATTGGGTGTAAACTTGTTTCAATGTAAGTATGTGGATTTTCGGTGGCCCATGTTCTATAGTTTTGACTGTTAACATGACCAGACAAATGAAACCACGCTTCGTCAGACATAAAAGAGAGATCCAACACATCGTCATTATTCAAATTCTCCACAAACCATTGGCAATACTGTACCCGTTGTGGAAAATCATGCGGATACAGTTGTTGCACTACCGATACTCGAGTGCCTTTCGGCAGGTTCCATAAGAAATACCCGTACAAAAAATAAGTTTTACCTGTAATCAGCTTAATTTATTGTATACATTACCAGTTTGTGCAGATAACGTCTTAATTGATTTATGAGGACTTCTTGCAATTCGAGCTTGAATATCCTCTGCAACTTTTTCTGTAAGTATAGTGCGTCTGCCTGTAGACTTGCCCTTACAAATGCAGTTCTCGTCCTCAAAGCGATGGACAAGAACTAGCTTATGGTTTACAGAGTTTTCATAGCCTACGTTCTCATTCGGGAAAGCTTCACTAAACTGTTCAATACAAGATTGCAACAAATATAACCATGAACCATCTACAATCCGGGTTCCACTCCGGAAATGGACCGTAAGAATAAATGCATCTTGTTCAGTTGTAAAAGGCATGTTAAATCAAATCTGAAATATGAGGTTATGTTATGATATTAATCTTGAAAATAACTGCATTCGTACACTTACCTTAAACGATTTAAAGGTAGATCAATTAGTTTTAAATAAATGTAGCAGTTTGATAATTGTGTTAATTACCAGAAAAAAAGGTGAAGAAAAATATAACAGAAGTATGAACGCCAATGAAACAAAATGGCATTGCAAATGTAAATCAGCACAGCAGGCAACATTGGAAAATAAAATTCACTACATTTAAATTAGACAATGGTCACGTGGTTATTAAACATTAATTCTTGACGTCTGAAAAATGTTCAGGCATTTTAAAATAAAATAATTTAGAAAAAAGAAATTACTCTACACTATAAATAGATTATTATTAGACGACAATAAATAATTTGTTGAAGTCGATATTTGATTTTTTGACGTCAATAAATACGGTTTTGACGTCAAAACAACATGATAATAACATTTTGACGGTAAAACATTCTTTATTAATTTTAATAATTTTTGACGGTAACAAATATGTTTTTGGCGTTAAAAAATCATTTATTAACTTCTGAAAATTATTAATTATGGCCATAGAAAATAGTATTTATATCGATTTACTATTTAATTCTAAATTGTATAACAGATTTGCAAACATCGATAAATGATGTTTCGACGTAGTAAAACCTATTTTTGGCAAAAAAATTATTTATGTACGTCAAAAAATTTAATTTATTAATTAGATACATTTTTCCTAATCCTAACTTTAAAAAAAATTTTGATTCCAGAAAATTAAATTTTAACGACAAAATATTAATTTTAGACGCTTAGGAATGATTGTTAGACGTCAAAAACCAATTACAGACGTCAAATATTATTAACTGACGTAAAAAATGTTTTTTATAGTTTTTTTTATTATTTAGAATGAACCAGATCAACAATACATATTGTTATACATGGTTGAGTTGTAAATATAGAATTAACATAACATTATTAATCCTAACTTTGAGGCAAAATTGACGCCCATCGCTAATTAATTATTCTAATTATTGAGGTCCATTAGTTTATCCTGCGGTAGTTTTCTTCTTAGCCTTGTATGTATGTTTAGTTGACCAAGGTGATGTTGCGCTGCACTAGGGCATTGATGTTGATGTTATCGAAGAACTTTTGGGCACTTTTTTGGATGAACTGCTTAATAGTTGTTATTCCTAGCTCAGTATGTATCTGCTGGTTACTAATGAACCAGGGGGCATTGATTGCTATGCGGAGCACTTTATTTTGAAAAACCTGTATTTTTCTTAACTTGGTAGCAGAAGTGGCACTCCATACTGTGCACGCATAAGTAATTAGAGATCTTAAAAGAGAGGTGTACAGAAGAATTGCACAGTCGGTCCGAAGAGGTGTTTTCCTATTTAGTAAGGGGTATAGTACAGCTAGTCGAGTATATCCCTCGTTAAGCTTTTTGTTGATGTGTGCACTCCATGTTAGTTTGGTGTCAAAATGTAAACCAAGATACTTAACGCTTGTGTTTTTGTCCATCCATGGGATTTCAGAACCATTCACTTTGATGTTTGGGATCTCATCTGGGATGCGTTTGAGTGTGAAAATTTTGTGAACCATTTAGTTAGAATGTCCATTGAGCGTTGAAGACGTTCCACTATTTCTGTGATACTGTCACTTTGTATTACCAACGCCGTATCATCTGCATATGTTGCTATTTCACCAATGTTTTGTGGAGGTAAATCATGTATGTAAATATTAAAAAGGGTAGGACCACGTATACTACCTTGAGGGACCCCTCCATGGAGACTTTTAGTAGAGAAAATAGTGCCATTTTTACAGTTGTAAACGTAATAAATATTTTTGACGCCAATAAATACTTTTTGTCACATTTAAAGATGTGAAAAAAACCTGCGCCGTTGGCTATACTTAATATTATCTACGATGAAGCAAAACCATGGTGTACGAACAACATTGTTGACAATTGTGCAAGTAATTCAAACACAAGATGTTAGCTAATGTCTATTTTTTTTATAAAAGGGGCGGTTGAAAAGTAATGCACACTTCACCCTACCACTAGGACGTGGAAAGATTTTTTTTAAAACCAAAGAAATAATAAAACGGCAAATATTTAGCTACAAAATGATTATTTTATTTTTCGATATAATCTAACTACGATTACACAATTTTGCCAAACAATTGCAAGTTTTTGTATGTCTTTAATAAAACATTCAAAATCAACACACTCATCATTATAAACCGCTATCATTGACGAAAAATATCTGTAGGATTTACTTTTGCAGCGGCTAAAAACTCGATTACTGCTCTTTGTTTTAATCGCGTTGACAATGCACACTAACCACTCACCATTTTATTCGAAAAAAATTCAGCCGATTGAAACAAAACTTCTCACTTTGTAGTTAGCACACAACGTCACTACGCGCGTAACTCTAGCTACGATAGTTGAAACGCCACAAATTGTGCATTACTTTTAAGCCGCCCCTTGTATGTTACGAATTTTTACAGTTTGTCAGCATTCCTTAAAATAAGCTTTCTAATTGTTTATTTTGCTTACAGTGTTGCTTAGATAAATATAAAAAATTATTATTGTAATTAATATTTATTAAATATTATTATTATATCATATTACTATAAAAACTGTGGTTACGCCACTGGTACTGGGCAGTTACTGAAAATGTTCTCGTTTCACACTTTTTAATAAAGAATTTATATAACAGCTTATTTTTTCAAGTTCACTGATTTCATAAAGACAAGTTCAACAAGCTACAATTAATTATTCCACCCACACAATCCTCCTTTTCTTAAAATTTAAAAAAATTAAAAAAGTGGTTTTTAAAATTTTTGACGCCATTTAGAGAAGGATTTATCTGGCTCTAGTTTAAGAAATTTGGCAAGTGAAGTACTTTTCATATTTATGATATATGGCGAATCCATCTCTTACAGGTTGAGTCTTAGAAAGTGCTGCCTGAGCTTTTAGACTGCTTTTTAAATAGATGGTCCGTATTCATTATTAAACTTTGAACTTTAAAAAATATGATGTATGTACTACCTTCCCCGAAGCTGCGCTGTTAGACCTGTTTGTCTCAAGCAAGAGAGGCACTCATTTAAAGTGATCAATGGTAGATGCCTTCGAAATTTTCCGCTTTCTTTGTTAAAATACTTTCAGTTTAAACGTCAGAAACTTTATCAGCTTCTCTGATAACAGCAATTTATTACAATTCTATTTCAGCTCTAGCCTCCTTTGCGCAAATGCATACAGACACTGAAACACTATGTATAAAACTTGAGGTGTTTTTATTTAATATTAAAAAATTATTAATAATGTTTCACCATGTGCCTACCACACAATCAATTCAAAATATTGAGGTGTTTTGTTCTGTAAACGCTTTATAAATTTTGAAAAATATTAAATTTTACATCTGTACATACATTAGTTACATGTTCATAATTCGATAACGTTTACGAAGATTTAACTGTCAATTTGTTACAGCAAAAGATAATATACATTTCATTTAGTGTAAAAATTTGTACTTCAACCGCATTTATTTATTATAACCTTATACGTATTTCGACATATTTACAGGGTTTATTTAAAAAGTAAACAGATTGATTTTTTAAATTTTTTTTGAATAATTAATTTCAATTATTAAACAAATTGCATAGAGTAATGGTTATAATACTAAACTTATTGATACATTAATTAATTAAAAAGATTATAATCTAGCCATTTAAAAAATTTATCCGAATACCCTAACTTCGTTCGATACAATTAAATATGCCCCGATCCCATATTTTGGTGACAAATCAGAAGAAAATGCTAAAATTTTAAACCAAACAAATAAATATAAAGTAAGTTTTAATTTTGACATTAGAAAATAATATTGCTCAAAAACTGGCTATATATGTATATATTTTTTTAATTTCGTAGGCTAATAGAGTCATGAATAAGCTACGTTAGTCGTATACCAGCTCGTTAAGTTCTCTATGAAAAATTTGGTTTCAAGGCCTATTTATTAAAAATGAGTTGTCAGATCAGGATTAAATTTGGTATTGCAAATACGCAAGGGGTGTACAATGTTACAAATTACAAAAATTTTTGGAGCTATTTAAACTGTAACAAAAATCTGACATATTCAAAGAGATATTGGTCAAAAACTGGCCACACGACTTTTTAATATTCTGTAGTCATCGAGCTGAAAACAAGCTACAATTTGGTTGTGTCCTAACCAACTATTTGCCTGTGACGCCTTCTATGATTTTTTAAGACTCTAAACATTATTTTCTTTTATTTAATAAAAGGGAATGACAAAACAGTTCTGTTACATGAATAATTAAAAAAAATTTAATGTTTTGCCGAGGAATTTGTTCTTCCGTTTTTGATTTTTTTTAGCTCCAAAAAGTTATTTTCTATTAAATCAAAAAATAGAGTTTTTTCCAACATAAAAAATTGCAACGGAGTGTTAGTTTCATTCAAATGTCTCTCTAAAGCTTGTGGGTGATATTTGTTTATGGCTTAGACCGAAGCATACAGCGTAACGGCGCATTACTGACTTACCCAGTTGTCTCGACGTTGGTTTGAGCACTTTGTGTTTTATAACCAGCATTTAAAAGCAATGAAAGATTCTCAAAAAATGTACTATTATTTTTACGCGAAAGCTTTCTATAGTATTAACACTATTTTATTATGTGGTATATTCTTATAATGTAGCTATGCTCTCGGTACAGTGTGGTAAGAATGGTGGGATATCATAATAGTCAATAACCACAACAATGTTGACGCGTAAAACGGTAATACAAAAATACTTTTAAATATTATATGATAACTAGCAATTTTTAGGTATAGAAAAGTCCAAGCAAATAGAAAATCGCTTATTTTTTATATATAGCATTGACGGCAACAAATAATTGAAAATTATTTTAACAATGAAATTTACGATACGGTTTTCTATTTTTACCTATTTAAAATAATTAAAAACTATTATTAAAATTTAGTTCTCTATTTATTGCTATCATTTGGTTAATTCCATGTTACATATTTCGAAACACTTTTCTATACTGAAAGTCAAAATGCTTCCTATTTAGTTACTAGATACACTAAGTACTGTATTGTTTCTGTTAATTGCATTAGATTATACAGTAAGGTTTAAGCAAACCCCAAAGTTCCTGATGCAGAAGTGTAAACTCTCAAACTTCTTCAAAGCGAGTATCTTAATATTTATTAATTCTAAGTCATTTGGACCTTTAAACCAAGTTAGTAAAGCGTTACCTTATAATTAATTGTATTTTGAGTTTTTCTTTTTTAGACTTTCTAGTAAAATTTACAGTAACAATTTCTACATTCACCATTCAGAGTACTTCGTAGTAACTGAAGAAATAAAATTATCTATTATCGCTATGTATTATACTGAAATTTTTCTTAAAATTTCCCGTACCTAATACCGATTAAATCGTTCATTTATTTTTCTTTCTTCTTTAAGCTCTAGACGGCCACTAATTTTAGAAAATGTTGTATTTAATGCCTGAATACTCAACAAGAAAATATTCAATCAGCAAAAGTTAACATATAATTTATTAGCCATTAATAGGTATAATGATGTGATACAAAAATATTTTTTAATATATGAAAATATTGGAATATTGTGAAATTTCCAAATGTTATTCCTGAAAAACTTTGCACGCCATTTTTTTAACACAAAGCTTGCAGTCTACTACCAATTTGATTTTACTAATCTTCTAAATTTTACTCTAATTCCCTCCGGGTATTGCTGAAAAAATTAAAATTGAATTTTTCGAACTATCGATATTTAAAAAAACATTTTTCATTTTTTGCATAGTTTTGATAATGCTTCAAATAAACTATTTATAACGATTTTTGGGCCGAAGTCTGATAAGCCCGGTATGTTTGTGTGTTTACGTTTCATATTTTAGCATTTACTGTCAGTACAGTTACAGCAGTTACAGCAGTCGTAGTAGCACAGTGTTGACGAGCTGAGGTGCGGCATCTCATTACACAAACTATCGCAAGTTTAAATCCCCGCTGGGGTTTTACCTTGTTTTAAATATATATTTTTCAATTTTTGCCAAAACAATTCTTAAAACGTAAAAAGCATGGGAAAGTACCAGCGACGTGTTCCGCCCATTTCTAAATGTTCAGACACAGATGTAAGGTGCAGTAGATGTTTATGAAAGGGTTTAGATGTAATTTCATAATTGGATTCATGAGTAAAGATTGTTAGTAAGCTGTTTCCACCGCAATGACTGCCTAATTGTGTGCTATAATATTTGCATCTGTGATGTTATAAAGTTAATGTTTGTTTACGAGAATGAGGCGGTAGCAATAAAAATAAACGTTAAGGGTAAGAACACCTTGTTAGCGAACGGTGAACGTTACGAATAACACGGAATATTTGTAATTATATGCCGACAACGTTTTTACGACGGTTCGAAAAAGAAAATTGCTCACTGCGCCCTACATTATAATTCGCTTTCGATATCTCTTCGCAATTTCCTTAATCAACAAAGAATCATCAATTAGTCAACCCACTTATCTTTCGAAACAAGCTTGGTTCAGATAATTTCTAAAGTTTTCAAAAATATTTCTTCAATGTTAAAATAACACTATAAAGGCATCAACGGATCTGCACAAACTTTAAAGAAGAATATAATTATTTCTATAATAATACTATTTACTTTTAACGTTTTCTTTTGGAAAGAAGCGTTCGTTTAATTGAAATCGGATTAGGTGAGCCTACTTTGAAGTAGTGCGTAGTATTAACAGTGAAGTGAAAAAATCTGCGTGTGTCACGAAATCGGAGAGAACAGGGCGCCTTGTTTAATTTAAAGGCCTCTCTTGGGCTTTTCCGGTAAAGAAATTCTATAACGAATGCCAATACACAAAATAAAGCTGACACAGCCGTTGATGTATTGTATTAGGTCTCAGATTTCCCCACAGAAAACGGATGCCTCTGCTTATTTAACATGCATTGCTAAACTTTGCGTAAATCTTCATGTACGAAGTGTTATAAATACTCAGTTGCTTTCACCATATGCATATTACACATAAATATGTGCATACATAGTACGGTCAACTTTATGCATTTTTATTCTCCTTTGTTCTTTTAACACGCTTAATTAGAATTTATACGGTAGCGCAAATTTTTCTGTTCAGCAGCAAAGTCGCTTCTGTGAGTTGATATGTTTTATACACGAAAATAATTAGAAATGCGCTTTACTAAAGCTTTTTCTCCCCAGGATGTCAATTTTTTTGTTCTCTTTAACACTTGTCTACTATTTTCTACATAAAAGGATTATTGATGATGAGGATGACACTGTACCTGTTTTACTTTTATCAATGGTTTATCCACATACACTGCCAGTACGTATATTTTGCGGTATAATATACCAACTTTTATTATATCCACCACACAACTCAACATTGCCTTGTCAATCACTCTGCTTTTTATAACAAACCTACAATTTTATAGCAACTTTTTTTGTATTATGATATTTTGCGAAGTATTAAATTTTTGTTAGCCTTTACGGTCTTTAATTATACTAGCTAGTTTTATTAGTCTTGTTTTATAGAGCTTTAAGAGCGCGGTTATGAGACGATGGCACGACTGCAGCACTTAAATTGCCAAAGCTACTTCTACATTCAGAAAAGTTAGCTCACAGTAAATGTGCTTTAATAATATTATACAACATTTGCAAAGTTTACTATTTCAATTCAGCAACTGACGCATAGGTATTTTTAAACCACATTCTCATATGTTCCCAATATGGGAATGCATTGCAATCCTGAATAAATCTTGAGTTTTTGACGAAAATAGAGGTTTTGGACCTCCAAGTACTTAAAAGATTAGATTTTATAAACTGTCTGTGTGTCAAGCTCAAAATGGCAAGATTCTGCTATAATAGGTATATAATTATTTAATTAATGGTTATATTGCTCATATGCGATAGTAGAACGAGAATCTCAAGGTTTATGATTCTTCCTTCTATCTACTTTTTGTTTTTTTTCTATACTTACAATAAGTACAATGCTGCCCGCCGCCAGCCAACACCCACCCTATGCGTATTTGTAACCCTTTTCAAAGCGAAGCCTCTAGAAAACCTACAGCAGTCGAGCATATCAGCGACATTCTGGTCTTATATTGGAACCTTTAGGGCTAGGAATTTATTATATTAAGGGCTATGCGCTACGCCCGTTTTTTTAATTAACAGAGAAGTGTAAACTAATATCTCACTATTTATTAGCAGGACGTGAACGAATTACGCGATTTAAGACACTTATGTGCATATAAACTAGCTAAACTCATGGGCTACGCTCCACTTTTTTTGTTAACTTTTCTAATGATAAATAAGCTGCGCCGAGATGTACGATATGTACTTAATGCCTCCAGCAATATTGTATATATACAAAATACGCAAGGAATTAACGATTATGAAAAAAATGAGTGAAGCATTTCGCGTGGACTTTCCTATACTTACATTTTCATATAACTAATCACAACTATTACATCACATCTAACTAGGAACTGTTTAGAGTTGTGTAGTATTTAAATATAAACCCCTAATCCATCACTACAAAAAAGACAAGTAACAATAGTCATAACTCATAAACTACGTGAGTAGCAATTTCAGGGTGATGACATGCACAGCGGTCGGCTTCTGCCTATCATGATGTAACTCTATGTTAGGCACTGCATGTTTCGTTATCTACTTTGTCCACTCTTCAGTTGTCATTGATGTTCCTATGCTGATTACGTTGCGACGGATTTTTTTTAAACAACGAGTTTTGATTTTTTGTAAAAATATACTTCGTGATTTAAAAAATACCAAAAAATAAAGTTCCTAATTTAATTTTTGAGCAATTTAGCTTAAATAGAAATTTGTTGTTGGGTCCCCCGTTTATTAAAGAGAGGAGCATACATTTTCGATTTTAAAAATTCATAGAAAGCGTCATCTAGCAGTTAGTGAACTAAGACACAAACCAAATTGTAGCTTATCTCAAAATCGTGTGGCCAGCTCTTAAGCGATAGTTTTTGTAGACATTACCAAAATTTTGAAAATATTATTAATTCATAGCTCTTAACTTTTCAAAAATGTTTGTGCACAGTAACATTGTGTCTTTATCTATTACAATAAAAAAATTGAACCCGATCTGTCAACCTGTTTTGAGTAATAAGGCGCTCAAGCCAAATTTTCAAAAAAATCGTATCAGCCACCATTTTGAAACTAGCAAGTTTAGAAATAAGCGTTAGATTTGCGATTAGATTAGATCTTCAATAATATTCCGATTTTAGATTAAGAAAATTTGTTTTCCATATCGAATGCTATCATAAAGATTTTTTTTTAATTTTATATTGTCCGTTAATTTTTGATCTACCCCCAAATTCCAAAATTCATGAAAATGTAACCATCCGTTCAGTAATTATAATGCACCACACACATACCATACCCACCTAGCCACAGAGAGATATTTTTCAAAACACACTTTTGGGCTCCTGTAGGTCCAAAACATGTATGTATTTCCGTCAAAATTTCAATATCGAAATTTTCCATGAAATCAATACTGAAACTTATACTGAAAGTATAAGAAAGTAAAACCGCTGAACTTAATATGAGTAACTACTAACTAACCACGTTAACGTTTAATCTTATGTAGTAAAATTCCCACCCAGCGAAAGTGACATCAAATACAATTTTATGATTTCATTACATACAATATTTTTTGTAAATGTACCAATTTGTCTTTTAACTTGGTTCTGTTAATTAGTGTTTTCAAGTTTGATTTTTACATTTGAAAGTCTTCCTAACTTGTTACGTCTAATTGTTTATGTGAAATTACAGGCTCTGGCTAAAGAATTCCTAGTTTATTAAATGTCTGTTTTTGATCCTTATTAATAGTGTTTAGTAATGTTAGTCGAGTGATAAAATAATTCTAGAAAAGAAAAACACATTTTCAGATATTTTTCCTGTTAATATTTCAGCTTCAATAAGAGGTGTGATAAACCTTATATCAGTTAAACAGTACGCTTTACAGCGTGTCCTCCGCGAAGTTTGAGTTATGTAAACCCAGTTTTCTTAATCGCAGCGAAAACTGCAGTGGTCTGATACACATACTACATAGGAAAAAGCGCCTTATACAATTGACGCCTAAAGATCGGGTTTCTAGTAGCGGAGGCCCGTCGTAACTAAAAGTCAAGACAGGTGGAAGGGATCCAGATTTAATATATAGACGGCTTTTTCTATCTATTAAAGTCGGAGCAAGTATTCGTGGAGACCATGGTCTACCGCCTCTAGTCTAGTTCGTACGTTTTGATGTACCTGATAAATTACTGCTTTTGGCAAATCATTTCTAAATATTAGTACACTTGTTATCGGGTAGCACATTATTTTGAATACTTGAAGTCATTTTAAGTGTATGTTTTTAGGCAATTTCGTATTTGCTTATCATACCAGTATAGGCAACGAAATTCGAATTTCGAGATTTTAACAAAAACAGTTTTTTTGGACTTAAAGTAGCCAAAATCGTTTGTGGTAAATGCCTGTCTGTAGGTGGCTTTATGGTTAGATATGCATTGCCAATAATTTGTGAGCTATAAAAAATATTTTTCAAAATCCCCTTCACCATTTACTTTAAATTTTAGTGAAAGGTTATTATTTATTTTGTTCTCCAATTCTGTAATTGCGCGTTTTATGCCTTCTTAAACTCAATTATTTTTTCCGTAAAGTTATTATTTATTTTGTTCCCCAATTCTATAATTGCGCGTTTTATGCCTTATTAAACCCAATTATTTTTTCCGTAAAAATCAAAAACACATTTTTTGCCTTAATGCCGTAAGAAGAAACCGTTAAAAATTTTTCAAACTTTAACTGTTCTGGCATTCTTATAGGACTTCCAACTTTAAACGAGTTGTACAACTAGCAACCTTAGGCACGCGAGCTTATTGGGAGTATTCTGATCTTACGTGGTAATTGTTGGAGCTATAAATATGTTTGAAAATGTAAAACGAGTTGAATTTTGAAGAATGAGAAAGATGAAGTGCTTTGCCCATTTTTATTCTTTGAGCAGAGAATCTTAGACTATTTGTGGTATTTAAGATTGTTTGGTTGTAGTCTCAACGAAAATGTATAATACAGTTCGGTTGAAACGGTTAGGTGTGAAATTCTCTGTCAAAAACCATTCCAAATTAATATTCATAGTGCGACACTGACGTGTATGTGAGCTGTATGCTTCTGGCCATCGACGATAAGGTTGTTTTATGTTTTAGTCGACACTGCATTCCAAATGTACTAGATACAGCATGTGATTTGTAGCCCCTTTATTTAAAAAAATATTTGTTGAAACTCGCAGTGATATGAACCGAAACACAGTTTGCACACACCGTATGTAAATATTGCCAAAAGTTTGCATCGAATACTCTCGCGCATAAAATAGAATTAGTAAGAAATGTCTTTAATCAAACAACCTCTAATTGTTAACATACGTGATCTGCATGTTCGTATGCGTCTACATCGATAAAGTCGTCACTAGCCTTTTAGAGACTCAATTTAGGAAGATAGGACTAGGACACAATAATCACACCAGGAATACTATTCCTTGAGCAAACATGGATAAGCACAGTAGCGGTTTCGTTGTGCCTTAGATTCAAACATTTTAAACAGTAAGGTTACACCTCATTTAAAGCTCTTTCTCTCTCTCTCTGCATTCTGCTTATGATTGATTGAGGCAAATTTTTTTAACTGATTTAATATAAAGAACCACATACATTCAGAATTATTTGCAGGAGTTGTGGATAAGGTATTTTGACGACCAGAGGGCGCATATTTCAATAAACTGCTTAGATAATTTCATGTCAATTTCCGTTTTACTATTGCACATTTAATGTAATTTTAACATTTAACATAAAAGAGTTAAACCTGCCACCGCTTTACACCTGATAAAATTGGAATAATAACCTGCACTAGGTAGAATAGAGAAAGCTTTAGTACTAGGGTCAATCTAACCATCCTATTATTTTAAATTTCATTTATGACGCACCTCTTTGTGCCAAAATTAAAATTTTTTAAAAGAAAAAATAGTTTTAAAGAAAAAGATTTATTTATTATTTATTCCTTTTTATTTTATATTTTCCTCTAAATTATCTTCTTTTCTCAATAAAAATTTTTTATTCCTTTAAAAAATAAAAGTTCTTTTTCTTTATTAAAATATCTGTTTCTTTATAAGAGTTCGTTAATATATATACCATTTGGCAACATTGCGTTTAAACTTCAATATTCTGTGTTACAGTGTTGTATATTTTATTTGATATTTTTACCTGTGATACACACAAAATGCGGAGCAATTGTCTGCCTCTCATTTGGGTAGCCTATTTTAGTGCATTTCATATTAAGTGAATTCTTGTTAATTATGAAGTGTTAGCTTCAGCTGGACTTTCCCATACTAGATATTAATACTTGCTATATTTGCAAAACTGTTATTAAAATTACAGCTGATTAGATGCGCTTCGGATTTCGGACTAAAAATCGATATAAAGAGTTTATATAAAGAGTTATCAAAAATATGCAAAGAATGAAAAATATATTTTTTAACTAGAACTAATTGATAGGCGTAGTTGAAATCACGTAACTGCCGGAAAACGCGTTGTTGATATTAAAAAGTATCGTTTTTTTCTTTAATTTTTAAAATAGCTGAATATTCTTGCTGATTTTAATAAACTACTTCAAATAAGTTATCAAACTTAAAAAATTATAACGATCGGCTGTTGCGTTTTTGAATAAATAATTAACCAATACCAAATTTTAAAAAATTCTTGGAAGGCGTCAGAGTAAAATTAAAAAAACAAATTTGTAGTTCACTGCAAGCTCTATCGGCCCAGGAAGCTTAAAAAATCGTGTGGGCAGTTTTGGAAAAATATTTTTTTATGCATTTTTAAAATTTTGAAGCATCGCCGTTACGATCGATCGTTTTCAGATTTTCGAAATTAATTTTACTTTATCGTATACTTTTCACGAAGGGATCTCAAACAGGTTTTAATTGTTCTCGATCAGACAACTACTTTTTGAGATATTCAAAAAGCACTAGCGGCCGCTATTTTGAAGCTAGAGAATTCGTTAAAAAAGTTTTCAATTTGCCTTAAGTTCTTCTCTTAGTTTCCGTGCTCAAATTTCCAAAATTTGGAAAAAAGCGCTACCTAAAAAACATGTCTAACTTCCGTTTCCGGTTTCGGATTTTTTGAAAAGCGTAACTAGAATTACGATTTTAGATGTAACTCTCGATTAAAAATTTCATCAAAATCGCTTTTAGAGGCGTCACCCACCCACTCACTCACCCCTAGCCTATACCGAAGGTATGGGAAAGCAAAAATGACAGGCAGACGATAGCTCTGTCTTTTGTGTTTATCAACTCGAGCAGTTTAAAATAAAATATAAAAAACTATAAAAAGAATATTTAAAGGAAAAAAAGAAGGAAGACTAATTTTAACAAAGAAAAATAACTTTTAGTAAAAAATTAGAATAAGGAATAATGAAAAATGTTTCTTGTAAGAAAAATGTTTTTAAGAAGAAAAATCAAAGAAAAATGTGAAATAAACAAGTATACACAAAACAAATTCTTTTTCTTTAATACGTCTTCTTTCAGAAATTTTATTTTTTGTTTAAAAACTTTTATTTTGCTTTACACATTCTCACAAGGGGCGTCTTATAATCACATTGGTCACATCTTTTAAAACTTAGTTGTAAAAAGTTGATTGTGGAGGGGGGGGGGGGTATTTTACGAACTATAGATACAATATTTGCATACTTATATGCAAGTACTTGTTTATGGTGGTCGAGTGTGTGCGCGTGTTACCGTGCGCGCACGTAGATCTAAAACTGTAGTTTTCGAAACTTAATTAACGAAATGAACTCTAAATTGAATTTCGTGTCTTAATTTTTATCGAGTGTTCATCGTGTAATATTCTGTAATAGGTGCAGAATCGTCGGACGTTCTGCTAGACAACTTCTGACAAGTTGGATTTACTAAGATTCCAGCACGTCAATATTTGGTTTCCTGTTAAATGCTTTGTAGTCTTTCTGACGCTGGTTTAGAACCATTGTTCATACGTGAGCAACATGAGTTTCTGCGTCAAATTAATTTACTAAAAATAACGACAAGATGATGAAAAAATTTGATGATAACAGAATAATTATTATTATTAATTAGTTATGTATATTTGCTCTCTATTCATGTGTAATCGACATTTTTTTAAATTCTGGGGGAAGTGTAATGACCTGCTGAACTTTTTGCGGGTAGTTATTCTAATTTAAACATGAAAACATTTAAAATTATTTCGCGATCCTGTCAGTGAAGAAGAAGAAACAGCGATTTTTTTTATTAGGCTTACTAAGTGCTAATCTGCTTCTTAATATTACTGTTGGTGGTTTATATTCAATATTTTTTTTCATTAGCATTACTAAGACTATATATTAATTGCCTTCAAAATATAAGAGAGCTAAGAAATTTTGCATTAATTACTTTCTTTATTTAACATCTTAATTTTGTTAGGGCTTCAATAATACTTGAAAACACCATTCCACCAAAATTAATCTTACGTGCGAACGGACAAATTTTCTCATCAAAATCGGTGACGGTCATAAAAGAGCCGGGTTTTACGGAGCATTAAAGATGAGAACAAAGTCGTAACCCTTTCTAACAAGGCTATACCGTCCAAGAGCCAACAAACCTGAGTTCACATCTATAGGACGATTACTCAATTATTACTACATTAATTTATATTATGTGATTTCTGTCGCTTTTACTTTAGTACCTTACAATTAAATAGGCCATTAGAACTAGAAAACGACTTTTAATTTATTCTTATTATTACACCACTTAAACCACTAGTAATATGATTAAAGTAAAGAACGCCGTGGCGTATTTACATCTAAATAAAACCGCAAAATCTGTCTATTTACCTATATCGTACATACTTAACATTTAATATTTTGGTAGTAATACTACTTTGGGACCTCTTAGTTTAGGATTGATTGCTTAGAACTCCTTGCCATAAAAGTTTTTAATCAACCAAAATAACCAATCAGAAACGTATGAATATTTATATCGAAGCCCGGAAACGTGCTTCGAATATCCAAGTTTTGAGGCTAACCCCTAAAATACTTTCTGTTTCACTATTCTGTACGTATGGGGGCAATTTTACTTTAATAAGTTGTTTTATGGGTTTCGGGGAAATGTTATAAACGCTCCTTCGCCAGTATTTACCTCAAAATATTTTTCAACTCGGAAATAACTTCTAGATGTTTTTTTAAACTGCGATTCATGTGGTGATTGAAGCTCACACCATTAAACTGAATTGGTTAAAATTATTATAGTTTATCATTTCTATTTCAACGTTTCTTTAAGTAAGACTTTTTACTTGCTTATGCTTTTAGTACAGGAAAGTATTGATTTTATGAAACTGTTCGATTTGAAAAGAACTGTTTTTTGTCTAACGGTGGGCGTATAAATGGGTACGTTTGTTGGATTGTTTCCACATATCTTCGGAACGAATTGTCCGATCCGAATGTGGGGGTATATCAAAAAGTCATCGACAAAATAAGCTTTAAAAGAATCCGAAGTTTGAAGTAGAAGTGTTTTAGTAAGTAGTAAGTAAATCCAACGGCTATTTTTTCCCTAATGGGTCACACTTTGATTGGCGTCCTACTGCGCTAATCTTTCTTTGACACCTTTTAGGAATTCTTGAAATTTGGAAATTAATGCTCCTTTATTTAATAATCACCGAGCGATACAAGATTTCTGCTTAAGCTGAATTGAATATCAGTCATACCGAGAGAGGTAGCTTTGCGGTTAATGCTTTCGCTTTTCATTCGAGAGGGTCTGGGTTCGATTACCGGACCGGCCGATTGTCTTGGCTCAGGTTTTTTCCGCGGTTTTTCTGAGCCAAAAGGTGAATACTGGAACGGTACTTTTCGCGGACATCTTTTTTATCCTAACTCCTTTTTCTAACCCATCCTTACCATTATTTCTCGGCTGAAGAGGGGCTTAGAACTCCGGTGCAAAGTCCGAAAGACTCCTATAGCGGACCATCCCTTCACGGAGAACAAACCGACACCAATTTTCCTTCGTTTCTTTAAGTAATGACAATAACTACATTTAATTTTTACTTTCACATACTTTTAGCATAACAATGTATTGTGATCGTGTAAATTCTTGATTCTGAGACCGAAGTACCCGTTTTGTATCTTCAGGAACCAAATAACGCGGTTTTTTAAATATCGGTCTGTAAGTGTGCGTAACGCTCAAAATCCAGGAGCTACTAGACCGACCGTAGTGATATTTGGCACATCTAGGCATAAAAAACTTTCATTCGGTCAAAACTTTTGATTTACGATTCGGAACCGGAAACGGAAATTAGATGCTTTTTTCAGTATAATTTTTTTTGAACACTTACAGTGTTCGACAAAAGCATTTTAGATTTGTCTTCAAAATGGCGGCCGCGAGTGCACAGATTGGGTTCAAATTTTCTATCGTCATAGCCCTATAGAGACACAATGTTGCACTATGCACAAACATTTTTAATATGATATAAACTATAAAATACCTATTTTTAAAATATTGGAAGTTTAAAAAAAATTACGGAACTATTAAAACTGTAAAGTAAAAACATTTTTAAAATTTGGACTTTTGGGTAGAAAAAGACTGCTCAAAAACTGACACACTAGTCTTTAAACATCAAATATTTATTTCTTCATATTTAAAAAATGGGGGAAAATAAAAAAATTCTGATTAAACTGAATTGCTCATGAGTGATGGTAGAATGTAAATTAAAACTTAATTTTGAAGTACAGGTACTTATAGGGGCTATTTATTCTCTTCTACCTAATTCTAGCTGATGAATTTGCTCTGCTTTTCTTTAATACCGAAAAAACTTTTTTTAAAAAAGAAACAAAAATCAATTCTGTTTTCTAAAAAAAACAGAAAAATTATGGGTTGTAACTTAGTCAGGTATACTGAATAAGGCGTCTAATGCTCTAGGCATTTACCGGTTTACTAAAACGCTCTTCGCTCGCTCTGCAGTGCTATCTTAACCACCGTTGTACCGTACGACGTTATACAAATATGCTTCAGCAAATACGGTAAGTAATAACAAGAGTAATAAGAAGTATGAGTCAGGCGGAGTATTTCGCCCATTTTTAAAGAAGCGGCAATATTTTGTTGGGTTAATCTTCCCACGCTCTTCCCCAAATATTTGGCGGAAGTATTTATTTTAACTATAATTCACAGACGATCTTTTCCTGAAAAATCAATAAACGTTTTTTTTTTTCAGAAAAAGCATTTATGCAATACCTATTGCCACTCAACAATATACTGATTTTTTAATAAATAAATATACGTAAATGACACATCAATTGACCGTTCTGCTCTGAATACCAATAGTGAGCGAAACAATTTGATAAATTAACGTTTTACCACTTTAGCGTTTGGTTTTATAGTTCTATTTTATACGTATAATTATTTATAACGCGTACTACAAACGCTGCATGTCATATTTTATTAAGGTGTAAACTATAACATTACGCCATAATTATTCGATTAACAGAAACAGAACAACTTAGGCTATAATGTCTTAAGGAAGCAAGCGAAGGGTTCGTGTATAATGCGTAAATTCAGTAATTAAGTTAGAAATACGGCTATAAAACTATAAACTAATGAAGGGTTGCGGTAAGCGTACAATACTATATATTGGAGAGAAGTTGACCTAAATTTCGAAGACATTATAGTCCCTTGGCATAGCAAGTACAAATACTGAGCCCCTAATGCCGGGAAATTTGTCGTCTAACATAAGTATAATGAAGTTTACTTAGTCTGCGTTGCATTCAAAGGTTAATTAGACTTCTATGTTCGCTGTTTTGTTTTTACGTATCTATTTTAATTTAAAGATGAAAGCGCATTATTGTTACTTGTAGAAATTATCTTTTTGTCTCCAAACTCAATGCCGGATGAAGCAACTTTATGGTTAGAATAGTTTTACCAATTCTAACTGAAATAAACTTTCCTAGTTATAAAATCATAGAAATCTAGCGTAAAAAGTTAGGAATGAGTGGCAAAGTTAGAAGCTCAATGAAATTACAAAGTTTCAACTGTAACGACGACACTCTTCAATCACATTTGTGATAAGCTTTAATTTTTGAAGTTGCTCTACAAAGTCTTGTGATAATTTGATGAAACTTACATAAAAATCAAATCCTCGAATAATTGAATAACTTAGTATAAAAGATTCTTATTTCTAAACGTTTCAATGTAACTTGCAATTCGACTCGTGGATCAATGTTGATGGACTAAGTCTATCGAGTTTAAAATTAGTTTTTTAATCCGTCTTCAAAGTGAGTACCTATCACCGCTTTATAAAACTTTATAACCTATTTCTACAGAACAAGCTGTTAAACCCTGCAGCAAATAAATTGCTTTTCTTGTGTTAAACTATAAAAATCAATGTCTTACAACGATTAGTGGTGTAGATACGCCATATTGGATATCATAGCCGATGGCTGACGTAGATTGATGAATAGCTACCCGGTACCCCCTTTGCCGGATTCCCGCTGTTCCGGTAAAATCCAACGTGTGTCATCTCTCACGTATCACCACAACATGCAATGCATTCACTCTTTCTTATTAAAACTGTACTTTACTTTGAATACTCTCTCAAATGCAGTTCGTCGTTTATTACGCATACTATATCTTTCACTTATCAAACATCCCGATGCTTGCAGTACTTTTACTTATGTTTTTTTTTAGTAATATGTCCAACTCTATGTGTAATAGATCACAAATATTAAAAAGTAACCGTAACGTTTGCTTTGGTATTTATTTAAACGTGATTGCATGCGTTAATGGCAAATAAAACACAATCATTTCTACGACCATATTCCACAGCAAAAATCAATTATAACCATGGGTTCCTTAGACAGTTTTGATATGTGTACTACGATAAAATCTAACAGATATGAAAATACCGTTGCAGCCAAAAACATTACAACAAATTTATTAAACAAACTCTAATAATCTGCAAAACCCTGCTACCTAGCAGCCACGTAGCCCCGGAACCAGCACCCCGCATTGCTTAACACTAGCGTACTGAGCAGTCAGGGTGAGTGTAACCATGATAACTCAGCAACAGTTGGCTGTCCAGAATCATATTCTTGAGTGGTCCCTTCGTGCAAGACTACACGACTACGCGCTGCCCAGATCGGGTGGGTAGTCGGTCTGATCATAGTAACCGGTACCGAATAGGGTCGGGAATGGGAGCCAGCAGTTTTCAAGCATGAGATG
Organism: Ctenicera cuprea; assembly: GCA_958336395.1. Taxonomy (NCBI): domain Eukaryota; kingdom Metazoa; phylum Arthropoda; class Insecta; order Coleoptera; family Elateridae; genus Ctenicera; species Ctenicera cuprea. Next base: position 13,692,430 of record OY284496.1, on the reverse strand, counting down.
GTGCAGCAAAACCACACTTTGAGGGCTCTAATACCAGCTGGCACATCAATACTTCCTAACGTCAGCTACAGTTGAAGAGTCTCTACAACATCCAGTGTCTCCAAAGGGTCTCCTCGACACAGAACACTGGGACGCCGCCAGTGAGCGGGTGCTTAACTATACCACAGCAAGCGGCTTGTTGCTTAGGAGTTACTACCTATCCTGGGAGGAAGTAACATTTCATCCCGTGAAATCACTAAACCAGACTCCCATGGCCGCAAATAAGAAGACCTTAAACTTCTCTACAGAGAGATAGACGTACCGGAGTGACAGCAAACGCAAGCTCGCGCCTCTTTCAAACTGAGGAACTTTCAACGTCTCATATATATTAAACTCATGAAATTGTTGGCTGTGCAGTAGCCACCATCTTTGAAACTGGTCTTTATTTGGTTTTGGAAACCAGTTTTAACTTATCAACCGCTGTTAGAAGTTTACATAAATAGACTGTCATAGAAGTTTCCACAGAAACGTACGAAAAAAAAACTTGTCATTTTCCTTTTCTATAGTTTTAGTATAAAGCAATATTGATTTCATGAAAATTTTATAAATCGAGATATTGACGGAAATACATGTTTTGGGCCACCAGGGACTCAGTAAATGTTTTTAAAATAATGTTTATCTGTCTGTCGGTGATTGTAGGTTGAATTTATCCTCATAACTACTGAACGGAAACGTCGATTTCGATGCGCTTTGGAATACAGAAGTATATCAAAAATTCAGGGACAAAATTAGCTTCTGAAAAATTCCGAAACCGAAAGCAGAAGTTAGACATATTATTTGTACAATCTTCTTAAAAACAGAATTTTGCAGATTTAGAAATACAATCTGATAAATACGGCCTTTTCACAAACTTTATAGATTCAAAATGGCGGCCGCTAAAAATATTTTAAATGTTGAGTCCGACTCCTTATTTATTACTCAAAAACGAGTTTGAACGGCATAAACTTTAATTATTATTACAGCCCTAGAGGAACACATTGTGAATTTTTAAATGAACAAAAACTGTTTAAAATAAACTATTAAAAATAAATTATTTCTGAGTAATGGTAGAATAAGATTCAAAACTGGATTTTTAAGTACAGCAATATTTAGGGGGTAAATTTTTTTTTCTACTCAATCTTGATTCCGAAACTTTTTCTTTGGTCTTTGGTATTATTTAATCTTAGGAAATCTTTTTCTAAAAAATTCAAAATACTATTCCTTTTTCCAAAATTTCAATAAATTGGCGGTTGCCCGACAGCTTTTTTTTAAGTGCACAGACTATGATTGCTGCTTCTTTACCCACACAAATTGCACAACGAGCTTTTTGAAAGTCTTTAAACTTTTAAATATTAAAAAATTAGAAATGCACTTAGAATGTAATATTTATAGAAAAAGAAAGATTTTACATCTTCTTGTGATTCGATTTCTTCCCGCAAAAGGTAATGTGAAAACGAAAAGTTCTAGTGGGATTTTAATGCCACTGTTTGGCAATCCTACCAGGTATAGCGTATGCGTCGCATAGTTAGATTGACTGTTACCTACTAAACGCCAGATGATGGAAAAATCGTTAATGAATGTGTGAACAGTTTTTTATACCCTTTTTTTTAATAATAAAGTAAAAATACACAGTACCTATTCGCTATTTTTAACCTACTTTTTTGACAGGGAATCAATAAGAAATATTTTACGTAGAAATTGAACGTAGCAGTCGGGTCAATACAACAGAACATAATTGTAACTGTTTGTGACTGGTATGGTATAATTATACTGCTGCTTTAGAATACTTATGGGAAAGTTAAAATAGGGGCTCTTAGACTAAGGCAACCGCGGAAGTATATGAGAAAGCCACCTAAAAGTACACAGCAGAGGAGACCTTGCAATTGAGCAGGAAACAACGGAGAATAATAACACGACTTCAGACAGGACACTGTTGCCTCAGAAAATACCTCAACAGGATTGGCGTGGAAGAGGATCTAACCTGCAAACTATGTGAAGAGGAAGACAAAATCTCAAAAAACATTCTCTGCAAATGCCCTTTTCTGGACAAAAGATCAAAAACTTAAATTATTTTTTATAAAAACACAGAGTAATTGCGAACTCGGACTTATGACGTTATGCTAAATAGGTCATGGTTAGGACTTGGCTTGTTTTGACTTCACGTTACATTATGTCTTGTTTGTTGCACGATTGGTATCTTCGTATCCTGCAACAAATAGAATGTATCTGTACGACGTGTTGCGTCTGCCCTTTGCGTAATAAACGTGCATGTATTTTACTGTCATTGATGTTGGTGTTACAACCTTGTACATGAATATTGTTAAATGTAGAAAAATCAAAAGTTTCTAAAGCACAAAAAAGTCTGGAAGAACTACTTCGCTTATTTATTGAAAATGTAGATCTTCAAAATGTTAAATGTTTTCAAATGTGTGCCTACTGATTATAGGTTTTCCGTCATATGATTTTTACAAAAATTTGGTTCCAAAATTAACAATGTTGACATACAGGAGTGTGTGTTTGTATTATATGAATAGTTAATATGTAAAAGAATTGCATCTGATACCTGCAGTTTACCGAATTATGTGTAAGAATCAAGTGTTAACTATTTCATTTATCAATTTCTATTTAAATATGCAAAAATCATTTTAGAAATTTGAAGTGTGGGCAAACGAAGTACTTAGTCAATTTCTTAAATAAAAAACAGTACTATCCTAACTATTGGAATAATTGGTCCATAGTCTTAGAGCGCGGGCCCAAAAAGGCGCCAGGGCCAAGACGGCACCGGGCGATGTCTTATAAAATATATCGTTTTAAGTAGTTAAAATGCTTTTTTAGCAATGTATTGCTTTTTTCAATTTTATACAATAATCCGCTTAGTGGATCATAAATATGTTGGTGTGCTCACTAGTGGAAGCTAGGCATATACTGCCAGTATCGCTATCAATCTGCCAGATTAGTAGACAAAACATCTGGTGTGGTTGTAAGACAGTCTGAATGCGCCTGTGCTGCGTGCGCGTTTGTGTAAATGTTGGATAGAAACTGGAAAGTGTCCGCTAATGTTCGAAAATGATACGAGGCGCCGCTTTGCCTTTTAACCAACTTCAGACTCATGTATAAACCTGTACTGTAGCAGTGCTGTTGCTGTGTGAACTAGTGATGGTTCGTCTGAATGGCTTGATCTCATGATACTATAACTAAAATAGTTATAGTATCATGGCTTGATCTAGTACTTTATATTTTGTTTTGGGGTGCTTAAGTACACATTTTAGCCCAGGGGCTCCAAATTTTTTAGGGCGGCTCTGATGAAAAGGCAAATTTAATAGAAAAGTTTTGTTCTTTTGTTAAAATATATTTATACGTAAAAACATTCTTTTTGATTCGCATTCTCAATAATACAGTGGGCGTGAAAATATTCATATGTAGATATATGTTACTGTAGAGAATAACCAAGTTTCTACATGATTTTCTGATTTTTAAACTAGATTGGTAATAAATTCTGAAACACACTATACTTACGTGGATTATAATGTTTAAGGTGAATATTTCCATAAATTAACTCAACAGTGTCAGTTTACCCCTGATGATGATAGCTTTGCTGTCAAAATACGTATCAGGTATTTAGTTGTTTGTGTGGAATGGTGCTGTATTTTTCAAGTGTTGTTATTGTATAGTTCGAGTGTTCCTGGTTTAACAATAAACCTGTAATTTTTCGAAAAAGTTTTCGTGTTTCTCCGTACTTCTATACATGCAATAAGAGCTTTCGTAAGGTAGAAAAGATGTAAAACGATATATTCGTGAATCATAAAGCGCTTATATATTACGCAATTTGCAATAAGCTGCATATACACACGTCATTACGTGCACGACTGTGTAATATAATATTAAATTTATGAAGAGCTTGTTATTACTTTATTCAGAACTTGAACTCATATTTCTTCCAGCCATGTTCTTAACGATATTGATGATAACGACATTTTCCACACTTTTTTCGCAAAACTTGGTTTAGATAATTTTAGGGGAATATTTTTCAGCGGGTAATTAAGATTAATGAAGCAAAATTATTCAAAAAGAGGTAAGAAAATGAAACGCTACCCTTTGTTCAAGCTGCCTTTTTGTGGAACTCTGATCAACTTTTTGCATGTGTTTGTACAAAATTACAGCAGATATCGGAAGCTTTTATCTAAATATAAATTTTATCTCGTATTCTGTCACACAAATGAAATATATTACGTTGGAAAATTTCATTTAATGTTCTTCTCAAATGAGTGGAACGAATTTTAATCACAATAACATCAAATCATAACGAGTAATACATAATAATTGGAATGTATTGAATTATAACAGTTATATGTAATTACGGTTTGCTTAATTATTTTTAATTGCCCAGTACGCAAGCATATATACGATTATTTTGCTTAGCATGCAAATATAAACATTGCGCATCAATATTAATCCAACTAAACTTGAACTGGCAATTAATAATATTTAACGATATACTCATGTTAAAATTAGCGTAAACTTTCAAAAATTAAATTTTCGCACAATTAAAACCGACAGTGCAATACTTTATCGATATTATTTTTGTTATCAAAAATTTACATTTTAGTTAGGTAATTTTACATAAAACAATAAGTTTAAAACGTGATGTGTGTAAAAAAGTATTGATATCTAACTTTATTTGCATGTACAACCAAAGGGACGTTTGGTATTTGTAAATTTCGCTGAAACAAAATCACAGCGCTCGTATTTAACTTGAAAGCTCGTAATTTTGAATGAATATTTAAACTCCCGACAGTGATGGATTTGGTAACACCAGCAAGCGAAATGTTTAATTACACAAACCTAAAACTTTTTTTTGGAATTCGGAGCGCTCGGCCATAGTCCGACCAGGTCGCTCATGCAGGCGAATTTAGCAACAATTTTTAAAATCAGTTCCCTCCTAACCATACTCAAAAGTTTTGGAACTGGTTTCTATCCAAGATATGAACAATAATAAATTTTTGTTAAAATTACAGTCGATAGTAAATCTAATTCGTCATTGTTAGACTTGTCTGCGCAGCAAGCCATGTAGTAGACATAGCGAGCAAAAACCAGTAAAAAAGAACCGCGTGGTTTGATTGACTGTTAAATGTCATTATTTTGAAATTAATGACAGATAACGCAAATTGTGTAGGGGCGCAGATTGGAAGTAAAATGTAATGCTCTTTTGGGAATTTTTCTTACGGGAATATGCTTTAGAAATTGTTCTTATAAACATGTGCGATGTATCAAAGTAGACCTGCATCATTATTGATCAAATAATCAATAAACACAAAATAGGTAAAGAAAAGCTAAAGTATATATACTATAATCGTCATTTCATTCCTTTGCCATTTCTTTTATCTTGTCCCATTTTATTCTTGCTTCAGTATTGTTCGTAGGGAATCGTTCTACGTCTTCTGAAATCTGCTTATGAGTTATCTGTTATGTTCTTTTAACCTCTCATATTTGTCTTGGAAATCTGCCTTCTTTCATTCTCTACACATAACGTTGATTATTTTTGTTATTGGCCGAGTTTTAACGGGCTCATCAAAGCTAACTATGAATAGGCAAGGTATTTAAAATCAGCGTATATTTATTTATTTGTTTACAAATTGAGACACTGATGTCGCCACTAGTACGAGACACTAGATCGAACCGTGCGTAGGCATCCCTACTTCAAACACCGTTCTCACTACAATCACCTCACGTGACACAGAGGCTGAAAGTTGAGGGTACAAACACAATATCCCGGGATGGACGAATCGCTTTTGAGTCGAAGACACTTGGAACCAGTCCAAAGGGCCTATTCTCGACTCGTGCGGCAATTTTTTCGCTTACGTATATGACGCCATCCCGTACAAAATTACATGCAATGACTTCCGATACGTATACGAAAAATTTGACGCACGAGTCGAGAATAGGCCTCCAGATCCAGGGGCTAGTCCGCCAGATAGTGCAATCTGTACTTTTGATACTGCCGCGTGGAACGGGGAAGTTGTTGATCTGCTGTATCTTTCTCGGAGGATCAACTACAGCAACTAGTATTTTTCTTTCCTCATAATATGCCTAAAGTATTCAAGCTTTGTCTTTTTCACAGTATACGATACATTCAATGTGGTGTTCATTTTGTGAAGCACATCTTCATCCATGGCTCTGTCCATCCACGAAATACGCAGTATTTTGTTTGCCAGATTTATATTCTCTTTTGTCTCAAGTAGTTGATGCTGTCTCGTATACTGGTGCATGCAATACATGCAGAGTACTGAGAGCATGACGTAATAACTAAGCCATGCATTCGCGTATACAAAGGATGTTCTTGGTTAGTAGCGTAGTTACTGGATCTTCCTACAACAACCAGTACACCCTCCTCAACCAACACGCTTCGTTGAAGCGTAGCCTTAGCCATGGGCTACTCTTGTACTCTACTACTACTATATCTCATGTACGTGTGAATTCTTGTATACCTTTAATGTTAATATATTGTTCAAGCTCTTCGATAAGTTTTATTAATTAAGTAACAGTCACCAACATGAGAATATCGATAAAGTTAAATTAACCGGAAGTAATCAGCAGGACCAAATGGCATACGTGCTCTGCGTTTTTTCAGCTTAAATATTTTTTGAAAACGGTTTTACTTTTCCATGCGTTTAGTATGAAAAGTATTTATTTCATGCAAATTTTCGATTTAGAAATTTTAACGGAAAAAATAAGTATAGTATAAATTCTGACGTCTTCGTCTCTGTCCGCACTTAAAACTTTGTTCTGTAATTGTCATATTCGATTCTAAGTCGACTATATCCTGCTGACAATATAGTCGTTCGGAAATAACTGTTGCGGGAATCATCAAACGCCGTTGTAATTTATGAGGAACGGCGTGTAAAATATTTTTGCTGAGTTCAGAGTGAAAGTTGCAAAAAGAGGCGTATGAAAAGAAATGAAACAGATAGAGCACGATAAATCAAGGCCAAGAAGACGGGGGATGCAAAGCTGATGTGGCTATATCATTTATATTTTGTATCAATCTATGATGAGATAGGGGCCAGAGCAGACTTATCTTTCACGTTTTTCAGCTCAAATGATAAATGGCACAATACATTTTCCGTTTCCCGTACTGCCCGTATTGCTTGAATCTTGCATTCATGCTTGTCTCTGTGGAACTCGAGCGAATAATATCGCTAAACTAAATGCAGCTACTGTGTACTGTATTTGCAGATAGTCTAGAGAAATCCTTGCAGTATGTTTCCATAAATTGATTATTTTAAACTTGGCACTGCAATATATCGAATTTATTTCCAACGCAGCAAACACAAACTCCATAAACAGAAATTGTGATACTTTTATTTTAAATATTGGCAGTTATATTAACGTTTACTTTTCACTTTGATTAAAATTAATGACCTTAAAATTAGTCGAATGTATAGTTATCGATTGTTCCTGTATTTGCGTTTGTTGTGTAATTTGTGTAACTGGCAAGGGCCCGTGGTGTGCACAAAAATGCGGAGCATCGTAACGCCTACGGAAAGCTTGCGTAGACGACGAGTACAAGGAGAATCGCGTTGTTAAGCAACAGACGAATTTAGGGGAGTTATCGACCTGTAAGAGGACGCGATCTAAGTTGCTACCCCAACTCAAAATCAAATTCGTAGCAAATTGTTGACCAAATTGAATTTTAAAAGCTGTGCGTGTTTTTGGTATGTAGCTACCACTTAAATGTCAGAAACATTTATGAGTATGACCATAAATAAGTTCTTTGCATGAAGTTAGCCCATTATTGTTTGTTATTTGGGAAGCCTAAGCTTAACTGATGGAAAGATACAGATAAATTCTAATTTAGACCTAACAAAAGCGCTAAACTTTGCGATAAGGGGGTATACTCGAATGATTCAAGTAATAAATCTTTGTGACGTATAGGCCTGACTGATAGTTTATCCGTTGGGAGAAACATTTTGTTATTATTAATGCATACATTCTCACACTTTCCTTGCCGTTATTTACGTTCACATAAATTAATAGCGATAGTTAATACATGTTATAATTGACACAACAGAATTCTGTAATTCATATTTCTAATGCTAATCAACAATCCGTTTTCTCATAGGAACATCAATAAATTCTCATAGTCATTAAGCGAGACTAAAATAACGAAAAGGATCTAATGGTATTTCCCTTTCAGATGTAGCGCATGCTACAAAACATCTGGCCGTTTTTTTGAGAAATAAGAGTGCCATGTGATTCTTAAAAGAAGGTTGTAAAAATTTCATTATCCATTTGTAGCCTTCGTAAAGATCAGTAGCGCTTTTATACAACCAACCAAAAAACGCTTGGCAGACGAACACCGATTAATAAGAATATATTAGAAAACACGAACCACAACCATTCATTAAATAATCATCGGGTAAAGCTTTTAGCAATAATCACATCCTGTTTTCTTTTAGAACTAATTTCGAGAAAGCGGTATTGTCAGGATTCAAACAAAGAACTTCTTCGCTAAAGATAAATTAAATTAAGGGAGGACAACATGTAACGAATTGAGGTTAAACGAATATGGAAGCCTCTGAACGAGATATCTTGAAAATGTAAGATATCCCTCATAAACTATTTGTTGCAGTTTCGAAGTAGTTTCACAAACAAAAGTCTTCCTGGATTAAACATTTAAAATGTTCTTTCGGAGTAGAATAACAAAGTGAACTTATTGTATTTCAAACATATATTTTTAATATGCCATAAAAACTGATTTTTATCATGCACTCTGATATACTTTAAATCACCTTTTTGCTTACAATATGAATTTTCTAAACATCCGCCACTGGTTTGGCTATAAGGGTTGTGGTAGTAGTGCAGCTATTCGCCTGTCCTAGTGCCTCTGTTTTATACCCATTTCTGCCTTAGGACATAAATCAATAGGGCACGCCACATTTGATATCTCACGTGCTTGTCTTTGTCGGATTCGAACGATGTCCATTTGACATCTCTGTCCCTTTTAAAATAAGAAAGCCACTTTTGCATGCATGGAATAATACTAGGGGTATATTTTTATTGATGGCGGGCTTTCACGCTATGCCCGCTCTGCCCCCAGGAAATGGTAATAACTCAAATGGGCCTCTTTTATACTTTTCCAGCATCATTCAAATTGCCACAATACTTGTATTTAGATGTTGTGATTGTAGGCCCATCACGCTATGCACGACTGGTTTTTAAACTGTTATAATAACTGATATAGAAACTCTTCTAGTACTTGAAAAGAAACAATATTTTATAAAACTATTATAATTTTGCCTTCTAAATATTACGCTACCTTGGCTGCATCATTAAATGCTTCTTAAAGTTACACACACGACAAATTTAAATAAAATCAATTTTTTTGGTTAAAATTGATTTTTTTAAAATAATATTAAATGTTTATGAACTTTTTAAATTAAAATTTTTTATTTACAATTTAAGTAATATTACAGTATAAGACTAATAAATTTTTGTTGCATGTCAGTGCTGCATTTTAAACTTTAAAGGGGTCAATGCTGACCGACGTATTCAAATACCAAAGTAAGATTAGAAATTCCAAACCACCTAACAAGGCATATTTACTCATTTTAATTTCTAATTCTATTCATTCTGCGTCGTGGGGTGTCTGCACAGTACAAATTGCAAAGTTTTTCGCAAGTAATGTACTTAATCTACCAGTTTTACAATATTGATTTGAATCATGATTTTTTTAAATAATTTTATTTAAATTAAGTAATTTAAATCAAACACTCTCTGTGTGTGTAGAAGAGAGTATTGCGTTCAAGGGTGGATAAGTTTTATTTAAAACATTAATTTAAAGTTTTACAAACAAAGATATTTTTATAAGTTTATCAAATCTGCTGATTTTTAAATATATAAGCTGTAGGCGGTTATGCACGCTAAGCGCCAGTAAAGCATGTGTGGCAGAAAATTGAGAAGTTCTCTCAAAGGTCCAAGAAATTCACGAAATTCATCAAACGTTTCTTATAGTTTCGTAGAGTTTCATAAGTACGTTAATTCAATACCTATAGTCCTATAAGTGTAAAATAAAGCCCGACGTTTACAACGCAAGCATGGAAATACACATATCTGTACGTCTATAATTACCCGCTTGAAATCATATGGTACGTATACTCCACAACCGAACTACTCGTTTTATCTGACCAGCACAATTTCCTCTTAGTGCAGCTGTAATGAGAATCGTAGATGTTCTTTTACGTTGTACGTAGTCAGAAGCATTTCATTAAGTACATATATGGCTCTGGCTCTACTTTTGCATTTAATGTTTCTCCCGTATCGGCTGTAACTTCATGAATCAGCAGTTTAAATTTTGTTATCGGTTCGTTTTAATTCAAGTGGGTGTTTTTCTTTGTGCTAAAGCCAATTTAAGAAGTTTGAAAAATTGATATCCTTACACGCGAGATTGCGCTTGGGTGAAAAGGCAAAAACAAAATTCAATTTCATTTTTAAAAACGTTGTATGTTGTTTCAAATTTTTGTAGATGCATATTTAGTCGCAGCTAATGAATAAGTTAAGGAAGACTAGCGGACCCCGCGGGCTACACCCCACGCCTTTGTTTAGATAATAAAATAAGCTACATACGTTGGTAGTGTAGCAGGCCGTAGATCTAAGTCCTATAATCTTTTAAATTTTATCGAGATTGCTCTAATTATCAAGAGAGACAAAAAAAACTGATCCTCAGCGGGCTGTGGAATGAAAAGTCACGTCTTTGCTAGACTAAGGAAATGTTTATAATGTCAGAGAATAATTAAAACCTAACCTGAAATTGACATTATAAACATTCCCTTAGTCTAGCAAAGAGGTGACTTTTCATTCCACAGCCCGCCGAGCATCAGTTTGTTTGGATCTCTTGATATATATAAATGGATTTTTTTTAAATTCCATACTTTAAAGAAAATGAAAAATATAGGAGGGAGGGGGAAAATATTGCTGCACCTAAAATTTAAATTTAGAATCTTATTCTACTATTACCCATAAACACTGTTGCTTAAACAGGCATTTTTCATCGTCTTCTATTTATTAAAGAGAAGGACACGATTCTTCAAAAATTCATAGAAGGTGACACAGAAAAATTAATGAACTGGAACACAAACCAAGTTGTAACCCATCCCTAGCTCTATAAGTTTACAAAATGGAAAATAATCATGTGGCCAGTTTTCGAGCAATATGTTTTTGATGACGTCTAAAATGTGAAAAATATTTTCTTTTCATAGTTTTCATATATACAAAAATTCCCTTACATAGTAAGATTGTGTTCCTCTACGGCTATTGTAATTCCAAATTTATTTCCGATTTGTAAACTCGTTTCTCAGTAAATAAGCGTTACAGCTGAAAATGAGCAAAAATCGCAGCGGTCACTATTTTAAAGCTAGAATGCTTGAAAAAAACTTTTGATTTGTATCCTCTATTAGAATCTGTTTTCACATTTCTGAAATTACGTTTTTGAAAACAACGCTACCGAAAGAAACATGTCTAACCTCTGTTTTCGGTTGCAGTTTTTAATATAATTATTATTAGCTCTACAACCTTTCGTATATAAAATTTCATTAAAATCGGTCCAGTAGTTCCAGATTTCGAGTTACACGCACACATACAGACTTACATTTTTTCTAAACCACTTTTTTAGATTCCCGGAAGTCCAAACCATGTAATTCTTTCCGTCAAAATTTCAAAATCGAAAATTTCCGCAATCACAATACATTCCTATGTTGGTTATAGGGGAAAGTAAAAAGGCGTACGAATTCACCGAAATGCGAGCAAGTGCTGATGCGTGGTACACGCAGCAATTTTTTATTAGTTATTGTTTTATGTTACTCGAACTCATAATATGTAGATCCAGTTTTGTTTCTAATAAAAAAAACTGTAACCGATTCGTTTCATCTCAGAGCTACCCGTAAACCTTAATCCCGCCACTTAAAGCTAAAAGATCCGGACTTAATACCTAGATTTTTGTTCTTGAGAATTTCCTTTTAATACTTGGATCTCTAATACTTATCCGTAAAATATTGAAGCATCTTCAACCCATTTATGATGAATGGTCACATTATTATTTAGTCACCATTCTTCGCGCTTGCAACATAATGTTTAATACAACAACCTACGAAATTTGTGTATTCGAAATGACGAAACAAATAATAAAGGTCAAAAGTGGCTTTTTGATGAAAGAATGAAGAAGGTAGTAGGTTGTTCTACATTAGTTAAGTATGCCAGAAAATTATTTTGCCGCCGTATTGTGATTATCGAGTAAACAAACACGTAATCATTCATTATGAAGCGCTGATGTATGTTTAGCCGGCGCACTATAACATAAAAAGCAATTGGAAAGTTTTACATGTATTCACATTAACACACAGTTTTTGGTATTTGCGAGATCCAACACGGTGCTGAATGTATTGGCTATATCATTATATGTATGTTTCAATCAATTTGGGACTTTTTTTTAAGAGAAAAGTGAGAGGCGTAGTAGTAGTACACTAAATTAATTTGCGAGTGATTTATTTATTGTAACATAAGTTTGTGGTTGGAGGAATGAACTGTTGCTTTCCGAGCGTATTTATTTGTTTATTTTATAAATGTATGGACAGAGATCATTCTCGTGACTGTTGTCCGACAGCGTTTTTATAATAAGAGTGTTTAGTTTTTCAGACCCTCAGAATTAGAGTAAGCCATAACTAACCAAAATATAGAGACAGTAGTGTCTAGAAGATAAACAATCAATAAACTGCGCCGAAATTTGTAAGGAACCCCCAGGGTGGTATACTGATAAATCTTTCCCAGATGTAAGCTACAGTCGTTTTATTATGGTGAGACAGTTACGGATTTAGATAGATACATGTCTGATTCTAATTATTACGATGTTTTATAGATGTCTTTGCCTTGCAAACCTTATAAGTTACAGCTGTATAGTAAATTACATTGAAATAAATTACATACCCATTATCTTGTAATTTTTTGAAATAAAAAAGTACAGTTTTATTGCGCACATGATTATGAAGAACTTACCTGCTCTGTTATCGCGGTTTAGTGTTATTGGATTAGGCTGAAAGCGATGACATTAAGCGTCAACCGTAAGTACATTGTCAGCCAACTATCTATAACATTATCATTATTTTTACATTATGATCGCTGTTGTTTACTATTCTAAATGCATAATACTTCAGAAGGTTTCAAGCAAACGAAATCGATCTTCTAAAAACAAAAAATAAATGTTAGCACCCCCTCTCCACCTCAAAGGAGCGGGAACATTCAAAAGACATTATTTCAAAAATCATAAGTGGGACGAGGCGTCAAGTAATAACTCATTTTAAAGGTCCCATTAAACTGAACAACTTTTTCATTTAAAGTTTTTCGATATCTCTCGCCGTTACAAAACGGCGGCTCAATTTATAAAAAATTACTTCCTATTCTCGAATGAAACGCTCTTTCTGCCGAGTCTAAGGCAGTAAAACAAAAATGGTTTGCTGATTTATAAAATCTATTCACATGACATTTAAATCCACGTGAAAGTTGGAGTTGGAGAACTCAACATCGCACTAGCACTAAACTTTAATTATAACCCGGTGGAAAACAATGTACGAGTGTGTAAGTGTTTTTGGCGAATAGGATGTGCACCGTGTTGTGATTGTTTTAAATGTAAGATGGGGAGGGGGGGGGGGGGTAATGGTGGTGCCACAATTTGCTAGTCGGAAGGGGAAAATGAGAGTGCGTGTTGGGGCAGAAAAGTACAGGGTATAATAAAAGTTTAGTGTGAGTGCAATTTCTTCTTGAGACGCTGATTAAAACCGAAAACTACCTTCAGTTTATTTTAGTTCAACGACGATTTTATTTTATTTTGGTCTAACGACGATAGAAATTCCCAGTCGGGCTTAAAAATCGATATGTTTAACGACGAGGGCAATCTCTGGTCCAACGACGGGAGAAATCCCCAGTCGGGCTTATTATATCCCGTAACTACAGAGCCCGATATTATATAATTTTGCATGACTTGAAAATATACGTATTAGGTTAAAATTAAAAATATTTATTTTAACCCAAAGGCAGTTAAACCTGAAACTCACTGATAAAGTCAAGCACGACAAAATACCAGAAACATCGGGCAACGTTTGTTTAAAAATTGATCAAGCATGCCTAAAATAACAAATACTCCACTTTTTATTCTTTTCAAAAAAATGCTCAAACCCATTGATCGGACTCGATAACTCGATAATAAATAATTCGGAACAGAATATAACAAGTTAGTCGTATTTTAATAGTAAAAACTGGCAGAACGTAATGTTCAGAAGCGCATATGTTTTTTTAATTAGTTTTAAAAAAATGTTTTCCAGTTTTTTTTACAAAACACGAAAAACAAATAGACCTGGCTAGGTTTTGAATTCCAGACCAACCGCGGTAGTAGCTCTCAGTCCATCGAATAGAGCCACTACACCACAAAGACCGCCAAATGAAAACTGTAATTTGGAAGCGTCTCTGTTTTTTGGCTCTATGAATTGATCAATAACAGCATGAAGTTATTGTACGTTTTTTCTAACTGATGAACTGAAGTTTTGTTACATTGCAATTGTTATTAATTATACACTGTGACACGTAACGTGTGGGACACACTTTCAGGATGGATGCATAATCTGAAACAATAAAAAGAATCCTATAAACATGAGTCCGAAAACCTTTTGTTACGGAGTTACAACCTTCCAAACTCAAACCACTATTATCAGGAGAGAAAAAGTAACAAAATGAGGAAACATAGAGCAAGTAAAAGAATGCAGATACAAGATGCATATCACAAGCAATGCACATACATATTTGAATCGTACGGAACGAAGGGTTGCGACACGGAGTTGGAATAGAGTATAACCAGATTAAGTTTCTCCAAAGCAATTTGTATGGCCCTTATTACGGACCTGGTTACATGCTTCACGTACTAGCGAATCAAGCCAATTCAATTAGTTCGCTCACTGACAAACTTAATATGCTAAATAAAGTAGTCGCGGATTTGCGACGCGCTTCCTACCTAACTTTCAATGTGTTATGAAATCCCTCCGTATGGAACTTATTAATGGTCCAGTTTTAGATTGGATTACGTCGTTGGCGGCACAAAAATCGCGTTACTTTTGCCTTTGTTCCCAACGTTATAATTCTTTGGTTCTCAGAGAGGCAACCGGCGTTGATAAATTTACGCTGATAGTTTTGATCAAAGATGTACTTGTAATTGTAAGGTAAATAGTGACGTAATAAACATGTACAGTGTTGCAGTTAACTAAATTTCAGTTACCTGCAACACTGTACATTTTTATTACGTCACTTTTTACCTTGGTGCGCAATCGAGACTATATAGAAAGTCGTACATTTTGATTATATAAAAATATTTTTTATCAACTTTCCAACATTCACAGTCAGAACCGAACGAGTTGTGCTTAAGCTTCAGTTGCCTGCACCTGGTTTTGTTATAGGTACCACAAAAAAAGCAGTGAACCATAAAGGTGGAAATGGTTTTATAAGTGGGTACCGGTGAGGTACCACAAGAACGCCCATCTTTTAGACATTAAAAAATGCGATTCAGCATTATTCGTTAATAACACCCATGGTATGATATAAATTAATAAATAAAAAAGTATACTACTACTTGAAAATCCAGTAAAAGCTAATATAAACAGTGTTTATGAGTGGTTTTGTGCAAACAAATTAAAATTTAATTATGGCAAGTCATGCAGCATGATGTTCCGCAAAACTAGAGTGTCTGCACACAAACTGAATATATAAATAAATATATGAGAACTAAAATCTACAAATGTTAGAGTATTTCTTCGTAATAAGCTATATTATTTGTGAGTTCTCACATTATTACTTAATACTAATCAAAGACGCTACAAACCAAAAAGTATTTAAATTGAAATGAAGAATTGTTTAACCATAAGCAGTATGCGAGTTGAAAATTAACAAAATTGCTATTGAATAATTAGAGCGTTTCTTTCTTTAAGAAAGATATAACTGAATTTATTTTTGCAACTCCAGGATTTCGCCCACCCCGCAACAATACAACAGGTCTAGCATGCCCCACCCCGAAAAACCCATGCACCCGGCTATTTACAAATATCAGCAGTCGAGGCGAGGCGGCTGATTCTTCAATTTAGAAAAATCTTACTATGCCTCTAGGCGGATTCGAACCACCAACCTTTGGTTTATTAGTTGTCTAGCTAGACAAAACAGAACGCTTGCGTAATAATTCTTACTACCAAATACAATTTTGTCTTATTAAAAAAATGACTATTTCCTTACGCTTCTACTGTAATTTTAAAACAAATTAAATATTGCGGTAGTGTAAAAATTATTATAGAGAAAATAAAATAAAATACGTCCACATATACATCACTCGTAGGACTTCCATAAAATACGTTTTAAAATATCCCATGGATATCCAGTGTTGGTCCATAGACATACGGACGTTTTTTGGATGTCCATAAAATATCCTGTGCTATATATATGCTAAAGTACTTTTGAATTATAAGTTTGTTTATATCTCTATCATTGTTGTTTTTCAGATTGGAAATATATTTGACTCAGTTATTGTTTCTAGATAAAAAAATGTTGCAGGTGAACTTACGCCTTCTTCTAAAAATACGTGGAAATCTATAGTACTAGTCACTACACTGCTACACTTTTAACATTAACGAATTAAATTCCTGTGTTTTCCCATGTTTTCTATTTTGTTATGTTATTTGGTTTGCTTGCAGTTTTCTTCATTTTTGTAATATTAATGTTTGTACAATTTTAACCAATTAAAAATTTAACTTAAATCAACTAATTTAAGAATTATTATGATTTAATTACAACAGTAAATTGAATGCACATTTTATGGTAGCATTCGCTTTTCTTGTTACGCTTTTACCAGAAAACCTATACATGTTGTCAACACTCTTATAAGTATTCTACACATATTCGCGCGTTACATAAATTTTTCGGTTTTACATTCAATATATCGAATATTCGACAACCGTAAGATGCGTTCCATTTCCACATGTTTTATTAAATTTGTCGCTTGTTGCAGGTGAGAGCTACTTGAATTGCGAATCTGCGGAATCCAGACAGATTTGAAAATCCTCTAACGCCTCTCCGACGTCGGATTGGTACGGTTTGAATCGTATGTATAGGTTCAAAGCTGATGCATATTTTTTATATTCGTTTTACATGTCAGATTTGTGTTTGGCTGCCGTTAATATTAGGTATAACTGTAAATGCACCACTTACTACTTTTAAAATATTAACGTTATAACTATAATTTCTTCGGTATTGTAAAAATATTTATTGTGTATTTGAAAACAGATTACGTTTGTTTTGAATGAGTGATGACGGGTGCAAATCCCTAGACTTTCGCGCTACGTTCATCCCCCATTAAATTTAAAAATAACACTGGAGCTGACCGTAGCTAACAAAGAGGACTGCGCATTTCCACGATTCAAGCATGTATTCATAAAAATATGTTTCTGAATTTGCTATTATAATAAAAAATAAAATCCTGCAGGGTTGATTTATTATTTTTGTTGCATTTTGAATTGTTGATATAAAAATTAACAAAAAAAGAGTAAACCTGATATGTATTTAGGTCAGGATACTTTTTCAACACAGAAATTAAATGAACCGAAATGTAAAAAGATTCGTGATTTATTAATACATTTAATTTATTCTGTTTCAAAATTTGTTAATTCTCTCTTTATACAATACAGAATAAGTCTTCGGTATTCATTTATTTTTTCAGTTTCATAACGTAGTTATATTTTCTTGGGAAATTATATTAGACTTGCGAACATCCCGTTCAAATCCAGATTTTAATAAAGTCGAAAATAAATCTCTAAAAACATAAATCGAAGTTTTTCGTGCGTTCGTATAAAACTTTCCAAATCAAATTAACGATGGCAAACTTAAGTTTAGAGTGTTAATCCTAACGAGGGCAAGGAAAAAGAAAAAGAAAGCGTTTTGGTACTGGTGTTATTACACAGGATATAGAAGCAGCATGAAAATGGAGTTCACACGCTCCAGATCTTACATAATTGACACTTTCGTAATTCTATGTATGAACCTGTATGAGTAATAAATTAAAAGGGTGTGTATGCTTCTAAGTAATTTAGGTTTTCGGAAAATTTATTGTTCTTTGCTTCTTCTATCTTTAATGCTAAAACAACAATTTTTTTACCAAAATATATATCATTTGATGTGTTAAGCGCAATTTTCATTTTTTTTAATAATTAACGTAATTGAAATAATCATGTCAACTCATGTTGTATCTAAGCAGTTGATGTAACGATATGAACGATGGTTTCTGCAAACTCTGGAGCTCCTGCGTTCATAACTTAATCGTAGGGTCATTAGGTCCTTTTTAACTTCAATACAGGCGCTGATTTACAGCTGCCTAATCAGAAACTTTGCGAACTTCGGTCTGTTTAATTACTCCATTTTGTGCTCCGGAAAATCTACGGCAGTGCACAGCTTGCGTTTTTTTTGTAAAAACGAATTAAAAAAAGAGTGATCGCGTAAAATACTTTGACATAAAACGTTAAGTAAAACTTTGCAGAAGAAAACTAATCGATACATAGATGAAAAATTGTGAGAGATAAAACGAAATATTTTCTATACGGCTTTTTGAAATGTAGTGTTTTAGTTAGCACTGTAGGGTCAAAGCTGTAGACATTTAAAGACAATAATTTAAAGCAATTGCGTTTCATTAGTGATTTGCTATATTAAACTGAATTCTCGCATCAAATTTTGCATTTTAAATATTGCAATCGTAGGTATTTATGTGTTTTATCTAAAAATATATAATTCTATTACGATCATAATGTAAGCAGCTAATCACTAATTAGACAAACAAATTTTTTCATAAAAAAACAATCACATGTTTATGTAACTGAAAGAATATTATCACTTATTCCCCACGCATCATTGTTCATAATAATACAAAGTGGTGCATGACTACTTGACGAACTAAAGAAGCACATTTCTTTAGTCAGTTTTAGTCAAAAATATCTAATTACCGTGGGTCCAGAAACGCTACCGTAAGGAGTTACAGTCTCCTGAACAGGGTACAGTTAAATAACGCTTTAATTGATATTTCCCCCATAAATTGAGATATTTGTTTCAAATTTTGTATACATACTTTACTAGTGATGGTTTACATTTACGCTTATTTTCGTTCAAATCCATTAACGGAGGGCGTGGATGTGAAGGAGGGAGTACGCCACGTGTCTCAACGTATCGTGAGAACCCCCACATCTACCTTCGCCCCTGATTAATGGATTGGAACGAAAACAAGCAAAAATTTATTCATTTATAAGCAAAATATTCGTACAAAATTTAAATGTAAAATCACAATTTGTGGTGGACATATTAATGAAAGCGCTATAAGCCGGTTTTATTTCGGGAGGCTGTAATACCGGAAGAAAGCGTTACCGGACCCATGTTAGTTCGGGTATTTTGTAGTTAAAATGATCTTAGGAATGTACTCTTTAAGATTGCAACACTCTGTATACTACATTTAGTACTATTTAGCAGATATGGTTATTTACGCAGATGATGGCTGTCTCAACTCGCATAAAAGTAATTTAAAAACAAATATTAAATTTTTAAACTTTAATTGGAATTAAATATTTAAAGTTATACATTTTTATATACCGTCTGTCTATAAAGTAACACTAACCCCCCCCCCCCCCCTTCTCCAACTAACTTTGGAACGACTTGATATTTTACCACAACATTTGGTGTGTTTTAATGGGAAATTAAATACTTTTTTTAGCTAATAATTAAATTTTGTATCGTTCAAAATGGCGACTATGCGCCATTTTGAATTTTTTTTTAAATAGAAAAGGGGGTCGAGTGACACCTCATTTGAATGGTCTTTTAGTTCTGCGTCTGATCCTAAAGTTTCAAAGAAAAATATTCAGCCATAACAAAATGGAGGATTTTAAACAAATGGACTCGCTCAATTCAAAATTGTTTTCATTTTTTTATCAGTAGTCCACTTTTTCATTTGCAGGACAAAATTTTTCCAGAAAAATCCCAGGTGGCTGGAAATAATATTGAAAACGTTATGTTCCAACAAGACGTTGCGCCGCCTCATTATTATACGCCTGTTTCTGACTTTTTCAACGGACATTTTCTTGGAAGATGGATTGGTAGGCGGGGTCCTGTAGAATAGCCAACTCGTTCCCCAGATTTAACCCCCTTAGATTCTTTTCTATGGGGATATCTGAAATCGAAAGTGTACAGAACCAGTCCAGAAACAATTGAAGAACTGGAGCAACGCATTACAGAAGTTTGCAGAAACTCCAGAAACTTATGAAAATGTAAGGCAGGAATTTCATAACCGACTTTTTATGTGCCAAGATGTGAATGGTAAACATTTAGAACACTTAATTTAATTTCTTTTTGTTTTCATTCTTAGTTTTTTTAAATAGACTTTTTCATCTTCAAACATTGTCATTTTGTTATGGTTGAATATTTTTCTTTGAAACTCTAGGATCAGACGCAAAACTAAAAAACCTTTCCAATGAGGTGTCACTCGACCCCCCTTTCTATTGAAAATAAAAATTTGTGGTAAAATATCAAGTCGTTCAAAAGTTAGTTGGGAGGGGGGGGGGGTTACTTTATAGACACAGTGTATATTATAGTTACTTACCAGTAAATGTTTTTTAACATATAACTAAAATTTATTAAAAACCACCTCTTGGCACCATATAAGAGGCCTTTTAACTGTTTTATTTGAAGAGATACTTATTGAAATTATTATTATTACATATAGTTAACCTAATTATTTTATTTGTGGTGGAAGCGAGTAATTTTACTTAAAAATCAGTAACTGTTTAAATCAGCAACCAAAATGTAGATTTGAAATCAAATTTGTATAAGTATTATAATAGTAATAATATACCTGCTCGGCGTCGAACACGAAAACGAATAATCATCACACTATAAACTGAACGTTTTTATTAGGTGTTAGCTAATTAAATTACAAGAAAACATGTGAAATGATTTGATTACGTATCTATGGTAAATCCGGAACTGTCTCACTTTTACGCCACCACGGGCGCCAACTACCAGAAGCGCTATTACACTCATCACCTTTTAATTTCCAAATTAAACTCCGTCGTCCGCAGATGCGAATGGCATAGCTCACAAGTTCAGCTAGTTCTATTAAATGATAGTTGCCAGTTGGGAGTGAGAATGAGAATCAATATTTATCACGTTCTAATGATTTTTTTTTCAAGCTTTACGGGTACTCAAACTGCTGTAGTCATATTGTCGCCATGGTACACTTAAACTCGAACGAACAGAATTATTATCATTATGGTTATCGAAGTTAGTAGAGGTTTCGTTTTAAATTTTGGCCGATTCTACTAGAGCAAACAATTCAGATAGAACACTAAAAAAGTAACGCTAATTATTGCACGCTTCCCCAAGGTGAAACTAGAACAAGCAACTAGTACGACATCCCCAGTCTTCACTGATAAAGGAAGACTACCTAAATTACCATAATGACTAGTATTTTGTAAAGAAAATCGGTTTTTCAATCTGGAAAAAAATTACTTGGAATTAAAGAAACTCAAAAACGGCACACATTCTTCTACCAAAAATTGGGGAAAGGTGGAAAATCACACACCCCCAAATATTGCCGTATTTAACAATTAAATTGAAAACATTATTTTACTGTCGCTCATGAACAATTTAGCCTAAACATAAATTTTTGTATAGGACCCCGTTTATTGAATGAAGGGGGGGGGGACTTTTAGCTTTAAAAATTCATAAAAAGTGTCACAAAGAAGTTAGCAGATTCGGACATAAAGCAAGTTGTAGCTAATCCATAGCCCTATAAACCTACAAAAACTTTAAAAAATCGTGTAGCCAGTTTTTGAGCAGTATGTTTTTGAAAAAGTCAAAACGTTGGTTATTTTGCACATTACAGTTTTAGTAGTTTCAAAACTTCTAGTAACTTGTACCATTATGTACTTTTAAAGCATGTTCGATATAAAATTTTATCTTGATCTAATAACTCGTTTGTGAGTAAATAGGCGTTAAAACTTAAATCTTCAGAAGTTCATAGAATACGTCACAGAAAAATTAGCAGGCTAGAAAAGATTTTTGGGGTTCCTGGAGGTCCAAAAGGTGTATTTCCGTCAAAATCTCCGATTATAATTTTCATGAAATTAATAGTTTCCTGTACTGAAACTATAGAAAAGTAGAAAAATAAAGGTCAAGAAAGTATTCAAAACAGCAAACAAGAACAGGCAACAAGGAAGAAACGTGACGCTGTTGCATTTTGTATCGGAAGTACCACATCGAAAGAACCATAAAACGCGCGCACATGCACACAAAATAGTTGTAAATACAGCAAATACAATAACCTACTTGCTGTATTATTTACAAGCTGTAGTCATTCAAAAATAGCAAGATTCTAAAATTTTCACGTGGTTATAGTATAGTTTGGAGATTGGGTAGTAATAGTACGTGTAATGCAATATTTTGAAGCGCTATATTGCCTTAATGAAAAGTGTGCGTGCAGTAATTCAGAGTACACAAATTTAATTAATTTGCATTTAGTCCTGTTCAGCTACGTATCTAAGCGATATTCAATGTACTGTAATTGACAATAATGCTTTAATAACCCACTGCAGAACATAAAACTAAACTGATAGCTTTGCCCTACATACAATATACTACAAAGAGAAAAAGTTTCCTACAACTTATATCCACGTTTAGAGTGCTGTAAAACTTATTCGCTTTTGCGTCTGTTGGCAGTTGATTAAAAACTCGCTATTATATAGTAAAATACCCATTAATTTTCCACTGCTCTTATTTTGCTATCACCAATGATAACCGATTATTAATTCGTCGGAATTTAAAATGCAGTTAGCGGATGTATCAAAGAGGAAGCGGACACACATTGAAATTCTGTTGCATATCTAGTAAAACTAGTTTCTAGATGAGGGGTTTTCCTGAGGTGTTTAGAGGAAATGTATAATTTCGACATGACATCGATATCAGGTGTTACTGTTTACACGAAAGCAAGAAATCGAATTAATCGAACGGCAGTAAACAATACCAGAACAGATTACGCTAATTTGGTGTTATGATCAATGAACTAATTCGAATGTTGTAGCTCCATGGACATAAATAACCGTTTTATCGGCAGTAGTATATTGGTTTAGGTTTAACAACTGACAGTGTATTGGTATTTGCATACCACAGATACATCTACAGGAGAAATAATTTATATATCGGATAAGATACCGTGATTTGTGCATATGCCGAACTCAATAATGAATGCGTGTCGTTCGCAAAATGAACACAAAACAAGGAGTGGTTGTAATTTTCTTTATAAAGATGAATTTTTGGTCGCCCTGGTGCTCTAACTACATTGAATATGTACAACCTTGCTTATAATACACCGTTTTTGTCCCCTAAGCTTTGATATCGAAGCTTTCAAAAGCAACCTCCTATCGTGTATTATGTTGCTCTGCAGCTTTTGCCATCTGCTTGATATAATAATGATTTGGCCGGTACTCACGACCTCCGGTCACGTTTATTGGACATAACAGTATCATCGCCATGTTATTAAACTTTGTTGTTTTCGTTCCGGTAAAATCCTTCTCGTTCGTACAACATTCTAATCGTTACCATTGTATATTGGTGCAGCAGTCATTGTTATCATTGTCCCTAGGCTGGTCAAATTCCGAGGACTCCCAACCCGCATGTGAGGGAATGCACGTCCTCTTTCGAGACCCTCTTGCTCCTGATGAATTACTTTACGGGTTTTATTCTCCCCCTGGGAAAGATATTTCTAAATGATTAAGCTAGCGTTTCAGAATAAAATTATATAGCGTTTATTCCCGTTTTTATATTTGGTTATTTCACAAAAAAATTCAGCAGCCATAAAAATATACTCAACCACACATGCTCGGCGTTTTATTCTACATTTTATATCTTGCAATCTAAGTTCCGGGCTTAGCAAAGAATATTCCAACTAGTCCGTTTATGTATAATTTTTAAATTCCTAAAGTATTATTGCACATTCGTAAACATCTTGGAAACTTACCTCAAAAGTATCATGCGATCAACAAAAAGTCACGTCAAAGGTGGTTGCGAAATTTAAAACATGTAATTTCAAAACTCTGTCGTTTTGGTTAGTTCAATAATAAATAGTTGTGTTTTAATTTATTCCTATAAATATTCTTTTTTAATAAAACAAAAATTATTAAAAGATTTAATAATTTATTAGTTATTTACAATAAATGTTAGAAACGTCCACCTGTCCACCACTCTAAACAAATTCAAACGATTTTTCTAACCGCATTAAATACATTTTCAAGCATATGTGGTGCGTTGCTAATTTGATTAACTTTTTTCTGTTATCCTCTGCCTAAGTTTATCTAAATTGATGACTTTGTCTTTGGGATATTGATTTCGTTAGTTAGGCCACAGATATAAAACCCGGTTGCGGGATCTCGGAGGTCAACAGCATTTCTACCAGTTACTGGCTCATCAAAAAATTAAGAAAGCATGCGTATTGTTTCACGTGTACACTGAGGTGTTGCCCCATCTTGTTGAAAGTAACCAAGCTGTAATTCATCATCGTGGGGTTCATTTAGAAATAGTGACAACATTTCATCTCGGCGTCTGTTTGAGTTGATTGTACCTAAAAAGATAATCGAAACAAACTCCCACCGAAATGCTTTCAAAAAAAGGTCCAATTATGCTCCTTCAACTGACGGCAACAGCCCAAACACCAGTTTTTAGAGGACTAAGAGGAGTTTCAGCAAATAAATGTAGATTTTCCGCGCTCCACAACCACATCCTCATAATCTGAAGGTAGACATAGCCAGATACGTGAAACCATGCTTTATCGGAAAAGAAGGTCGTCGTTGTCGGGCGTGCTTAAAAACCATTCACGAAACTGCAGTCAAAGTCAGCCGATATGTGATCAAATGTAGTTTTTTTTTAATATTGCTTGACAACTTTCATATGGGAATTGGGTTTGTAGAGATAAACTGCGAATCGAAGTTCTTGGACCTCTTCCGACAGATGCTATCTGTCCTACGAAACAGTCTTACACAATAAATGAGAGTTGTACAAAACTGGTTATAATCAACAACCGCTGCAAAATACAGCACGAATTTATTCTAAACAATTGTGAATAGAATAATACCATGTAATGTCAACCCGTGTGCCCATTTGGAAAGTAAGATTCGACCATGAATCCCCGCTGTTTTTGAGAGAAAACTTTTACACTGATTTGCGTAGTTTATCAAATACACCTTTTAGTTCTGAAAAGAACATTGTTCAGGAAAAGTGGGCAAAATCAATAAAAATCGTGAAATATTATTTGATGACACTTAAAGTTTACAGATACATATTAATGCCCGTAACAGATGCGTGTGGGTTATGAAATGACATATGATTTAAATAAATGTGAATAATGAATATTTATATTTGAAACCAGTTCAGTTACATTCTAATAAACTAAATGTATGTATACTAGGTATGATGCATCTATTATGCCGTAGGTAACATTACACACATAAATTCATACAATTTCCTTCTAATTTATGGTTTAGAATTAGATAAAATTAAACCGACAACACATGGGAACCAGTTTAGAACCAAGAAATCTAACAGAATAACGAAACCGGTAATTATTGCACTAATATTCGTAAAATTATTGTTTTATCTTTGTTATTGCCAAAAAAATTATGTTTTCATCATTGTTGTAAATTGCGTCATTTGTTTAATGAAAACCTACCATAGGTGAATTTTTATTAAAACTGGGCACATGAGTTGCTACATATCTCTTATTATCGCTGTTTAAAAGTTTTCTGGAGAAGAATACCAGAAAACCAACTCATGACACGTGATCACAGACACAAATAATATAATTAAAACTTTTTGGTTAAAATAATTAATTATTAAAATTATTAAAAATTTATTGTTAAATTTAATAGGTGAAATTTTAAATTTTGTTAAAGTTTTAAAAGAGTACACACGTACACACATTACACACTATACTATTTACTAAGAGTTTTTCTGTATTTTTCATTGTTGTTTGCTGTTATTCGGTCATTCCGTAAAACTGTATTTAATTTCTGCGTTGTTTGTTCGTTTATTTTGCTCTAAATATTTAGCCGTAAAAGCAACAAAAGAGGTGAACAACAACAACGAGTCAGAGAGTCATTGAGATTATGATTAAATGTCTTAAAACAACATGTTGCGCACCTAGAAGTCTGTTATCATTCTTGGTGTGGGCAAAAACCAAAGACTCCATCTACAGTTGAAAATTTGCATTTTGAATATATTACAGCTGCCACTCCTAAATATAGACAAATAAAATTATTCATAGTACAAATTTTAGACACTAGTAATTTTGCCGTTGGCATACTCAAGCATGAACGAGTTTGCACGTTGCTTGAATTCAAACGTTTATCTAAACACTTACAAATGTAAACAGACCTTCAAATAAATTTTATCTTTATTCGAGCTACTGGTATTAATAATAATTCAACTAAATTTTTATGATGTCCCAAATTGTTTTCAATATTTATGTTTTAATTAAATATTTTGAAGTAACCGCCACGCCGCGCCGCACCGATAATAAAAATTATTTGGGGAGTTTGTATATGTGCTGTCCATTTCACAGGTTGTGCCAAGTTATACCGGTACGGTGTTATCTTCAACTTGACTAAACGTCTTGTATATGTTTAAGGAGATAAGATTCGCTCACCCTACCCACCAATGTTTGTGTTTACAGATAGAGACTGTTTATTACTTTTTCACTAAACCAAGCTTCAAAATGAACCATTGGCGGGAATGCCAACTATGGAATATTTCAACACGGGCATCTAGCATTCATACATTTTAATACGCGATGATATATTTAAACGCCAGCTTCGTTGCTTTTTTGACGCCGCCAGCCGATATTTGTGGAGCAAAAGCTAGATCTACAGTGAATTATGAGACCGACGATGTTTTTTGCCTGCAACTTTTGTTGAATAGCTGTATAGCCATTGAAAAAGATATAATATTAAATCTCCACGACGGCTTCTAAAAGTATTCACGTTATTTGCAGACACACTTCAAGATCATATATGAAAGTTATTAACTGTTGCCAATAACATGAATTAATAGTTCACTATGGTATGCGTTAGTATAATTAATGAGAGATAATTATTTTTCTTTATACTTTAATAGTTTCTAGAAAAATATTTTCTCACCATTTGTAATATAGCGGTAGATCCAGTGGCGTAACGAGAAGTTGTGAGGCCTAGGTTCCAAATTGAAGTAGGGCTCCTCTAACAGCCCCCCTTCCAGCAGGACATCAAAATGAAACCTTTCGTCACAGAAACACTTGAATATATTTAAAAACTCAAAGAAAATAACTAGGTACCTACTTAATAAAAGTCCATATAACGTAGAAACTATAATATCAACTAAAAATATTTATAAACAGACAAAGACATATCTGCATAATGTAACAAAAAACGAACATTACTTTGTAACAAAAATATTAAAAATAAAACTAAATAAAACTTCTTTTTCTGACCTTTGCGCTTGCAAATTTTTGTATCAACTTAGACAAGTCCAGATTTTGTGCAGTTTTATTTTTTTTTTCGAAATTATTGCAAGAGACCACAATCTACCTTGAAACATTATATTTTTTAAATAATTCTGAAATGTTAACAATATCATCACCTAAAGAACATGTAACACTTAAGACTGCATTTAATAAAATAGCTAATAGAGCTTACATTTTTACACCCCTGGTTTTGAAGAATTTTCAACAGTTTTGTTGCTCTTTCTACACTTTCTAATTATTGTTTTCTATTGGCGACACCCGATTTATGCACATAGTTTTTTAAACTTATTTTACCGAACTTCACTTTAAACGGTGTTATTGAGGCGATTTCAACGGTCTTGCAAACCGCAAGGCGGTTGCCGGGGTAACGTACCCCCACGCTCTGCCGGGTGTTCAGCTCTGCTACTCAGAAGAAGTACTCTCATATTCCTCACTTATATTATCTTCTAGTTGAAATACAAAGAGAAGTGTGGAACTAATTTATTACTTACTATATATCGAGATATTCGTCGAAACAAGCCGTCCAAAAAAGTAGTTTGGCTTGCGACAAAGAAAAATTGATATTTGCTTATTTTTAGGAGAAAACAGGTGTAAAAAAGAAGGGGTCCTTGGTGGGCCCCACGACTCACGGGCCCTGGTTTCGTGGAACCGGCGGAACCTCGGTAGTTACGCCACTGAGTAAATTTTACTAGATGTCGCGATTAAACCCTATATTTCACTTAAGACACTACTATTTGCAATATAATATAAAATTACAACGTAATAATTTTTACAAACAGCTTCTGTAAGATAAACTGAAAACGAGATTTTTAATTCTGTCACACCAACAAAGTCTTTAAGTAAGATTATAAAACACGAATTATGTTATTACTGGTACAAACCCATTTTTGATGCTGGGATAACGATTCAAACACATTAACAGACAATCGAACTCAATTGCAGCACGTTTACTTTTTGAGAATAACGTTAATTCAGTGCTGGCTGCGGATGTATTCTTCCAGTCTGGCTCCAATTTTCTGCATCGCCCCATGCAATAAGTCTTTAGGGATATTCCTAATTGCTCGGGAAATGCCCTCTTTTAGTTCCACAATCGTAGGTAATTTTTGTGCAGAGATCCAAATTTAAAATAATCCCAGAGAAAGCAGTCTGAGGCTGTGAAGTCCGGTGATTGTGCGGGCTCTGTAATATGCGCAATAATGCACGAGATAAGGTGACCAGGAAACATATTTTGCAACACAATCCTAAATTGGTGTGCTTTGGAACTCCATGCGGGTATCGGGAAGTTATATTTAGCTCCATTTTTAAGCATGAAAACGAAGATCACAACAAAGAATATGCCGAAACATGCAATTTCAAATGTTCAGTGCAATTGCTTGCTTCTTGTTAACCGTGTTGGACTTTGATTACCGCTTCTCTCACCCTGTCAATAATATCTGGAATACAAACAGACTGCGAGCTAACAGAAAATTGATCACAAACTATCAATGGTTCGAAACTTTTCTGTCCACACCACTATAGTTTCTCGCTCTGGAATTCTTTCATGTCAATCAACATTGCTTGCTCGTCATAATTGCCTCTGTATCTCCCTAATCGACTCACATTCAATACTGCTATAGCAAAAACACGCCGGCTGTTATCTATAGCCACTAAAGTTGTAACATTTTGACAGTTAGCCCCAGTAGCAACATTGGTCTTTTATGTCCCTGAAATCTGCTATGACCCAGAACTCATAGAAGTTTCACATAGTTTATAACAGATAGCTTTATGACAGTTTGCCTACATTCTTGGACAAGTCGTGACCCGATCTTAGGTGAGATGAAGGTTCTGATGGCCGCTTGACTGTCAGAGCAGATATGGGATTGGTTGTATTCAAACGTGAAGCAACTCTGTTATGCTCTAAGTGTTCCTGTGTTAGTTTCCATTACCAAGTATAGCTTAGCCTATATGCCGCTGCCTGGGTCTCAGCCTCTACTAAAAGTTGAAGGGACTCAAATTTAGGCAGCACATCCATGGCCGTTGAACATTGCTCTTGTTATGCCGCGACAGGCAATTTTCAGCAACCGGGTGAGTGCGGTTCTTGTGGAGACCACTTCAATTTGTGGCCCCCATAAAAAAGTTGCTCTAATATCCATGTTGTGCCAAAGGTGCGACTTAACGTCCGGAAAGACCCCCATATCCTTTACTCTTGTCTTTTCAGATGCCTAGGTGAGTTAAGCATGCACTATGGACCCTAGGTGCTTAACGTCGTCTGAACTTTTAAGTGTTTTATTGAAGCAAACAAGCTTTTCAAAACTTGTGATTTCCTTTTTTTGTAAACAGAACCAGTTTGGACCTTCAAGGATTCACCGAAAGCTAATTCTCATTGCACCATTCTTGCACTATTGTGAGGGCCCGTTGAGCTACCTCGCAAATAGTGTTAACAAATTTTCCAGCTATAAGGATAGCCAAGTTGTGATTGTTTTCTTGTGGAAGTTAGTCGGCCACGAGTCACATCAGGATCAGCGAAAATACGCCGTTCTATGGGTATCTTCGACCAACAGACACGGCCGGTCCACCTAGTCTTTTTTAAGGTGCTGGTTATGTTGCAATGTCTGAGTATGCGCTCAGTTCACTTTACTATGGCAAGTTCTCTACAACGCTAGATAGAATCAAAGGTTGTACAGTCGAACGCTCCTTCGATATCTAAAATGTTCATAGTACGTATTTTCCATAATTTAGCGCTATCACGACATTATGGGCGATAAAATTAAGGGCCGTCCCTCTTTAGTAAGCACGTTGTTTTGGATGACGTGGTGGTAGTACCAAAAATCCGTCCCTAATATAGAGGTCTACCAAAATTTTCTGCACTTTTAGGAGAAGAAAGGTCAGACTGATAAGTGGAAAAGACTTAGCCTTGGAGTACGAATCTCGTTCCGATTTTGGAAGGAATATTACTTTTGCCGCTTTCTATGGAACTGAAATATATCTCATGGTTAGGCTGCATCGTGTTGATTAATCGATATCTGGTGTGGTACCTTACAAGTATCAATAGCTTATCATTAAACAATTATAAACAACATAACGTAGTAATTTGCATTAGCTGAACAACATTGCACAATATACTGACATTCGTTCGCAGTAAACAATTCTTTCTTACTGGTTGCTCTTACTCGTTTTACTACGCTAGTTTCTTATCCCTCTCTGGGCCTCTTTTATTTTAACGTCGCGCTTAACCAATTGACCGTAAACAAAACAGTGGATCAATTTCAGTTTTCACTGTGATTTAAAAAAGTGCTGTCTTAGTTTTATACCAAAATACAAAAACTTCAGATAATGGAATGTACAGAGTATTATACAGTTATAATAAAGTAATTCGCCTGGGCTCTCAGTGAGTGCATTTTAATGTATGTTTTTGATTAAGCTTATATTTAAAAATTGTTTCGCCCTGTTAAATTAATCGGTTTTTCCATCCTCCATAAAGAACTTTTTTCTTTATTGTGGTATATTTTACTTATATACACAGTTGTGCTTGTAGCAAAACAACAGTATATTAATATTCTCGGAACTTGCAGTATAGTATTGGAAAAAGCCACTGTTGTTTTTACTCACACTGTATTAATACTAATGTATGGCAGTTTACAATACTATACCCATATCGGCGTGGTTATTTGATATTGATTGTTAGTTTTCGAACGAACATCAGCAAAATTTTAGTAGGACATACTTACATTAATTATAATCAATTTGCTTGTGGCAATGCGCCCTTGGCACTTAATTTGTTCGGCAATTTAAGTTACCCAAAGTAAGATTAATTCAATACTTGCAAAGAGTTTTATCAAATAAGTTCTGTCTGTCACACTGACAAAAATCGCGCATGCCTAGAGTGCAGGCGTCAGTCGTTTCCGGCCGGTTGGCAGCTTTGCCTTGCATGTCCGGGCCACTCATTTATTATGATTGTATCGTATATCAACTTGTAATGAAGTTACGCCTGCTTGTAGGCTAACGGTGAGCACGCCTGTATACCTGAAGCTTGTAGATTTTAGATAAAGTAGATAAATTATGTATACTGGATATTCCTGTTTTGCACCCTTCACATGTATTTCGCGCAGATTTATCTAATAATCCTTCCCGATATCTATTTATCCTAATTTGCCCTTTCTCAATTGTTTTCAACTAAGGAAAAGTTTTGTAAAATATACTTTATAGCCATGAAAACAGCTTCATAATTTTCGCAATTTTTAGAAAAACTCATCTATCCTAAATAACCTTTTAGTAAGCGTGTATGTACACAATTTTTTTCCACTTTCCACCACCAAATGGAACATTTTTTTATACAGTACAAATATGTTCAGAAGCATTTTTTATTAACGTGTATTATACATACAATGTTGAACGTAACGTAAACATTAAAGTGTAAATTTTGATTTCGAGACAAATCGAATGATGTTTTTCCAATTCTGTACTTTTAAACTAGAAGCTGCGCAGCGAGTTTTTTGCGAAATATAAATTTAAGCGCTTGTCTACTTATATATTACTTGGAAAATCGGTATAAAATTGGTATCGTAATTGTTTTACGAGAGTAACATGTTGTAATATAAAACTACTTTTAGATGTGCACTTACCACGATTCAATTTCTAAAACGTGACTTTCGTTCCCTAGCAGAACAAGTTGACCTGTCTTTGAAACCGACAAAAGTATTTTACAAAAATATTTGCATATGTTTCCGTATCGCATGACTATCATTCAGACGCTTCTATTATAGAACTGCAAACTAAGACAACTGTACCGTCGTGTTTTTAAATAAACTTAATGATCATAATGTGTTGGATAAACGCCTCTCTCTGATGAGTTGTCGTTTCGTACAGGATAGATAATTCTCAAAATATTAGAATGAGAATTAGGTACAGAACATTCACCCATTTTCGCTGAGACGCCGCTTCATTTACAGAGAAAATTAAAAGATATCGAGAAGAAGCCGGGACTTTCGACGACGCACTCCCTTATGGAAAATTGAAATCTTCCAGCAGAATGGCGGAACCGGACGTTTGGGCAAACGAGATCGATTAGACGCGGTCGTTTAGGCGCAGTAACATTTGGACGCAGCGACGTTTGAGTGCAGAGACGTTTCGGCGTAATTTTTCGTAAATTTAGCGTCATTATTAAAATCACTGAACTATCTTATCGATAAAATAACGGAATTGTTAAAATACTAAATTACATCATCACTGAAAGTTAAAAAAATTGCGGGGGAATATTCCACTATATAGCATTCTCCATAGTAACACTTTCCTATTATATTGTTATTTAGCGGTTATTTTTATTTTCTGTTTGAACAGTTGTAGCTCTCTGATTTACGTTTATTACGTGTTTTTAATTTTTTTTTCAATAAAAAACTTATTTTTTGGCTAATATTGTTAATTATTTATGTAAAAATTTTGAATACCGTGTTAAATACTAATAAGTAATTTAGTGGCTATTAAAATGTTCATTAATATATACGAGATCGAGCATACTCCGCTAATCGGTGACTGCTAAATACGCGGGAGACGGATTGTTATTACCTTTTAATGCATTCGCAACAGAAAACGTTTGCATCCGCTGTTGCACATTTTTTTTATGTTGTTTTTTTTTTCTTTCACATAAAGTTGTTTATAAACGTTTGTAGGTTTTGTCTCATAAAATGTATACTTTATGTAATAAATTTTGGCTTCCAATAAATATGTAGGCTTCAAATGATAAAACTGCTATTGGTGAAATGGAAGCAAACATCAGGAATCAAACAAATGCTGCGCGTTCTTTCTTACATTCGCTACGAAAAGCGTACGAATCCGTTTTCCTATTTTTACATCTACAGCGGATGGCGTACGATTCCCCAACGCCAAAATTCTCCCCATTAAAACGTTTTTGCATTAAATCGTCCCTTGTTCTAAAACGGCTTGCGCCGAAACCTCCCTGCGGCTAAAACGGCTTGCGCTGAAACGTCTCTGCGCTCAAACGTTTCTGACCCTAACGGCTACGCGCTCAAACGTCCCTGAGTCTAAAAGGCCATGCCCAAACCTCCCTAAACTGGCAGGATATCGCTACAGATTATTCTGCTTGCAAAACATTAAATTTTTTCACATATGGTTTGAAGAAAAAATAATAAGCAGAGATATACCCAACATATGCCTCGCACTAATTTGTAAGCTGACACTGTCAGACCATTAAATTTGGTCTTGCCCCAAAAACGCAATTTTAGATACCAGTTCGTAAGGAAATAATCTAAAAGTATAATGAATACGAAACAATTCACCACATATTTTACAAAACGTCATAAGTTTCAGGTTTTTTATTTTAAAAGTAGAAATCAAATTATATTTTAAAATAATTTACTAAAAAAACCTGTCTTTGTTTTTTACAACGTGAATATATAAGATAAGACAGATAAATGCAGACATGGTAATTGTCACTATCAAACCGCCAGATAAAACCAAGACGCACTCTCAAAGTTAACTAAAATGTTTCTATTGCTCACCAGTTATTTGCCGAGTATATCCTTCATCACTTCAAGGATAAATCATCACCTGGGTGCAAATTCTGGTCACTTTCTGTATGGTTAGCTTCTGTATAGCGACTTTGGCGTTAACTAGACTTCACCGCTTAAGGCATCTTCATATTTAAGAGCAATCTATACAGAAGCTTGTTCTCAAAATGCTATGTTGGTGATAACCAACCATGATTTAAATTGAAACCATCTCGAATGCCTTAGCAACATTAAGGGATCCCAGCGAAAGATCTATTTTAATATTGCATGCTAAAGGAGCTGAAGCAGGCCTACCAGTAGCAATGATGTCAAGTTTTCACAAGTTAGCTTTCATTACACCGAGAATCCAAATAATCAAGTTCAGAAAGGAGGTTCCCATATTTCTCATGCTATCCGCCCTTCTTACTGGTAATATTAATGCTATTAAACAGAAGAATTCTACAATGTATCGGCGTTTTCTCTTCAAATCGCAAACGGCTACGTTATGTTTATATGAGCTGGGTTAATTTCAATAATAGCACTTGGAATTTCTCGATATCTGTTACGTCTATACCGAAAGCATGTATCAGATGGTATTAGACATCCTTTACAGATCAGTTATGGTAGAGGTTATATTGACACATCGCATGTTGACCAGTTGACGGAGTTCTAAGATAGTTCTTACAATCTCAACAGATAGACGAGCTTGTTGAGTACGCCAATGCAAATCCTTTGCTTTCGGGGTTTACATTAGATGCGCTCAAAGAGGCAAATGTAAGATCGCAAAACACTTCCAACTTGCACGCTTCTGAAGAATTGGGAATACATATCTTTATCCAGGAGCTCTTGCAGGAGTCGATTTTCTTTGGTCTTTTTGATGGCTTAGCTACCTCTTCAAAGTTTCTCTGTATTAAGAGGATTTCCAGCGCGTTTTCGGCCAGGATAAAGATCAGGAAGTACAAGTTTACGTAGAACTCTACCGACCGCGCGGAATTTGCACGTTCACATGAAGAAACTATCGATTTCGATAATCAGTACTGACTATAGCTTGAACGATCTGGTTTTGTTGATAATTTAGGCTTCCAATTGCTATTAGATCCGAAAAGTAGAAATTGTAATAATAAATGTTCTACATATACCAACCTGAGCCATTTTTTTTATTAAATAAATAACATTAAACTTTCAAATTTCATGAAACATAAAAGTCGTCGCAGGGATCTTCCAATTTTGCAGCCAATTTTCAGTGTGATATACATTTTTAAGCAAAACAGTATTAAAATATAAATTTTAGAAACGATGTCAGTGGTGATTTTGAAGCAAAAAATTAAAAGTTTTTTGAATCTATTCTTTATAATCCTTGTTCCCTAATTTCTCTGTGACGCCCTTTATGAATTTTAGAAGATTAAGGTCTTTCTTTTTAATAAACGGAGACCGATAAAAAACTTTTGTTTAACCTACAGTGCTCATAAGAGATAGTGGAATAAGATTCTGAACGTAGTTTTTAGGTGCAGAAATGTTTTGGAGGTTAATTTTTCTCCCTTCCTCATTTAGTTTTTGTTTTTCTTTAAATCGCGAGGAATTTGTTTCCAAAAAAATCAATTTATGTATAATAATTAAAGCATTCTCCATATAATTCAAAAACTAAGGACTTAAATCCACAGGCCGCTACACTACCAATTTAAATAGCTTATTTATTAGTTTAAAAAAAGTGAAGCGTAACCCACGGGTTCTGCTAGTATAGATTATGCCCATGCCCAGATATACATACATAAGGGAATGAAAAAACGAGCAAAAAACGAACTCAAGCATATACTTTGTAGAAAGCTTTTTTCTGGATTCCTTGAATCGTAAAACATGTTTTCTTACAAATCTAAAATGTTCAAGAAAACAGTATTTTCATATACAGGAAGTATGAAAAAGTTAAAAAGCTAACATCAGGCTTATAGCAACTTGTAAATTGGTATAGTTCATATCTTCGTGTAAACGTAGCTGAATTTAAATATTTAAATGAAATTTATTACCATAATCGATTTAAAACTGCAAATCATTATTAAAATGAAGTTATTGATTTGAATTAATTAATGAATAATTTTCCTGTTCTTGCTACTGTATTAACCTATTCAAATATGTTTATTTATTATTTTAAATTTGTCAGAAAAGTCTCATAATGGTATAAAGATATTAAACTGTTAGACAAGGTGTTGCTAAATTACACCGGCAAACTTGACTTCTTCAGTCGTTTTAAGAGCGAACGTTTGCATGAACATATGCTCTGCTATCTTACAGAGTTACAGCCACCTCAAGATATAACAGTTGAATCATGTTTTAATTATACCTGGTTTAAATTTTGTGTGGGTATTTTACTAATAATGATTTACAACTTCATTTGCTTACGTTAAAATTAGGCGTAGGTGTGGGGATTACACGATGTATGTCTTAATTAACTGTTTACACATTTGTCTGGCGTTTGTCTTAAAAAACTTATTCTCTATACAAAACTATATAAAAAAGATACACTTATTGGAAGTCGCTAAATCCAATGGTCTTCAAGATAATTAAATTTTTATGAAAAATTAAATTGCTATAAAGGTCTGAAGTGCGCCATAATAATTTGAACAAATTTTAAGAGCAAGCGCCATACGTTTAAATAGAAAATAAAGTTCAAAAAGCATAAGCCGACAATGCTACCTTACGAAGTTCCAGCCCTTAGGAAAAGAAACCATTTCCAAAGTTCGAACTGTTCCCTCTTCCAGAAGCTGTAACTTGGTAAATAAACCTTCCCTGGTTTATGTATATAGGCGCTTCTTTTGTTGTTTTGACTTGTAGAACTGGTCTGTATTGTTTCTTCAAATTATTTCCGTTATTTGTAGATACGCTCAGACCTTCATGGCAGCTACATTTTTTTACAAATATTGTATTACCGTGAAAAGTGACTTTCAACAAGAGTACTGTTTTTGTATACTATGTCGAGCACTCTCCACATCTACACCCGTGGTCAATGATACTGAACGTACGCAAATAAAACTTTAAATTATCAGTCATAAACATTCTTCAAAAAATTGTATTCAAATCGTTCGATTTATAGCCGAGATATTAATTAAAACATGAATATATACTGTTACATCTTCGAACGGCTGTAACTCTGTAAAGAAGCAGTTTAGGACGTACGTTCATTTTTCTCTTAGACTGACAAAGAAATCACTTCATGAAGTTTGCCGGTGTAATTTTGCAACACCCTGTATATTACTTAACCGCTGCTACTAGTGGCACTCTGGAATATAGCGCCATATCAAGCATGTTGCCACCTG
Organism: Ctenicera cuprea; assembly: GCA_958336395.1. Classification (NCBI taxonomy): domain Eukaryota; kingdom Metazoa; phylum Arthropoda; class Insecta; order Coleoptera; family Elateridae; genus Ctenicera; species Ctenicera cuprea. The sequence continues at coordinate 13,654,973 of OY284496.1, read as the reverse complement.
TGGCAACAGGGTAGTGACGCGGTTAAATCATTTGTATGTGTTTGTTAACTAAATAACTAAGAGTGTGTAATAAAACAAATTTATACAAAGTGCTCAGCATATTTACTAATTCAAAAATCTGAAAGAAAGAATTTTATAGGTTGCTGCTTATTATACGAAAAGTATATTTTATTTTTTACAAATAAAACAAATTTTCAATTCATTTTTAAAGGTTTTATTGCTAAAACTAGCAAAAATTCAAGTGACAGAAATATACTGGTTTTGTCATTACAATTATTGTAAGTTGCAAGAAATTCGTATTATAAAACTGTTTTCACTGCGGGATTATTACCAACTCTACAGGTAACCATTTCTGAGTTTATTAAAGTTAGTAACTTCAGTTTTAGTACAAGAGATGAAGTATATATTCAAGTTTATTTTAAGATGCTCGTCTTTAACGCAACAAATAACTCATCGACATTCAATTTCCGTCCATATTCTGCTCAGCATGTCCTCGCCCATTCGACTTATGGCTTCCGTTACTGGGTTTCGCAGTTCAACAATATTATTTGGCAAAGATGGTATATAAATTGAGTTTTTCACACAGTTCGATAGTAGAAAATTTGGTGGATCAAGTTTGGTGAGTATGGTGGACATGGTATTGGTTCGGCACGACCAATCCACTTATCAGAAAATTGTCATAGAGAAAGTAACAAACTTAAATAAAAAATGTGAAGGTTTTTTATCTTGTTGAAACATGGTCTTAGCATCCATGTCTTTTGATGCTGCGGCATTATCAAGTTTTACAGTAAACATTGCCGGTATTTTTTTTCCTTCTATTTACGATGGCAAACACAACTTCAGAACCGTCACCATGATATTCCACTAACTTCTCAGCAGATCATAAGCACTTATCGAATGGCATTTATTTCGTACATAGTTACGCCACCAAAAATTTATATAAATATACAGTTTTTTTCTTTTAATTAAACGAACAAACTTTGTAAGCCCGCCCATTCCTTAGGTCACTTCAAGAGAAAACGCTGTATTACAATAATTATGTGCTAAACTGCTTCCCAAATATGTTACAGTTCTCTGAAGGGGGAGACTGAAAGCATCACAGAGTAATTAGCGCATTTGGAAAGAAACCAAATTTTAGCTTATGCCTAGCTGTATATGAGTCTACACAATTTAATAAGAAATAGTGTGGCTAGGGCGTTTAGAAATAATTTTTTGAAAAGTATCAAAACTATGAAAATTGTTGTACTTATAATTCATAAGTTAAGTTTCAAATAAACATATTACAAAATTAGCAACATTACGTTTTTATCAGCAAAAAGAAAGAATAATACGGGTGATTTCTGTAATCTACCCACCAATTATTGCGGATAAAAGTAGATACAATAGCGGAAACAATAAAACAACACAAGGAAAACCCAGGTACCAGTATTGCAACAACTAGAATGAATCAATATCGCCATTCTCCAAATCAAAACCCTTCTTATAGTGTTGCTGCATGATTAGGTACAAAAATGATTTATATTCATAACATACTTTTCACCGCTTCTCCGCTTTGTAACTTAAACCCGTCGATTATTCAATTAAAACGTATGCGTAAACATTAACAGCGGGTAAAAAGCGTACCATGTGAACTTTAAGCTCTAAATTTTAATGAAAAGCTGCGACAGCTGCGTCGTCCGACTACGGTCAACTATGTCGGGTCGAGACCGGAATTCCGATAGTTATTCACCTGTACAGTATTAATTACACATCAAGTGGGCATTCATTAGCCTTCATGAAATGTTACTTTATAATAGCCACGTCGAGATCGAGGCTGAAACGAAGTATTAGCTAAACTAGGCCCTAATATCAAATCAAGAATATCCTTTTGTATCTGATTATTTATAATATGTAGAGTGCTTTTAATGGAAAATAATTTAATGTACCTATTCTACACCCTAATATACTGTTGCTGGTTTGGAAAGTGCAAGAAGGTCAAGCAAAATCTCTTGTTTTGATATATTTTCTCGTTCACTAAGGGCCCTCTTATAATTTTAAAATTTTGTGAATCCGTGCAGGCGAGAGTCATAAACCCAAGAAAGTGTATTCGCCACATCTAGTCAACAACTTTATGAAATCTGGAAATTTAAGTCCGCGCAAAGTTTAATAGTAAAATAAAGTTTATAGCTAGGGAGAGTTGAGACTCTTTGTTCATTGGCGTATAAAATAATAAACTTTGATTATGGTAACTAGCCTGGCTGTAATCTGAAGCCTATTTATATAAGATTACCCGGCGAACGGTCGCCAGCTAATCGAAACACAAATGTTCGCAGTTTAACTTCGGTATCCAGAAAACTTCAATCGGTGGAGACGAATTGTTTTTGAGATATCATCGAGAGAATTCTTTATGAATTTATATAAGAAAAACACGAAGAAGCAAAGTGTAACAATTTCGTTCAATTTCTGAATCTTTTCATTCAGTTTTAGAAGGACAAGGAAAAGCCTTGAATTGGGAAATTTTTTTCGGCCGCTGCTATCTATTTCCGGCGTTCAATAAATGAGCGTAGACAGAAATTCTTAAATTCAAATAAATAAAAGTAGAGAAAGCCTTCTATATTTAGAGCCGTCCGGGTGCACCAATTCTGTAAAGCGAGCTACGTTTAGGTATAAATCTGGTTCGATTACTGCTCTATTTTATTACCAATAGCGCGCACATTTTGAGAGTATCTGTCGTAATCTAGCACGGCACTGAGACCGCAGCAGCGGCCATCGTTTGCTATTGTAGCGAGCTACAATAGGGGATTGGCTACCATAAAAGTTGATGGCATCGCAAATGCCCGTCGTTCTCCAGGTGAATTTTTGAACCTGTTCCAGCTCCCTACACTTACGTTCGAAATTACTAGTTAAATTGAACGGATTCAATTGCACGAAGGTTGACTTATCAGAAGTTTTTTATTACCCGTTACGCCGAACAACAATGTTATTTCTGTCTTCATAACTTTCTTAAAAATCAACGAAAAAAATAAAAAAATAAATAATGGTTATTTTATAAAGTACCAAATGTAGCCACATAAACTATTTTTATTGCCTATCAACAAATACATAATCTACCTTTAGATTTAATTACAAGCAAATTTATGAAACCAGAATTTAACGGAAAATAATCAGATAACAAATTTTAGTTATTTTATTACATTTAATAACAATTATCAATAAAATAAGTGTGTATTTTTAAAGGAACAACACAATATACAGGGTTGCCCAGCAAAATTGAACTAAATGCAAAATCCATGGAAAATTATATATTTCCAGATTTTACATGCCTAGAATAAATTAAATAAATAAAAAAAAATCAAAATAATATTTGTCTAAACCCACGATTGGAATCCCAGACCTTCTACTTACAAGACGTTATCCTCACCCAATTTGTCACAGAAAACGTTGTTGTTGCTCAGATATTGAAATTACACTTCTTGAATTATTTAATACTAACGGAACCCATGGGCTATGCCCCACGATCTTATTGTTTCTGATTGTTTTAATAATAAAAAAGTTAATTAAGTAGGTAGTGTAGCGGACCGCGGATCGAAGTCCTAGTTTTATGAAGTATATAGCATTGCTGTATTTATTTCTATATATTAAATCTGGATCTCTTCGACCTGTCTCAACTTGAAAAGGATACAGTTGCAGCAACCTAAGCGGCGCGCTTGGTTTTATTTTTTTAATTTACCCAAAAACTGAGCGAAGTGCTTCTCTTGGACTTTTCAAGGCTTTAGATATTGTTACCCATCAGCTATCATATATTTAAAAGAATTTTAATAGTACCGTTTGACGCCCTAACATTGACTGTAACGACATGCCACCATTCCTACTACCGCTCCGAAAGCATAGCTGCATAATAGTCATATTATAATAAAGCACTACATGATAGTGTAGCTTACACATGGACATGGTAATAATAGTACACGCCTGATTTTTCGTTGAAATTAAAGAAAACTCGTCAAATTCGTCCGCCAAAAATTGGATTGGGGGAAAAATTAAACCCCGTGTTTTTGCGACATGTAACAATTAATATGTGAACTTTAGGCTACTGTTACAAATAAGCAATTTAGCTTAAAAAATTTTTTTCCATCGTCCCCCGTATATTAAGTAAAGAGGCGTAAACTTTCGATTCAGAAACATTTTAGCGCCAAAATTTTTCATTTTTAAAAGAATTCTATTAGAAAGTGGCATTGTGCTTCCTTAGCCCTAAATAAACACAATGCTGCTATCTAAGAAATTTTTTGAAGAATTTAAGACAGGAGTGAAAAATATTTTTAAAAATCAAGAAAATTCCCGGAAAGATATTGTGTGGACGATTTAGCTTTAAATTTGTAGGGTTACAAAGACATGCTACAATTTGGTTGGTGGCCGAGTTCGCCCCACAACTAACCTCCTTTTTGGAGACCATTTGCTCGGGTACCTCGGGTGTGTAAAACCCGTACCAGCAATAGTTGCTGGTCCCCGAGAGGTCAGGATCAGCACTTATGGGATCAAATTGGTTAACAACACCCATCGGTTTGAGTAAAGTTAAAATTAAAAGATAATGACAATAAGGAACGGCAACTGTCCCGATTTTAGAAAATAATAAATCTGTACAAATGTGTGGCGGCTATAAAGTTACAATAAATTCGCTACTAAAGCGGATGCAATGATGTTTAGAGTTCACTATATTAGATTTTGGTAATGTTTATCTTCAAATACCGGTTGAGAAATTTTTAGTTTGTTTTTAACGAAAAGTGCTTTTCTATATTTTAAAAAATGTGTGAAAACTATTCTATAAGAGGAATTGTCGGTGTAATTGCTTTTAGCCGTTGCGAACCGAGCTGAAAATATGAATAGGTAGACAAAGCATTAATCAAATTTTAAAAATGTGGTCTCAAATTTCCTCTATTAATATCAAATTTCCTACCTGTTTCAAGGTGCAATTTTTTCAATTCACAGAGACCGCTGTACGCTTTATTAAAATCCAGAACGAAATTTGTTGGGAACAAAATAATAGAGAAACAAGGACGAAACAGTGGTTAACATAGCTCGACGTTGTCGTACACTATAATCTTGATTTCCTCATGAACTTAGCAGTTAATGTTTTGCAAAGGTGAGTGGGAGATATTATTTCACATGTTTTTCCTTGTGGAGCTGAACGACCAATTGTTTATGGTGCACGAGCATTGAGAAGTAGTAAAAAACACTCTCAAATTGAAAAGGAACTTTAACAGTTATTTCCAGGACAACCAACTTTTATGAAATTTTACGCTTTAAACAGACCCCAGTAATCCGCATATTCTATCCAAAAAAGGGGTTGCCACAGATGTTTGCAAGTAGGTTACAGAGATAGACACTCCTGTTATCAGTTTTTTTTATATCCAATATGTCGAACTAAAGAAGAACAACGTCGATACTGTTTTGTGATTACCTGATTAGCTTTAATACAACAACGACCGAAAAAATGTCAAGATGTCAATGTGTATAAAAATTAGAATTAATTAGTTTTCTAACCGTCCAATAATACATTACTTCTAATAGTGTTTAAAATCAAGTGATAGGCTGTAACGAAAAGTGCTTCGAAAAAAAATAATATAGTGAATAAAAGTCTCAAATTTACAATTTTTGTAATCTGTATATTAAATTTGTAACTGTCTCATCACAACAAAACAACTAAATCCTACATATAGTAAAGATTTCGCACTATAACACTCTGGCGCTTCCTGGCGCTTCCTTGCATATGTCGGCGCGTTTACGTTTGCTGTCACTTCTGTTGGTATAATTTGGTTATTTATGATTCTAGCGGGTCGGAAATGTGTATTTATCCCGCCAAGATGGCATCTCACGCAGCATATTTTATACAATTTTTTTCAACAACCGAAAAACAAAATTTTAAGACTGCGGCTGCTATTTTTGCCACTTTTATTATTAAAAAGCTATGGGAGACCGCCACAACAAAAGTCTTCTTAAAAACATTTTAAAAAATAAACAAACATACGCATTCCACACTCCATTGACTCCAGAAGCCAAGTAGCCATAACATCTATGTTCGTGTAAAAAAAACACTGGGTGTACATTACTACCTCTGATTTAAAAAGAACTAGCTAAATCCGTACGTTTTTGTACTTTCCCATACTTCTAACATGGAAATGTATTACGATCGGAAAAATTTTCGAATGTGACATTTTGACGGAAACACGTTTTCGCTCTACAGAAACACAAAACAGTGAAATTTAAAAAATGTCAAATATCAGGAACTATTAGACCGATTTAAATAAAATTTGGTATAGCTCGATACAACGAAAAGTAGGTACAACTTTGCGTTGTACCGAGGTATACCAAAAAAACAGATATGATAGAGGGCGTTACGATAAATCTATAGTTTTTCAGAGCACTCTAGTTTCAAAATATATACGGTGTCTGTAAATATTCGGCATTATCATCTACTTCCTCACAAAAAAGGGTTGACGGATCGAGTTTAATTTTTGTATTAGAACAGCTTTAGAGGAAATGAAAACTGTGAAGTGAAAATATTTTCAAAGTTTAGACATTGCCCAAAAACTAGTCTCGAAAACTGGCCACGCAATTTTTGCAAACTTTGTAAGCTTATAGAGCTAGGGATAGGCTACTAGTTTTTTCGCTTTCCAGTTCACTAATTTCTCTGTTACGCCTACTATGAATTTTTGAAAAACATAAATTTATGTCCCTCTGTTTATTAAGCAGAGAACAAGTACAATTGTTTTTTAGGGCTAAAATGCTCATAATTAATAGAACTAAATTTTTAAGCGCAGCAATATTTAGGGGGGGATTAGTTTTCCTCTTCCCTCCCTAATTTTGGCGAACAAATTTGTAAAAATCGATTTATATAGAATTAAACCAATTTCTATAAAATTTATGAAACTAGGATTACGATCTACAGTCCGCTACACTAGCAACTTCAGTATCTAATTTATCATTTAAAAATAGCGTGAGGGTTCGTGAGGCTCACGGGTTCCGCTAGTACGATATTAAAAGTACTAAACAATTAATTATACTAATGTACTTTCTCCGAAGAGTTTTATGAATTAATGTTTATTTTTTCAACTAAATGTTATTTATTTTATTACATGAAACCAACTTTCGTTTTGATTTCTTACAAGTAAACTTCAAGTAACAATATTATATGTAAAGAATAAAAATGGAATTACTATTTTCTTAAATCATTAACCATTTATTTGGAGCTTTAAGGTAACAATAAAAACGGTCTTAAACTGTCGTAATAAAGATTTGGACCACAATGAGTTTTCTTCCAGTGTTTAATAGCTGCGACTCGGCACGTCAATTGTTTCCAACCCATGTAACCAGCCTCGGCCATATATCAAACACTTTTTTGTTTCCTAAATGTTGTCCTCTTTTGCTTCAACAGTAATCAACGATTTTCTAGCATAGGGATTAGGAAAATCTGGGTAAAATCTTGCGGCAGTAAACCGTTTTTATAAGATACGCGTTTTCTCCAGGTATTGATAGTAATATTAAACCAATTTTTGGCAGAATGCTATTATTAGATTCCTTGTCATGTTGCAAAATTCCTCTGAAGTAAATTTTGTTATTTACTACAATTTTCAGTTTTGAATGGTTTTAAAAATTGTTTGAGTGTTTCACCAATATAAAATTTAAGAAATCATATTAGCAATAATAGAAATTTTATAATACTCAAAATCAATACTGAATTTTTTATTAAAGCAACGCAATAAACAAAATCTAACCATAATTTCTCTCAAAACTATTGAACTTTTCTTTTTGTTTTAAATTTTTCATATTCTGCAGCTTTCAATATTTATATCTTACGACTTAAGATTTGAAATTACAAACTGCTTTTCTTACAAAGTGTTTACTTTCTTTCTTTTTGTCAATTTATTTACACTTTCAGCAAACTGCACTGTATTAATTTATCAAACATAATTGAAAATCTTAGGTTCTTTGTGTAGGCAGACGTGAAACAATTTGGCCAACCTAAAGTCCTAGGACTACCTTCGAAGTGGATTGAATGTACATGCAGTATTTTTTATTGTATAGGTATAAATGTAATGAAAAATAAAAAAAGCTATTACGAGAATTCCACAAAACGATCGGAACACAAATATGAAAGAATTATGTCTTTTAGTATAGCGTATTTGCAGAATAAGTTTTGGAAATGTGTTCAACGCTCAGCTAGAAACCATTTGATTTAGCTCAAACGCAGAAGCGCATTGCCTTCCATTTACCCGCATTAGCGATTGTGCTAAATTTAAAACTCATATCCATAATTTTAAGAAACAAATTTAGTGGTGAGAAAAACTGGGAGATGATAAGAAACCGTGGTTGCACTAACACTATGGGGTGATTATAATAACGCCATTGCTAATAAGACTAACTCTAGGAAATCAACAATATACAGTTGGTTCTGTACCTATGGATGACGCACTGTGCCTAGTGTTGGGCAAGTTTCTGAAATATATTTTTTGGAATATTTCCATGGAAACTTTCCACGAAAACTTTCCAAAATATGGAAACTTAAGGAAACATTTTATTACATAACATATTATACTTTGGCTAATTTAATTGCTGGTTGCAATTGTAGAAATAGTTAGAGTGAACCTTTGTTACTGTTCGAGGATTTAGAATTTAATGCATAAATACCAATAATATTAAAACAAAAACTAAAAATATTCATCCAAATAATTAGTAAGTACATTACAATATATTGATAATATTTTATTCGATATCAGTCTCGCTCTCGGCTTCTTCTTAGTCATTATACTCACTTTCAGTACTTTTTTCATAAATCGGCTCTTGCTTCCCGTCAGGGTAAAATCAGCCAGTATCAGTACATATAAGGGCAAATCTACTTGAAAATTTACTACTTAAATAAGTAGGTAATAATGTCATAAAAACGTAGGTAACCGCATCGATGCATCTCGGAACACATTATTTATTTCATTTGTACTAAATGGTCGATAAATTATAAAGTTTCCATTATTTTGAAAAGTTTTCAGTTGCATGAAAAACTTTTCACTTTTTTAGTTTTTTTCCATATAAAAGTTTCCCACTGCCCAACACTAACTGTACCTTCAAATATCACGACTAACTAGAGTACCTAATGAGTTTTCATGCTGACTTCATCCTTTAATTTATTTAAAATGGAGAACGGCTCATTTACATAAGTTGGCCCACAGTGTATTGAAAGTAGCAAACAAAAACAAGAACTTTATTAAAGGTAAAATGGTTCTATATTCAAATGAAAGCTCGTAATCGTGTATTTAAGAGAAATTTGTGTGGGAGTTCAACTTGTTAGCATTTATTGGGTATAATCACGGCTTTTATATTTTCAGCATAAAAATACTGCATTCTACACCCGTGAAGTTCATCGCAGTCAAATTTGTCATAGTTTGTTTACTTTAGTGTGGCAAACATTGCAAAAACACAAATTCAAATAAATATGCTTTGGAGTTTTCCTTGTTTGTTATAACTTGGATTGTACTACATTAAAATTGAGCATACCTTATTCTACATTTAGAAATTAAATTTAAATCAGACTTTTCATAATTTGTCTGTGGTGATGGAATTCTAAACTATAGTTTTGTTATTAAATACCTAAACACGTTCTAGTCAAATAAAATCAAATTATAAATATAAGGCGTTTTCTAAATTTTCACTTTCCCTTGTTTCAATTATGAAAGTGTAGTGTAATCGACCAAATTTTCGATTTTTAGATTTTGACGGAAATACAGGTTTTAAACCTCTAACGATCCAAATGGGGATTTTAAAAAAATGTCTGTTTGTACGTATGTGCAACTACCGAACCGATCTCAATGTCTTTGGTATAGGTATACCTAAATGCCAAGAAAATTCAACGTTTCAAAAAGTTTTCTTTTACAATGCGAAAACGGAAACAGAAGTAGACCCATTTTTTTGGTATAATTTTTTTTTACAAAAATGGAATTTTAAAACTGAGACAAATCAAAAGCTTTTTTTGCGTAGAAGAAAAGTCTCCTGGATGCCGATCTTATTACAGCTACTGTGCTACAGATTGATACAGAAATACTTTTGAAAATAAAATAACTAATAATTTTTAAGTATGGAAAAGTCCAGGCGACATGCTTTGCCTATTTGTTTGTATTTAATTATTGGCTTAACGTTGCGACTAACTTGTAGACTTCTTCAGGTATCTTAATTGACTAAACTTTGGTTACAACCCATAATTTAATTATTAGTACTTGAAACGTATCAATATTAATAGCCATTCAAAGATTTTCCACTGTTTATTCTATCATTTCATACATCACAGTGCATTATTAGGAAATACTTCCCATTCAAGCAATAAAATGCTCAACAATAGAATCATCCTTACGTAATAAAAACTTATCTGTGCTGTGCTTCAATGTCATAAATGTAAATGTAGATTTAATTTCAGATTGTTAATATTAAAAACAAGAATCAACAGTGAATTCTATGCGGTGCGAGTTGGCTATAATACAAGGAGGTGCACCATAACCGAAACTAAAACCGAGAACCGGAAAAAAACGCAAAATTTTCCGAACCGTAACCGAAACGAAACGAATTAAATTTTTTTTAACCGCAGCCGTAATTATTTTAAGAATATACCGGTATATTTTCGTTCAAACAAATGTATTTAATACTATCTAATCTTCGCATTCCGCATATTCAGCCTTTTGGTTGACTCTTAGGGTTGTAGCCAAAACAATGATTAGATTTATTAATGTTCCCAAACGCGAATGCAAAGTTTCTGCCGGTATGACGTCATCGTTTAACATGATATGAACTTCATACTTTACCAGCAAGATACATTTTTAATTTTTACTCACACGTACTTAACTTTTTTGTTATTCGCGGTTAGTGAGCAGACAGTGTGCACATTGCTGTTCCTGCGGCGCTTTCACTATCGTTAACGATTTCAGGGAACATAAACAGTAGCATGTCATCATATCCATAACAACAAACAATAATGATAATCTATGTTTCAAAAAGTAGTGAAATTAAAATTTTAAATATGTAGCCCGCACGGGATTCATACTCTCCACTAGCTTATGCCTCACAACGCTGTACACGCATTCTAGCACTAAACCACGGCGTCTGTTGATAGTCGATGCTAGAATATAGAACACAAACATAAACAACACGTCATCCGCCGGCCAAATTTCAATTGCCGGTAAACTACACTGCATGTTATGCTGTATACCGGCAAAATATTGCCAGTCGGCACAGACCGACTTGTCACCGTGATATATCGTAGGGAGACAGTTAATTAAGCATTTCATGAAGAGCCTTGACATGGTCACAGAGCAATTTACTTTTCATTACTTCTTTTAAACAATGTGTCATGTTTCCAGGGTTTTTAGGTTAATGTCGAATGAGTGTTTCTTAAATAATTTGTGTTGGTAGTTCGTGAAAATATGGATTTGACCAAAAGACTGCGACGTACAGTCTGTTATATGAAAAGAGCCGACGACCGTAGTTACTTTATTTTTGATTTAACCCTTAGCAGCAGGTTTTTCTACAGTTTGGCAAAAACAAAAACCTTTTTAGAGCTGCCATTTTTTCGTGATAACTTCAACATTTTTTTTTATTGCGTGGCGTAACATTTTCTACATAAGCTTGCAGAGAATTTTATTTGCTTTAATTTAAAAAAATACCGGTAACCGTAACCGAAACCGAAATTTTTAGTAGCAGTAAACCGTGAAACGTAACCAAAATTTAAAAACATTAGAACCGTAACCGAAAAAACAAACGTTGTACTTTTCGGTTCATATCCCTACTATAATAGCACAAAATCTTAAAACAATTAAAATAGGTAAGATACTTTTTTAAGCTGAAAATGTGTTTCATGAACTCCTACAGCCCCTTTGGCCTTATAAATATTATAACTTTTGAAACGCATTAATTTGAATAGATAATGGTTAAATGAGTAAGAAACCCTCAGAGAACGTTTGCTACATTTAAAAATCTGTTTTTGTATTATTTATTTTAAGGTGAAGTTCATCAGATATGGTGTGGGTGGACCATTGTTTGTAAGATAATAATGCTTGACATTCTAAAGAATTTTTGTTTTCTAGAAAGGTTTATTTAAGGATGATTTTGTTACATAAAGCTATTTTTAACGGTTTGTTTGCAGATTTAAGTTACACGTGCGGTTTTTAAGATGATATTTTTAAACTTCCATTTTTTTAACATTTGTTGCATTACTAATAAGAATTCTATTAAATAAGTATTTGGAGGGCCTATAAAACCACCCTCCTCTCTTATTAACCTTTTGAGAACTTACGAGAGGGTTCAAAAACACGTATATTACGTCAAAACTACGATTTCCTGAGCAAACAAGAAATTGATGCGCAAAGTAAGCGACAACACCTCATTTTAAAGTTTTCTTTATTCCTTCCTCTACGTCAATTGTAAATTGACAGATTTTATATTTGGTTTTGGGTTTTCTTTCATCTTTTCTAAACAATCCAAAATCGTTTTTTCCCATTGTAGTATTCACTGCTTACCAGTGCACTTGCTCTGCAGGGATACGAGCAATGGGACTTGACAGTCGTTGAACGGTATAGCATTACACAAAACACTTAAAAATAGTAGTAACAATTTCTATAGTATAGGAAAGTGCAGGCAAAGTGCTGCGTTAATATTTTCCAATGCTTGGCGTAGTTTCAAAATTAGATATACGCTATCTAAAACTCCACAGGCCTTTAACTTTTTAATTTAACGAGCTATCATGACAGGCGTAGCATCAAATTGTGGGTAATTTAAAACTTTTCCAAAATAGTTACCGCAAATGGAAAAACCATTGACAGTCAAGTTGTTATTTATCTGAATCTGTCTTGTTAGAATATTTTTTCCCTGCACACTTAAGCACTGCAAGATTTTGTTTACATCAGTGACTACGTAGACACCGCGAGGACCAAACATTTGGTCCAGGGACCAAACAATAAAAGTTATACCAAGACTCGGTGTATACATTCCAGAGTAAAGCACTTAATCCACACTTGATTCGCTTGGAATATAGAGTTGTTTCAACGGCAAAAACATGTGGTGTAAAAGTAGTAGGTACACAATAGTAGGCTAACAAAAGAACTAAATACTAATTACATTTTAGTTCCTAGTTGTGTTTACTACATTTTATGTTGGTATAATACGAATTATTACAATCTCAATTTTAGTTGTAATTTATTTTCCAATTTGTATTTAAATAGCGAGGTTTATTAACTATTAAATAGTTCCCGCAGCAAAATAGAACTCACGGTGTATACGTATTCATTAAATAGAGGATTTTATTACCTTCAATTTGATGTATATGATGATAACATTTTTTTTCTTAATACAAGGTGTTCCAAAATTTTTGCCTTCTAACAAAATGGCATTTTGTGCGTTTCAAAATAAGACGAAACGGTCCTTTAAAGCGTGTTTTCAAAAAATGTTTCCTTGAAAAGTTGCAGGCGGTTGAAGATTACCTGTAAGGTGGAACTTTTCTTGAATAATTGTTGATCGCTTTTAACTAGGTACTTTAAATTTCATACGGAGTTATCCCTAACACGTTGCTACATGCTGTGTAGTTTTTGTCTTAATCTGTTTCGTGGAACTGGTTATTTCAAGGTTACGTGACTATTAATAAAAAGTCCTAAACGAAAGATTAATCATGTGACTTTGAAACAGCTAGTTCAATAAAACCAATTATGATAAAAATTACACAGTATGTAGCAATATGTTAAAAATGACTCCATATCAAAGTTGAAGTACCTATAGTTAAAAGTCATCAACAGTTACTCAAGAAAAGCTGCATCTTACAGGTAATCTTCAACCGCATGTAACTCTTCGTCTTATTTGTAAACGTATAATATGCCCTTTTGTTAGAAGACGACAATTTTGGAACACCCTGTATAAAAAAATAATGTAATCCATCGTATTCATCGTATTAGTATTACACATCAAATGGAAGGTATCAAAATTCTGTGTTTAATTAATAACAAAATCTTCGTAAGCGTGCAGGGAAGAAATATTCTAACAAAACAGGTCCAAATGAATAACAACTTTTTGTCTTTCACTTGTTTTTAGATTTTTAATGCCTATTTTTGAAGAGTTTTAAATGACCTACAATTTGATAAAACGCCCGTCATGATACCATTTTAAATACAAAAAGTTACGGGACTGGGAAGTTTTAGATGGCGAACCCTGTGTAGAAATCAATCTCAATATATTTTAAGTCGATAAAATAAATAATAATTAGCTATTCGCAGACAGAGAATAAAACAAAAACTTTAAAATGAGGTGTCACTCGACTAACTTTGCCGTTTAAGACTTTTGTATTCCTGGGCGTTGTTAGACGTCGCGTCGCAGCGCGTGCTATACTGCGCGTCAGTGTTCTTGTTTGCTCAAGAGGTAATATTTTTGATGTAAAGTAAAAGCCCTTTGTGTCATATTTCTAAATCGAGTCTTTAAGAAGAAAGTGGGACGGGACTACTCTACAGAAGCACGGTGTTTCGTGCATACTTGGTTATATAGCCCACAAATGCAAGTCTATGTGTTTGTCTGCTTTAAATTTTTGTCGTAAACATAAATTTGTAGGATTAAGTAATTTCTAATATTTTCAAAACAGTGAACCTAGGAATTTGCCACTCAAATATCGACTAAACGAAAGTTTAGGGCACAATTGAAGTGCCTATTTTAATCTGTTGTGTTGAATAACAAAACTAGATTAAGGCACTGCTTACTGAATTATTTAACAGAAAGTGTAGCGGAACATTAATAATCTTTCAATAAATCCCTGTATGTAGTTAACCTAATTCGCATTTAATGGATCTGTTTTAAACATAATTTTACTTAACTCGTACCACCCGACAAAGAAGCTTCCAAGCGCAAACTTTAGTGGATATAATATTCTTGTACACACTAATTATTGAGGAATTAATAAAAGATAAATAGGTAAATTTAATGTTGTAACATAAAAGATTTTGTCAAACTGCAGAAAGATTACTTTTCTCACCAGCAGCGAAAATTTCCATATTTTCTCTTTGCTTTCCTTACTTTGTCATGCATTCATTATTCATTCCAGAAACGTAAACAAACCATCTAAGTTTTTCTTCTAGCTGCAATTCAGCGGTTATCAATAACCTCAAACCACCGATTTGTAACCATAGACCGCTTTTATCAATTTAAGTTTAGGCTATATCAGTGAACACCAATCAAAAGTTAGATTTTTCTCTTTTCCTACCTTATATTAACATTAATCGCTTTCATTTAGGTACGTGCGTGGAATTGTTATATAAGAAAATGCAAAGATTTGTATTTGAGAATTTCCTTACCAACTTATAAGTAAATTTTTATCGAATTCAAATCGAATAGGCTGCTTTTATTTCTTCAGTATAATTCAATTTTATAACGCAATATGGAAATCCAGAAGTACATAGACTTACAAGAAAACTTTAAAATAAAATTGGATTTGAAAGCGGTTTGGTTGTCAAATCCAAACCGTCATTTGCACACCGCCAAACAATTCTGGAAGAACACAGAGTTGATTGAATGCGACTCATAGGTGGGTTACCTTCCAATTTGAAGCGTCTCTTTAACAACGTTTGTTTGTTAGAAAGGAGTTTCACGTTACATCAAAAATTTTCTTGACATCGATAGCTTATCTCTTATGTTATTTCGCCACAAAGATTTTCAGTTACGTGCTAAATTTCTATAAGAATTAATTTAAGCATTGTTTTGGTTTCATTGGTCAACTTTACTTGTTAATAAATGCTTCACATCTTTTCAAATATTTTACCACTTTTAATACCCAAATTAATTCCGATCCGTCAACTAGTTTTTGAGTATAGGCGTTAAAACCGACAACTTATACACACCGTAGCTATTTTAAAGCTAGAGTGCTTGGAAAAAACTTTAAATATTGTCTCAACGCCTTCTATCATATTTTGTTCTGACATTTATGAAACACCCGTTTGTAAAAGCTAGGAAAAACATGTCTAACTTCCGTTTTTTTTTTGGTATACCTAGGTACAACTTTTCGATGTTTTTTCGGGGCAAAACATGGATTTCCGTCAAAATGTCATATTCGAAAATTTTCGTGATCACAATACATTTTCATACTTGAAGTATGGGAAAGTACATATGTTAATAGATTTAGTCACTTCTTTTTAAATGAGAGCTACTAACGTACACGCAGCGATTATTTTTACGCGAACATAAATGTTATGGCTACTTTAGTTCTGAATATGTTGGTCAACGTATTGTGGAATGCGTAGCTTATGTTTGTTTAGCCAGCATGCAGGCGGCCGCTTTTGTTTTATAGTGATAAAAATATTCGAGATGTAAGATTTAGTCGCTTTGTTATGGCGAGACAGTTACGGATTTAATATATAGATAAATTGTATTTATTCTATGTATGCATACTAATTAATAAATAGTTAGAATAAAAAATCTCTAAATTTTGCAAGGTATGTGAATTTGTTTATTCATACGCAACGAGTTTACATAAATGGACAACCTCATAAGTAAAATAAAGAAAACTTTCCTAAAATCTCCAAGTCGCATCCGTTATTACAAGGAATTATGACCAAACTTGGCAATTATTCCAAAACCCGTCATTAGCAGATGGGGTTCATGAATCAAAGCGGCAGTTTTCTATGCTGAAAATTTTGATTCAGTTAGACAAGTCGTGAACGATTGGAGATTTCAGCAAGAAAACTTTGTCAAGAACTGATTCAGTCTCCACATGTAACGTAACTTTCATAAATTTCAAGTAAATTCAAGATCTTCAAGGATTTTTTAAACTTATTACCCACCCACGGCAGAAAAAAAATTGATAACGGTTCATAGTACACAGGTGTAAAATTGTTCAAAAATTTAACAAATAATGTTAAAAATACAACAGAAACAAATTTATTTAAACACGGTTTGTACTCCAAAACTGAGTAGTACCTACCTAGCGGTTCGACTCGTTGATGATGCGCGAATTTGTAAATTTTAATAAAACATTAAAAAATAAAATTTTTTGCTAAACTTAAATGTGTAATCCTACATTAACATATGTATTTATTTTTTTATGTTTTGCATGTTGTATTTTAATTTCTCTTAAAGTTCCCCAACTGTATAGTTTTTACGGAATAAATTATCTATCTGTCTATCTGTGGTAGGTTCACTACGATTCATTAAATCGTTATATTAATATTCCTAAAGTTATAAAATTATTGTAAGTCAAACATTTAACGCTATTAAAATAATTTGACCACTTTCATTTTGTTATTGGCAATTTGACATTTGTCGTACAATTTGGCCTCAATTAGTCGCAATATATTGAATAAGTATTGCATCGCAATCCTGGTGGTTACTCACAATCATTAAAAATTGAAAATGTACTAAAGTCGACAAATAATTCAGTCAGTTGTTCACCGGCCAATTTTCACAGTTTTGTTAACGGCGTTGAAAGGTCATATTTAAAATTTAAAGGTATTTTGTCGGATAAGAGAACTAATATTTCGGCAGAGAATTTAGAAAATGTTGCTGTGTACTGCAATTCTTAAATTTTTTATTCAACAGTGGTTTTCTGTCTCTTATGAATGTACAAACTTTTTTTTCGTAGAACTTTTTGTTGTATTGATAAATTTACACGTTTTATCTTCATTAATACGTGGTTGCTGTTTTACATCTCAATAAAAAAATATAATTTCCAAATTTTCATATAATTGTTTCGTGTAGTACTTTTAAAATCCGTTACCATTTATATTTTACGTTTATCAACTCGCTGTTATCAGTTCATTCGAAAAAATACACGGCTCGATCGCAGCTCACCAAATAAATAATAAGTAACTAAACGAGCTGTATAGAGTTAAACATATAAGTGTGTTGTTATTTTATTCAAGTAGATAATTCGTTTAAAATTACATGGAGGCGACAACTATGGAGTTATACGGGAATTTATTAAAATGAATTGCCCCATACTTTAAATACTGACTAAATACTAGACTAAGAGTCCGGACTATGGTTGTATGTGTATGTCTGTGTTCGAGGACACATTTACACTGTTTACCTGAATTGTTTAGTTTTTTTTAATAATCAATTTTTTTGCTTATGAAAAACGAAATTGTTAACTTTCATTGAACTAATCAATAAATGTAATTGCAATGCTGTAATATTACTTCCAGTTTTTTTAATTTCGGCGTTTTAATGGGTTCTTAGGAGGATAACTTGCACATTTTTAAGGAAAAATGAAGTTATTTAAGAGCAATTTTAATTTTTGCAGATCCTATTCTAGGAGCTAAACCATTTTAAAAACATATTTTTGATTGTGCTACCAATTACTGTTACACTTAGCATTATCAGCCGTATCCGTTATAAACATAACGCAGTTGAATTCAACAGTTGGACGGAAAAGCCCGAACGTCCAATAATTATGGCGTTTTTTTGTGCAGTTAGAACCACAAAAAATGTGACATAAATTAACATTGTCACTGTATTCTTCAGTAGAAGGACAGCCAAGGACCTTTACTCAGGTGACAGGCGTGAACAAAGATACCTTCTGCGGGGTAGGCGTTGTAACGGTCACTTCGGTCACCTCTCTTCGGAGAGGTTCAAGGTTTACCTTAATTAGGACCATGAAAGACAGGGTGAGTGATTTTACGTGGAGGTGTTGCTAGCTCTTAGTATAGGTATTTAACACCTTAGCGGCAGCGCGTCCTCTGTACCGGGATCCCCGCTTCATGGACGTGGCTATAAATTTGCCTGCGTCCCAGTCACTACGCCGAGGTGACTTCTGGGAGTTATAAATTTGTCTAGGCGATATACTGGGTGGTTGGAGGTCGACTGACTTAGACAGGTGAAGGTGAGCTTCAGGACAGAGTGGCGCGGCTGTGGCATTAAATACTTGGGCTCTAGGGGTGAGGTGCACTTTGTCTGCTCACGCCTACTATCAAAGTGTCGACTCAGGAGGTTCGTGCTTATGTACACTCGACGCTATTAAGGTACCGGTTACTATGAGACCGGCTACCGACTAATCTGGGCGGTGCGTAGAAGTCCAGTTCTAAGGATTACAAGTAGTTTAAGGTGGTAGAGGTAGCCTTCTCAGCCTTCCTTAGGCACGCGCCTGATTCCAAGTATATTGAACTAAAGCTCCTCTCCCCAACCCCCATTTTTAGAGCATTCTTCTGGTTTTACTAATTAATTTTACTGTTTGCAAACCAGCGACGTATTCTACCAAGAAAACTTTCTCTGGAGAAAATGTGATTTTGCGCACTGTCTGCGGTTCGAAGCCCGCGTTAAACAGTAGATCTTCTATGTCTGTGTAATTCACTAAAATCACGTTTACTACAGGCATAGTCACCACGTTCTTTCTAGAGCAAAAAGCTAAGAAGAAGTGCTTGTAAAAATATTTATACGTCGAGGTCTCAACATAGATTTTTTAGTTTGGTGACTCTAATTAAATTATTCGGATGAGCAACCAGAAGAAACCCCCGAGAGGCGTTTCCGCAATGGAAAATTGCTCCTATTAACATTTAACATGTTCATGCCGATTTTGAAACTGAAACTGAAAAATTTCTGAATGTTTGTAACAACGAAAAATCGATGGTGGAGGGCAGGTAAATGGGTCGACTTTATTTTATTCTGTTTGGTTGTGCCTCTGTCTGTATCTGCTATTTAGAAATATGTGTCTATGCAATAAACTAAAATAAGATTAATCGTTAGGTAATTGCGTATTATGTTTACTAGAATAACGTTGCTAAAATGCAAACTGATCTTTTATTAGAATTTATGCCAGTTCATCAAATTAATTATGATTCATTCGCAATTTTGAAAGACACTTCAGTAATAGCATAAAGAGCAAACATAGTCTCTAATTAAACATTAGGTTTTATTCGTTTTGCATTGTGCTTAATCACTATTATAACGTTAACACGCACTTGGGGCAAGATGGATCTTTACCTTGATGTGGATTCTGCTTAGTGCTTAGTAATACTGATATGTAAAGTAAATTTCTAGTTTTATTTCTATTTCTGCTTGTCAGTGTAACAAGGTAATGGATAATTAGCTCATTGAAGTATCATAGGTTGTCTGCTGCAATCCTGAGTATTTTAGTTCATAACACGTGAACTCTACTGCGATTTGTTGTTGATGAGAGATTACCCAGATTACGAATCCATACATTGCCAGTGGCGGATTAGAGCTCTGTAAATTACAAATATTGAGTCAACTTGGTGGTTTCTTGTTGATGATAGGGTATAATTTCACCTACCTTGCGTGACCCTCATTTAGTTTTTACATAAAGGGATACTTCTAGGTCAGTCGGGTATCAAGTATAGTATCACCAAGAAAATGTTGATAAAAAGTAGCTATGGAAAACAAAATTCGTATTGTAGCTTCATTCATAAAATCAAATAAATATTTTAATATAAATTATGTTCTTGTAAGAAAGTTATTATTACTTATTAACCATAAAAAGTAGCTTAAACAACTAAAGATTCGTTTGGAACTACTGCCAGGTATTTAATTCGGATGACAGCTTATAAATTGTAGGAATAAAGCTTGGACACGACTTTCTTTTTAACATTCTGCATATATAACTGATATGTAACCGCTTTAGCATTGTGCTTCCATTGGAGATCCAAAAAAACAAGACACACAGCCCTATCAGCACCACATACACGTATTATATTTCTGTAATACTAGCGAAACCTGTGGGCTATGCCCCAAGATATTTTTGTTTCTTTTTTTTAATAATAAATAAGGTTATTAACTAGGTAGTGTAGCGGACCGCGGATCAAAGTCTAACTTATATGAATTATGTAGCGATTGCTGTAATTCTTTCTACAAACTAAATCCGGATCCCTTTGATTTGTCTCAACTCGAGTGGAATACGGCTGCAGCTGACATTATGCAACCAAAGCGGCGCGCGATGGGTATTACGTTACCAAAAACTGAGCAGTACTTCTCCTGAACTTTAGATGTTGGTACTTATTATGTATTCAAAAGTATTTTAATATTAACGATTCACGCCCCAACATCGACTGCAATAACAGCGCACCATTCGTACTACTGTACCAAGAGCATAGCTGCATAATACTTAATAATTATATTACCCGAACATACTACAAAATACTGAAGCTTACACATAAAAATAATAGTACAAAGTTTTTAAAAATCTGATTTTTTTAAAAAAAGATTCGTTGGATTTAAAGAAATCTAAAAACGAGAAGACAAATTCGTTCGCTAAAAATTGGGTGGGAAGGGAAAAATTAGCCTCTTAATTTTACTACTACTATTCCGTATAAGCAATTTAATTTAAACAAAATTTTTTATGCTCCCCATTTGTTAAAGGGCGTAAATTTTCAATTTTACATAACTTATAGAATGCGTAACAGAGAAATTAGCGAACTGGGGCACAAACCAAATTGTAACCTATTCCTATCTGTCTGACCATATAAAATTAAAAAAAATAATCGTGGTCAGTTTTTGGGCAATATTTTTTTTAAATACTCACGCCACAATTTTTATTTATAAAATAATTCTTGTACATAGTGACGTTTTCTTACTCTAGGGCTATTATAAATTTATAACACCAAATTTTATCTCTATTTTTCAGACGGCGCTAAAACAAAATTATCAAATATTCGTAGCAGCGGCCATGTTAACGTTAGTACGTTGCAAAGACGTGTCAGATATCGTTATTAAATTAAAAAAATTCCTTGTCAAAAAAAATGCTACCAAGAAACCTCCCGCTTCCGGTCCGTAAATTTTTTAACTACCCTTACATTTTGCGGCAGATATTTGCTAAATATTTCTAACTGAGCTAGTAATATACATGATCATGAGAACCGGGCAACTACTGCCAATTGTTTTATTTTATAAGATACCAAGTCAGTTAAATTAGGAAAAGAGTGTAACTTTTTTTTGCTTGTTACGATGTAGACACAAAAAACCATTGCGCATTGCGTTTTAGAGTTATTTGTTAGGCCGAACTTTTAAGCTTGGAAATGGTAGCCGCTACAGTTATTTAAAAATTTTGACGTTAGTGTCTTATTACTCAAAAATAAGTTAACAGATCAAGTTCAAATGTTTTATCGTAATAGTTCTATGGAGACACAATGTTACTGTGCACAAATTTTTAGTTAGGCTCGTTGCTTCTCCACGTCATTTTTCCTTTGAAATGCAGGCAGAAAAAAAAATGATTTTTCACTTGAACTTCAAAAAGCTAACTAGCCATCCTAATTCGGTCTTACTGCAAACTTGAACTTTAGAGAAATCAAAGTTCGTTTATAATAATTCCGGTGAACCAACTTTAAATTTATTTAAACAGAAAGTTAAACTTTATCGAACGTCTTTGCTGAATTGGCAAACTTAAATAATTGAGCAGTCATAGTTAACTTGTAATATTCCCCGAAAAACCGTTAGCACCGAAAGTTGAACTTACCGACGGTTTGTGATGAATTTATTACAAACTTGAATAATTGAGCAATTATAGTTCGTTTGTCATATTTTTCTGAAAACATGTCAGAAACTTTGAATTTTTAATGAAATCGAAAATTTTCCTTCGCCAATCATGCTGAATTTACTACGGACTCGAACTATTGAGATATCACTGTTGGTCCATAATATTATTCAGAAATCAGATTAAGTTTGTTTGTAAGATAAACTCTAGAGAATATTACTGTGCTGAAACAATACTTAGCAAAAATGACAGTATACCTAAGCGTGAGTTCTGGAAATTTAAATCATAAAATAGTTCAAATCCCGTAGCAATCAATTCTACCACATTAGTTAGATTTCCCCAGACATTCATTTAGTATTTAAATGTTTATAAAAACCCGTGAAAAATTAAAAATGCCTGTTCACCTACCAAGTTTAGTTAAACTTACTTCCGGCATTGTGATCAATAAAGCAAAGTTTATTTTGCTAAATAAAAAATTATTTTTTATTATTTTATGAAATTTCGATGGGGGTAAAAATGAGCCAAGCATTTCGCCTGAAGTTTTCCTTACTTTAAAAACATTTACATTTCATATTTTTAAAAATATTTGCGTACAATATTGCAGCCCTAACGGCAGTGGCACGGTTAAATACATTTTTTGCATCTCAGAGTCTAATGAATACATTGAAAATTTTTTAATCAAAATTTTTCTATACTGAAAGTACGGTATAGAAAAGCAAGTATAACAATCTGAAGTGACAATAACAACATTTTATCACACACATTTGTTATGCAGGTATATAAGTTTCCAGTTACAATTCATCAATGTTATCTTAGCAGCGCGACGGTGATGCAGCGGTAGTAAAAACCACATGACAAATGGTATTTCGTTACTTCAGTGCGTGTAATAATTAACGCAGCATAGCGTTCGCTAGTGCGGCTTAAAAATGCTCATAGTCGCTGTTCTTTCCACGTAGCGCTTTTATTAGTTTTGCGGTTTTTGTTCTTAGCCATTCATCGTGCCGTTATCTTCTGCTTATTAAACATTGTTGCGCAAAACGACAAAAAATTCTTATATGAACGAATGTGTACGTGTGACCATAAATGTGATGATTTCTACTTTAGTATTCCGAATAAGTTTATATTTCATAATAAGATTATGAAATTTGAAATCAGCTGACAGTCGCTGTAATTGATTATTTAAAAATTTTACGTTCATGTTAAAGTTTAAGATAAAATTATTTATGTCTCTATCTTTCTTTTTGAAGAAGGGACATGGATTTGTTCAAATCCGCCTTCTATTTTAAACGTGTGTCGTGCAAAGAAACAAATACTGCTTAAGGAAGGACCATCCGTACAAGGTTAGCACATCAAAAGTTCTAAACGAATTTAGTTGGTCCCAAATGGACGGTCATTTTAACATCACTAAAACTTTGTTACTTTTAAACAACAAAGGAGCGCATTAACTGCTATAGCAGAAGGCAACTTATACAATGTTCAGCCTCAGACATATTAGGAAAAAATTTTATTTTGTACTTCTAATATTTGAGCAGAGACAAAAATTAAAAGTCAAGAAGTAAAAGTGCAGTATTTTAAAGTTTTAAAAGTAGTGAAGTTCTTGCTTTCTATAGCTTTATCGGCGTACAAAACTAGATTGTTTCAGGTTTTCAAAAATTTCTCACCAATATTGATTCTTCTCTACTAACATAATTTGAAGTAAAAGACATATTGCACATTATAATTTCAGGACGCTATACATATAATCTGTGTTCGAAAATATGTCGCATTCAACAATTGTTTAAATCATATTTTCTTCCATGTTTAACTTAAAGCAATCTACTTTCAGCTGATTAGTATACAGAACCAACTCGTATCACTACACTGCCAACGATTTATAAGGATAACTAACTACATTTAGCTGATAGCGAAGGTGGAAGCTTAGTCAATTAGAATCCTGTTTAGTATTAAAGCCACATACAGAGATGCACGCTAAAATCAGTAATTTAAATGAACATTAGTAAAGCGTAAATTTGTAAAAACAGGTCAATATAAAAAGCCGTGATAATTAATTAGACTATTTGTTTTCTTGCGAAAAATTATTTTCAAATTAAAACAATTCCGTATGGTGTACTTCGAAAACCAAATTACTAAAAGCCTTGGTAGCAGATGCGTTGGAATTGTATTGTTAACTGAATTTCCTAAAGACAATGCTAAAATCTAACCACTTTAATGAACTTCTAGACTGAGTAGAACTGACGCACATTACTCCACGAAAATGAATTCTAAATGTGACGGTTGTAGAATTAAGTACATAATAAGGTTAGCTTTCTATGTTAAGAATTAAATCGTATAACACCGATTTTCTACATTTTAGTGGAAGCAAATTTTATATAGACGGAATTAAATTTACAATTAAATGATGTCTTACGAGACATATTTTCTTAGTAAATTAGTCAATTAAAATTTTTACCTTAACTTCATTTTAAGATCCATCTGCTTTTTGTGGATTCTGCAGTAAAAGTATCATTTTAACTAACTATACGCCAAACATTAGTTTGTAAATATTTCAGTTTGCGGTTGTTTTATTTTTCTCTTTAATACGTTTGCTTCATATTATGAGATAATAACGGCAGAAGGGCAAACAATTTGCTCTACATCAACACCTCCCAAATATAAAATGTTTACGGTGTTTTTTCGCTTTATGCGGGATATTTTACTTTACCTCTTGTATTCTGAATTTTACTGAAATTATTTCTGATATCTAATTTCAGCAAGAATTATATCGCTTTAATAAATTTCAAACTGAAGATAAAAAATTAAATTTACATAGAGATCTATATTTTTATTTCTTGAAATCTTCAGTATATTCGTAAAAAACAATGTAGAAAGCAACATTGAAAAAACGCTTAACGAACGTAATTAAAATACAGGAGGTCAAAAAATGCAATCTCAACATCGTACTTTTCTCAAAATAATATTTTAGAAGATACTATGCATTTAAGACCACATTACATGACGCGTGTACTTCAATTTTTGTCAACTTCCGGTTTCGTTGGAAATGATTCAAACCTTCTTATTTCGAAATGCAACACACAGTTTTGAAATCAGGATCAAATTCTGGGTTGTGTTTTTCTGAAAGTTCGAAAATATTTAATTGCAATTTTCCGTTTCGCGTTAGTACGTTAAGCGCGCCATGACGTACATAAAATTTTATAGCGTCTGGTGTCTTGGATTAACAGCCGATCCTGACTTGCGCAACCTCGTCTAATATTGGCGCGTATTGTGCATTTAATACAAAATAACAATCTATTTTTTTTAAATTTATAACATGCACGGTATAGCGTAGAAAATACAAAACGAAACTAACTTCTGATTTTCATTTTTTGAAAATGAAATTGTTCTTTTTCGGTTTAAAATGCGGTTTTTCCGCTGGAATGAATTCTTTTTGGTACAATCCAGAAAAATGTGGGCCGATTTACTGGGTTCTATTATTTCTTGTTATAACATTTTCTCAACTTGTTTAACTTCTTTTTATGTACCTGTGGGCATCGATAGATTTTTGTAAAAGCTGAAGCGATTGTTTTTGTCCTTATATGATGTCGAATTCAATTTGTTGCTGTAAGTGGTAATTTAGGATGGTAAAAACAACTTTGCATTGGTAACAAGGTCCAGTGAGTAGTGTTTTATCTTCTTCGTTTAGGTGGTTGATACGTAAATTACTTTTAAGATTTTCATTTAATAGTTGGTTTTTCTTTTGATTGTCAACAGTTGTAAAATTTAATTGAACTACTTCTTTATTTTCAATATCTTTCAAGTGTATGGGCTTTGGAGGGTAAGACTTATGTTTTGTCTGGGGTATTAATTATAGTAATACAAAACCATTGTTATGTACATTCACAAGGGCATTAGGTATGGATATTCTTTGTCCGTAACCTCTTTTCTTACAAATTTTTATAACCATTGGGGCTCTCGGTTGGCATTTTGATTTTAATTTTGGTTCTTGGCGGGACCTTAATTACGTGTAATGTATTTTTTATCTGTTCTAAGTTTTGATATGAGTTTTTCTGTTGTACAGACAGATTTGATTTAGCTGGTAGAAATTGAAGAAAACTCTAGAAAAATGGAGAAGAAAATATTACCGGAAAAACACGGAAGATGATGTAAACACATACATCAGAAATTGCAAAGTATGCAAAAAAACAAATTATAATAAAAATCTTATTATAACTCCTTTTTGCATAATAGCAACAGCAAATAAACCCTTTAACATTTTACATTTGGATATTTTCTACGTAGGAAACCACATGTTTGTGACTGTTTATTTAAAATCTCAAGAAACACCTACCCAAACTTGTTCGACCTTACGAAATAATAGAGATATCCAATCACAACGTTTGTAAATTAAAACATAAAAAATCTAATTAATAACGGAAAGCTTACGTTAACGAGTTACTTTCTATTTCAGAATCCTCTACTGTACGTCATTAAGCCTATATCTAACGATGTAGTCATACAAAATTTATCAAACAACCCCGGACAATACCCCTTGAAACTAGGATCAAATTTGATACAAGCATCAACCTGGATACTTATTGCTCAAAATAACTACGAACCGCTATTAAATGAGTTCAATTATTTTAAAGAAAATGTGAAGAAACTTAATTATTACCTTCCCACCACCACGAGACCCGAAGTACCCCCCTATGTTTATCATCCGCTTGTCTCGATAGCAAGAAAACGTATAAAGCTAGAAATTACTCTAATTACGAATAATCTAAATATTTTAATATAATGAATACCTTGGTAACCGAAAATGAAAACCTCATTAATCACCTATTTTTAACACATCGAACCAAACGAGAAGCCATCAATGGTTTAGGATCAATAATCAAATTTGTAACGGGCAACCTAGAAACAGAAGAAAGACATTAAAATGTAATAAAAGAACTTCAAGAAACCTCCAAAGAACATGAGAAAATTATGGAACATCAAGCATTCCTACTTTTAACGACGATGGAAAATTTTAATGAAACCGTTAAAGACTGCTACTCGAACCAAGAGTTTATTAACAATAAACTACAAGAAATGCTTCTCTACAAAAATACAGACATAAGATAAAGCACAGAAATCGTATATGCTCGAGGATAGCCCTTCTTCAATTACTTCTAATAAAATTAAAAGATCTGCAAACAGCTCTGGTATTTGCAAAAACCAATCACCTACATGCCGCTCTGATAGGAAATGAAGACCTGACCCAGGAATTACAATTCATAGAAAACAAGTTGTTAATGGAATCACAAGAAAATAATATCAAAAGTTATTTATTTATCTTCACCATATCTCATCGATAAGGATCCCACAGTAGCTGCTACACTTCTACAATTGCACTTGTATGAAGTGGAAAAATGGGCCAGAAAATGGAGAGTTAAGATCAATGAGGAGAAATCAGCTTATATTACTTTCACCAAATGTAAAGGCGTCCCACCACTTCTCCTCTTAAACAATACTCCACTAGCTCAAGTCAATGAAATAAAATACTTAGGGATGCATTTAAACAAAGGACTGACATGGAGAACCCATGTCTGGAAAAAGCGAAAACAACTGGGACTGAAACTAAGGAAACACTACTGGCTACTCGGACGCAGATTCAAGCTATCCCTTCCCTATCAAACAAGCTATTAATATACAAGGTTGCATTCAAACCAATCTGGTTATAAGGTCTGCAGTTATGGGGTACTGCAGCAAATTCAACCCTCCAAATCAAGGCTGCCCAACCCCAGGCCCGCGGGCCACATTGTGGCCCGCGAACAAATTGTAAGTGGCCCGCGTGAACCAGTTTCAAAATTCCCGCCAATTTGAAAAAGTGTCGCGCGCCGCGGTAAAACAAACGATGCGCCTTGCGCGCGGTCACGTGATTAGCTATCCCGCTCGGAAACTGACAGACCTTTTGTTTTGTTTTTAATTAATTTAGCCAACCAAAATAATGACCTTTTTCCCATACTCAAAGATTTGAAAGAGAACCTCAATATTGCCAACTGTACTAAGTACGAAGCTAAAATTAGATGCTTATTACAGTCGTTTGAGAGCAGATTCCAGGACTTTGAAAGTACAAAACAAAATTTACAAATTTTTGTTAATCCTTTCACAATCAGTTTGACCGGAATAATCAGTTATCCTGCCAATATTCAGTTGGAACTCACTGAACTGCAAAATCATTCTGCACCAAAAAACCTTTTTGCAGAAAAAATATCTTCAAAGTCACAAACTTTTTCAGAAGAATTTGGACATTGGTGGCAAAGGAAGACTTTCCTGCAATAACTGACCTGCCCTTTCAATTTTTAAGTAGTTTTGGATCAACATATGTTTGTGAAAAGTTTTTTTTCAAATCTTAATTTTGTAAAAAATAAATACCGCACATCTCTAACTGAGCAACATATATCTGATTTGTTGTTACTGTCAACATGTGACCTGACGCCTAACATAGAAAAATTATTAAAACAAAAACAATGTCAGAAATCACATTGATTGTACCAATTAGGTACTGGGATTTGGATTTTCGTTACATAAAATTTTGTTTCTTTATTTGGCAGTAGATGCTATTTATTTTATTATTTTAATAAACGACAATTAAATTTCAAAATGTTGATTTTTTTGTTGCACAAAACAAGACTTTAAGAAGCTTAGGTAACAAAAATAGGAACCGTCAGTAATCAGTGGCCCGCCAGTGATTTTTAAATCGTCAATTTCGCCCAACTGTTAAAAAGGTTGGGCAGCCTTGCTCCAAATCATTGAAAGGTTTCAAAATAAAACGCTTCGCAATGTGTGACGCACCGTACTACGTAAGAAACGCAGACATCATTAAGGACTTAAAAGTGAACACAGTGAGAGAAGAAATCAGCGTAAGCAGTCATAAATACTTAAATAAACTGTCGTACCACACCAACGACTATGCAGTTAATCTGCTTGACAACAGTGTACACACGCATAGACTAAAACGTTTTAAACCACTTGAATTGCCATATAGATTCACTTAATAAACTCATAGTAGTGCGAAAACAGTAACAAAAGAGTGTCATTCAAAGGAATGCCGCTCCCATATCTTAAACATGTCATTTTATATATTGTGCCATAAATTTTGTTTATTGTATTTATACAGATCGCAAATGGTTAATTTAAATAAAAAAAAATAAAAAATATCTCATCGATAAGACTCAAATTCTTAATTACAGAAACATTTTGCAAATCAAAAAACAGTTTCTACCGATAGTAATTTTTATATGATCTTAGCACATTTCAGCCAAATCCTTTATTCCGAAAAGAAAGTATACCCATAACAGACAATCAGTGCATCGAAATAAAAGAAAATGAATATTTTTGTAAAAAAAACCAATACCACTTTCAATCCCTAACGAACTGTTATGTGCAAACGCAATTATTGTCTTTTATACCCAACAAAACATGTAACATGTATTCCTTCCGGCTTGATAACTACACGATAATTCAATTAATAGATAACCAATGGATTATCGCAACTTTTTACCAAATAATTATTAATGTTAATAATGTGCTTTTTGATGAATATAAAAAATATTTGATCGGCAGTAACATTTTTATCATACCTAGCTCTTGTTACGTTGTCATACAAGAAAATGAGTTATTAATTAATCATAATATTAACGTAGATATTAAAGATAGCTATTTACCTCATATTGATACTTTAAATTTAACGTCTAAGCAAGAAATTAATAAAATCAATTTAAAACATGTCAATCTACATAACTTACAATCAGTTAAGGAGGAAATAAAACAAGTCCCTAAGGACATCCAAAATATCCTTAAGACACATCATTTGGCTATAGGATCGATGCTTAAAATAATTATTGTCGTTGTACTCCTGTACCACAAAGTTATTGATAAAATTAACAAAATCAAGAATAATGAAATTGAATTAGTAGAACAACCACATGTACCATTAGCACAAATTGTCGAAAGTCGAAATTAGAAAATTAAATTTTCCAAATTTATGATTCCATCTAAGGGTGGAGGAGTTACGTACCTAGGATAGTAACGCTTGATAAAAATAATACCATGATAAGACTGCATTCTGCAGAATATGCTACTTTCAATTATATAAGCATTTTACACGCTATTTGAATTAAGTTTTGCTGTTAGTTTAAGTTTTGACATTGCTTTTGTAACATTTAATTATTACTGCATAGGTTTCCGGTACCTTGTCATAACCCGTGACTCGCCCTATATTTTAATGTATAAACCGTCGTGATGAATACCGTTGTGATTGGGATAAAATTCCACACATTTTTTATACATAAAGTTCCCATGTGAAATGGTGGGTGTTTAAGATACAGGCATTTAAACTTGGGAAACACTTTTTAAAAACTTTTATTTTTGGTCAAAAATTTAAAAATGTTTGATATTAATTGTTATAAAGCATGTTGGTAGCAGTATATTGCTTTCTTATAGTTTTAGATCGACTTATAAATAAAAAAGATGAATTTTTTTAATATTTTGCCAAAACTGACCTTTAATTCTGCACATCTTTTCGAAAAGGCATTTATCAAGATGTCAGTTTTGCAAAATCTAGCCTACAAGAATCCTTTTAGCACAATGTCTAACCGAAGCTGTTTTTTGCCCTAAGCAAATAGACTATAATGATTAACAATTTTTATTAAGAAATAAATCTAATATTCTTAATAGTTTAGGAAATAAGGGTGAGGTGATACTAAAATGTTTCACCCTTTATGTATACGATTTAATTTACTAAGGCTCTTCGGCCAAAGTAACTGGCATTATTTAAACAAAATCGTATATCGATGGTAATATGAAGCTAATGCTCTTCATTACTTTCTTACTGATTGTTGTGTAAGAAAACTAACACTTTAATTTTTTTTATCTCTCCCTTAACTAAGCAATTTATTGTATTAACTCTTTGTGTAAATATTATCATATTTCTGTCACAAAAAAAAACGTTACCTAGAAGACGCACCTGGAGAGAGAGCTCCTTTTGCCCACCACCTTTTATTCGTGGTCCCACTGCAGTGAACTGTCTTTTTAAAAATACCGTTTTAGCCAATATTAAAAAAATATATGGTTTGGACGCTGTAAATATGGCTTTCTCTAAGCCTGATTGTACAAAATAATAATAAAGTTAATTTTAAATATATAGGCTTCCGCTACTGACTGGCTTTAACCAGGGGAGGTCATATTCACTGTTTCTGGAGGGGAGGGGGAGCTAACAGACAGATAGTCAAATTTCAAATACTTCGTGAAAATGATCCTCACAAAATTTTTTAAATTAAAAGTGGTGTAGCCCTTTGTAAACGAGTGTGAGCAACACTATTTAAATTTAAAAGAATTTTTTATTTGCTAGCAGACGTTGCCTAAAAAATTTCAAAGAAAATTCAGATAAACTACAAAATAAGTTCCAGCTTGACTATGTTGAAGTTTAAACCTTAATAGGTTCAACATAATCTTGCATACGTGCCCAATCAAGTGGGGTACAAATGCACACCAATTTTAAACTTTGGTAATAGTATTGATATTTGCACAAACGACCATCATTTTTGTTTATGTGTTTTATTAAAATCATTTTATTAGAAAAGCAAAAAACCTTTGCAAAAAAACGCATATTTATTGAAGAAAAGCTTTAGTTCCCGGTTACTAATTTTTTGTCGTATTTGACTTAATTAAAACATCGTTCACAAATTGTGTTTTATAGAGTGTTGTACACAATCAAATTAGCTGCATAAATTCAATGCTGGGTACTCTTCATACCTTTTTTGCTATTACAAAGGTAGCACACCAACCCTGAAACCTGGAAAAAGGTTGTTGAGTTGAAGTACAAATGCACCTCGAGACAAAAGAAAATATAAAAATACTTTTAGAAAATTTGAAGCAATGTAGTAAATATAAGACTACAATATCAATTAAATTCACAGCATTATTTAACCAGTAACTAACAATCTCGATAAAAAATACGCATAGGGTGCAGTTGCTAGTTGCGCCTATGAAGGTTTAATATATTATAAATAAAATAATTAACAGGTAACAGGTATTTATTTTAGTCTTATACGTAATTAAACTTGTTTACACGTCATTATCAAAGGCAATTTATAAATAAACAGGTGGTGTTCTGTAGGAACAATAGAGCTTGATGACTTTATCTTGGTTTTCTATATCTGCGTCCAGATGACTTGATTTCTCATTCCAAAACGTCTCGTAATCGTGAATTTAAGAGATCAATTTGCTCATTCATTAAAGGTACAGTTTTTAAATGTTTGCAAATTTAAAAAAGTATATAAAGCTAAAATCAATACCTATTAATTATTGAACTTAAATTATTATTTAATTTGTAAGATATTACTAAAAAAGTTTAAAAACTAGCATAAACTCTCGATAAACAGAAACACAGAAACGCAAACTACAAATAATTTTGTACAAAACATGCCAACATTATTCTGTTATCTCGAGGAGAGGGGGGTCCCTATAACCCTCCGCTTATGACCGCCCCTGGTTTTAGTAAAGTCATAGGTATTATCTTGACACGTTTTCTATAGTTAAACAAAATTTAAAGCCTAAAAGTTGCCATTTAACTTTTAAAATACATTAAGAAAATCGGGTATATTTTTTCTATTATTAAGCCAACCATGTATGAACAAATTCATTAAATTGCTTACAAAATCCGAAATAGTTGTGCATATACAAACAGAAGGAAATTTTTGTGCTGATCGTCAAAATTTTGATCAAAATTAATATTAAGAAAACTTTCGTAATGAGTTAGAAACTTCTTTTTACTGAATAGCAGTTAATTTAATTCTCTGAAAAATACTAGGAATGCCGGCGTTACAAAATTAAAATTTCTTTACACAATTTTCCCATTATCTCACTTGATAATGATTGATATGAAAGAAAATAATGATTGAAACACATTAATAGGCGACCGCGAACTTAATAATTCAAAAGTTTCTTGAGCAAAACTGTGCGGCCTATACGATAATGTGAAGGCTAGCAAGAATAATGAATAAATATAACCTGCCTAAATCGTTTTAAAGCCACCATTGACAGTTAGGTAATCACTTAAGGTTTAAAAGAAATTGTGAGTAAGTGACTAAGAGAAGCGAAAATATTATAGAAAATTTTCAAGACCTTTTAATAATTTTATCTTCTATGTTTAGAATAGATGAAGAAATTTTATCCAAAAATATAATTTGTAAAGAAGTTAGTCTTTTTGGTGTTTTTGACGTTTGAAAGAAACTGAAAAACTGATCTTTATTTCGATATCGAAGTAGATGTATGTTTTTCTGAAACAATTTTCAACAAAAACCATAACTTTGAAAGCACAATATCATAAAAGATATAAAATTAGGTCAAATGTATTTTCCGAACCCTCTAAGCTTTAAAGTGGCGGCGGATAATAATACCTTGCAAATTTTAATATTGATGTTATGTAACGATGTTTTTGTAACAATGAAAATTGTCAAAAATAAAAGTTTTCAAAGTTTTAAGAAATTTAATTTTTCTGTCAACACAATGTTTTGTTAGTAACAGCAGACTAAGTGTATATAATTGATTTTTAGAAATAGCAACATTTAGCGGTACCAATCCATTCCTCTGTTTTTTCACTGCCAGAATTTTATTTTCAGGTTTCTGATGTTTTATAGCACCAAGCAATTTAAAAAAAATTGTATTTCTGCGTTTATTTCGTCTAAAGGAAACGCGGAAAATTTTTGGGTTCTAAGTACACTTGTATTGTTACAGGCATCGGATTCTTAGTCTAACGGTAGGCGTCGCAACAAGTGTTGCCAGGTGTTTCAATTATTCTGATCTTATAGTAACTGTTAGGGCTGAAATTGTATGGCGAAATTGTAACTGCGGAAAACTTGTACGATCTCATTATAACATCCAATGCAACAGTAAACAGCAGGTACTCCACGTATTGTATAATAAATGGCAAGTAAAGGTGTACTGTTGGTTTTTGTAGGTTTCCGCCGTATATGTTTGTTGAAAAGAACATCCATAACAAGTTGAGTTGAGCTATAATCATATTTATGTCACTATCAATTCGACAACCACACATTTAAGTACAGAATTTTCCATTAAATCGGAAGTAACAGTGTTGCGGAAAAAATAGTTTGGAATTAAGGAACACAAGATACCATATTATGTGCAGCTTATACGATAATGCGAAGACTAACAAGAATAATGAATACATATAAATCACCTGCATAAATCGGTTTAAAGCCACCGTTGCAGTTAGATAATCTTTTAAGGTTTAAAGTAAGTGACTGACAGAAGCGAAAATAGTATAGAAAACTGCAGAAAAAAATTGTACCAGCCTCAGTTAATTGAATAAGGTTAAAATAAACATCGGTTGAAGTTATTAATTATTATTTTATTTATATGAATATGAAATTCAAAACAGTAACGCTTAAACCTATTAATATAAAATAAGAAGGAATGTATATTTAAATTTTAAATATCATAGATGGCTTAACAGAGAAATTATCTTGACAAAATCAAATCGTAGCGCTTCCTTAGCTAGATCAGCTTACGACATTGAAAAAGAGCATGTGAACAGTTTTCGGATAATAACTTTTTGAAAATGTTTACGGTTTTTAATTTTGACAGTTTCTGCTATAAGAATTTACTTTTCTACGATTATCACGATTTTACTTTATAAGGAACCACGCAATAAACCAAAATTTTCAAAATAATGTAACGGCCGCCATTTTGAAACTCGAGCGTTCGGAAATCAGTATTCGACTTCGTTCAAAGCCCTCTGTCAATATCTGCTTTTCTGTGTATAAAATTGCATTTATAAGCGAGAAAACGTAATAGCATAAAAATCCAACTTTAGTTTCCGGTTCTGGAATCTTTTGAAAAATTTAGCATCCCGGTGAATTTTGTTACATCTGGATATTCTGAATTTTAATCAAATTTGTGTGATTTTGATAAGTCACGCATAAAAATTTTTCAAAATTTTTTTTGGTTCAAAACAATCATTCCCACTCCGAAAGATAGTATGGAAAAGTAAAAATTGATTATATTGGTAAATATATCCGGTGGAATTTTACATTCTTTGTGTATAAAAGCCCAATTGTCTCTAATATCATTTATAGCTAGAGTTCAGTATGTGAAAGCAAGTTGGCATCATCCTGCTTTCAAAACACCTCCACATTCTTTTTATTCATTTCTTCAGCCTTGAAGAGTTGAATTCACGCACTCCCGGCCATGAAAATAGCTTCGGATATTGTGGTTAAGCATCCTATTCTATATGCCAATCGCTTTTTCTATGTGTTAGCTGTAGCTTTCCACCCAATAAGGATCATTTCTGTTTACTTACGTATTGGTAAATAACGATCGTATTATATCCCTGAATAAAAATCGCTGAATTATCGTTTGAACCGTGTATAAAGTTTGAATAATTTATACGGAGAGTGACGCAAAATTTTATACGGGTTCATTTTTGCCACCAGCAATCGATTGTTGACTAGGTGTGTTATTGGTTAAAATGATAAAGTATATCTAAACAAGAATCGATAGGTAAGTCGATGCAAAGATAGCCACATATAGACAATTTTTTCCACAATTTGAGGATTGCACTCACCGCGACATTAGTTCAAAAATTGTTTCACGGTACCCGTTTTACTAAAGAAAATGTCCCAATTAAAATTAATGTGAGACAAGTATAACGCATTACGTCTGGTAGAAAAATACATAAGCGCCCCAGGTACGATTCTACACGTGACTCTAAAAACTGAAAATTAAAGAAATCTCGGTTTCAAGATAGTGAAATCGCTTCTATATTTCTCTGTGTTGTGAGCATCTGTGATTACGATTGAACTCAGTTGTCTGCTTGATAGCCTATACAAATTTCCCAAAGGCCTGAGGCCTGATACATCTGAGTGGAAACGTTGTAACACCTAATATAAAAGCCTAATCCTATTTGGAATGCATTATTTGTTGTTTATTTCCTGCGGAAATAGATGCAATTCTTTAGTTGTTGAAGAGATTTAGAATAGTAGAATGGAGGGTCGCATTCCATCATCCCTGTAGTTTATTGTGTTCATTTAAGGATTGCCAATACCCGGGAAAAAGGTACAAAACTTTGCTGGTGTAGATTTAGGACCCGAGGGCGTATTCGATAATTGCTATGGTTCATTATGTTTATTTAACCCTTTGAAAATCGGGAGATTTGTGCTGGAAATAATCTCGCTTTGACGCGGTTGTTTATAGATTTCTAGTTCAACAGTTTCAGATTAATTATGTGTTTTTAAACTCTTCTTATAGTACATTGTACTGAAATTGTTATGATTCACACAGATCACAAAAAAAAATTAAGTTTTCAACGCAGCAACACTTCTATAATTGTTTAGAAAAATGCGTCTACTGTCCAATTTTATGAACTTTTCGTTCTTGTTTTTAAATCTAAATTCAAATAAATTATTTCTATATGCATAATCAGTACATTGAACTGGTTGAAAGTAAACAACATGCTTTCAAACAGAAAATGAGGAACCGGATTTAGATGATTTTATTTTAATACGCCCACTGCTAGAAAAAGCACACTACCCGCTGATTATTTTCTCAATGCGTCAATGAAATAAGTTCAAATCAACAACAATTGTTTTTTATTTTATCCGAAAGGCACAGATATGCCACTTTGGACTATTAAGGCATATGAAAAATTATGAAAGACGAACTTTCGATAAATCATAACAGAAATACTAAAACAGTACAAAAAAATTAAAACGTGATAACTAAACCTAGACATTGGAGAAACATTATCTAAATTATGTACAACACCACTAGTGGCTCGTGTACCCTCTTCTGGTTGTGGTAACAACCTCTAGTCGTCGAAACATTAGGTTTATAATAGATGTTGGACGTCAGTCGGGGTAATCCTGTCTCACACTTCTGTCAGCGATACTCGCAGCTGGTAGAGGTTCTCAGGAAAGTTACCTTGACTCCTAATGTACCCTACAGTCACAGATGTTCCAGTCTGGGCTATTTTCTGGCAACTCCATTTGTTTGGTCTACACATCCTTCAACTATTTCTTTACGCACATCGCTATGTATAACCAAGTATTATCGCATAGACTTTCAATCTTTCATCTTTCAACTTTCTTCTAATTGTTATATCACTAACACTTACGTTGCTTACTTAATGTAGTCGACCTCAACCGCTGTAATGTGCATATTTCTTAAATAATTCGTCCTGGTCCAAATCTTCTGGTAAACTTCACGAACAAAGTCAGTTTAAAAAAAATAAAGTTATAAGTTATAACAGAAAAATGTAACGAACTTCTATTGGGCCGTTAAAATAATTTTTGGAGTAGTATCTTCTTCGGGTTATTTTTCTCTTAAAACCCGCTTCTCAGTCAGAAATTAGATAATTTCGTAACTGAACTCGAAATACCTCACTAATTCTTATGCTCCGGTCGTATTTCTAATTGGTGCATTGGAGAAATTAAACTGTTGTAATAATTCCGGAGAACCCGTCATTGTTTATTCTAACTAAAACTTCAACTTTACCGCCCGCCCGTGAATTACCAACTTGAATAGGTTTGTCATGTTTTCCTCAAAACCTGCCAAACACTTTAGCTTGTTTATTTAAACCGAAAGTTGCACTTTACCGACCTCTGTGATGATTTTATTGCAAATTTGAATAATTGAACCTTAATATTTCGTTTGTAATATTATTCAGAAATCAGAAATCGCTCTTCGGAATGTTGTACCATTTTTAATAAAACGAAAATAATAAAATTAAGGTAATCACCCCGTACGTTTATTGAAGTGCAGAAAAACTATAAAGTTAAAAGATAGCCTTATTATTATTATCATTATTGGTTGAGCGCTTTGGCTTTAATTGCCTTCCGTCACTTCGACCTTTATGGTTTTTTTTGTTGCTTGTGAGCCCTTACCTTATTTAGAGAATTGCAGGCTATTAGGTCGTACCTAATATGATTATGATCCAATAGAGAAGCATCGCGAGAAACATGACAGTTTTTAGGGGTTGGGGTAAGTAGGGAAGACGCAAGTGTTAAATTTAGTACCTCCTGCTTGCTTAACCACAAAGGTGGATTTTTCACCTCAATTCATTATGAATAGGTTTGTTAAAGACAAAAACCCATCAAGATGGCCTTATCACTTAAATGCATAAAACAACCCACGTGTTGGGTTGTTAAACTTTGTTAAAATATAATTTTGCTTACTCGAGTTTCACTTATTGTTATTACCTAACTATAATTATATTAATTGTATTTTGTTTATTTTTAAAGTAGCTTAAAAACAGAAATTCGACACCTGTCCGTGTCGGCAGGAAATTTAGTTACACCCGGTATTTTTCTTTATGTGTTGTACATCAAATATGTAGTTTAGGTCAAGCAATCAAACAACTTGTTCTGATTTGTATTTAGTTAAAACACCAATATATTGTGTTGTGTTAATATCCTTGAATGTACATTATGAGATCTTAACGTAGACTGAATGTTACATTCAAAATTTGGTCTGAATTCAAGTCGGCTGTTACCTGTTACCCCGCCGACGTGGCAGTTAAACAATTTTGAAGCAAAATTACGTCAATATCCGTTTATTTATATTTTTTTTAAATTAAAGTTTTTGGACAACAAAATTTCAGTGATGACTCTCCAAATATGCCTGGCCTGTTTTGTGCCGAAAATACATTGTAAAGTAACTTCTTCTTCTTCTTCTTCTTATAGGATTGCTCCTGTTTATTCCACAGATGATGAAGCCCAGCTCTCCTTCCATCTTTTAGGCGGTCTCCCAGGTGGTCTCCTCCCAGGCGGAATTTTCGTTTTACATATTTTCGCTATTCTTCCTTCTTCCATTCTGTCCACATGCTCATTCCACTGTCGTTTTCTTTCTTTGGACCACTTGATGACATCTTGTATCTGGCATTTATTTCGAATGCTTATGCTGGTTTGCCTATCGTGTAACGTAACTCCTGCTATGGCCCGTAATGTTTTCATTTCCGCTGCTCTTGTCTTCTGTTTTGTTTTCGTAGTTTCAGCACGTGTCTCTGTTGCGTAAGTTAACACAGGGCGTACTGCTGCTTTGTATATCTTTGTTTTGCTCTCAATGCTCATGTATTTGTTTCGCCATATGCTTTCTCTCAGGCAGCCGGATATCTTCAGTGCTTTAGTGGCCTGTATTTGTGTTTCTTTAAGGATGTTTCTATCACTAGATATTTCCACTCCCAAATATTTAAAGCTTCTTACTTGCTCAATGATTTTGCCTTCTAATTCCAGTTTACATCTAGTAGGCTCCTTGGAGATCACTAAGGTTTTTGTTTTTTCGACGGATATTTCCATGTTGTACTTCTTTGCAGTTGTATTGAATTTATGTAGTAATCTTTGTAGATTGTCCTCGTCATCGGCTATTATCACAGCGTCATCTGCATAGCATACAATATTGATGTTTTCGTTGCCCATTCGGTATCCCTTCAATGGTCTTGTTTCTTGTATTATTGTGTTCATGATTAAATTGAACAAGAATGGGCTTAGTGAATCGCCCTGCCTCACCCCTTGCGCTATGGGGGGACTTCCTTTGAGAGTTGGTGATTGAGTTTTATTTTAGTTCTACTGTTCGTGTTGATATCTTTTATGAGATTTACGATACTGTTTGCAATGTTATGTTTGTATAGCTGTGCGAGAACGTCGTTGAGTTGCACCCTGTCGAAGGCTTTGGTAAGATCTATGAAGCACATATATGTCGGGCATGCAAATTCAATTGATTTTTCGACTATTTGACGCAGGATAAAAATCGCATCAGTTGTTCCTCTGTTTGGTCGAAAGCCCTGCTGTTCTTCTGCTATTTCTATTGTGTTCTGAAGTTTTTTAAGAATGATATTAGTTAGAACTTTTAATGTCGAGTTAAGAAGTGTAATGCCTCGATAGTTTTGAGGTTGTTTTTTGTCTCCTTTTTTAAATATAGGTATAGTTGTGCTTAGCTTCCAGTCTTCTGGTATCTTTTCTTCCTTCATGATTTTGTTAAAGAGTTTATGTATTTGTCGCTTCAGTTCTTCGCTTCCATACTTCAATAATTCATTATGTATTTCGTCAGGGCCTGGAGACTTCCTGTTTTTCAGTTTGGCAAGTGTATCATTTAGCTCCTCTTGTATTATGTTAACATGTTCATGTTCATTTTTTGGGTGTGTGTTGTTCTCATTGTGCGTGTATTCTCCTTGTCGATTTGTTTTCTCGTACATTTGTTTAAAGTACGATGTCCATTCTTCTTCTGAAATTTTGTTGACTTGAAAATACTCATTTATATCTTTTTTCTGGCCTTGTATCATCTTCCACACTTTTTTCTGAGCTCCATATAAGTCTGACTCCATATTCTTGGTGAATTTTTCCCAATATCCCTCCTTGAGTTGTCTAATTTTGGAGTTTGTCATGTTCCTCACCTCAACATATTTTCTTCTTTCTTCAGGTATTGGATTACTTCTATATTTTAGGTAACTCTTACGTTTTTCGTCTGCCAATAGCTTAATTTCTTCTGTAAACCAAGGAGTTTTTCTGTTTGAGTTGACATTGACTTTTCGTTTTCCTAATGCTTCATATGCGGCGTTTAGTATATTTGTTTTCAGTTTCTTCCA
Source organism: Ctenicera cuprea (assembly GCA_958336395.1). NCBI lineage: Eukaryota > Metazoa > Arthropoda > Insecta > Coleoptera > Elateridae > Ctenicera > Ctenicera cuprea. Next base: position 13,613,904 of record OY284496.1, on the reverse strand, counting down.
ACTTATTTCCACATTTTCAGAGTCTTCGATGTTATTCTCTTCTAGTTTCCTATTGAGTCGCGTTTGGTATCGGGTTTTTGTGCTATCTTCCGTTATGCTCTCGATGTTTACTTTTTCTATGTATACTGGTGTAGGTTTATTGTATTTCAATGCCAGTCTCATTTTACAAAACACCAGGCCATGGTCGCTGCCAATATTCGCAGAACTAAGCGTTCGCACGTCCAGTATGTTCGATGGGATGATCGATCGATTAGTGATTATATAGTCTATCATCGATGTCTGTCTTCTTGTGTTGCTCCAGGTCACCTTGTGTTGGTTTAAATGTGGAAAGAATGTATTATTGATTCTCATTTCGTTTATAGCACAAAATTCTATTAATTCTTCTCCTTCTTCATTTAGTGTTGGCTCGTTGTACCGTTGCTTGATACCTTTTATTGGCATATCCCCTACACGGGCGTTGAAGTCGCCCATTATGATTGTTTTTTCGTTAGTTGGAAGGTTATCGTATGCATTTTGTAAGGTGTTATAGAAGTCTGTCTTCTCTTGTTTTGTTTTGTTTGTGTCAGGGGCGTATATACTAATGATATTTATTTTATTATTATGTAATTTTAAGGAAGTCAACACAATTCTTTCGTCAATGTATTTTATGTCGACAATATTGTCCATGTAATTTCTATGTATGAGGATACCTGTTCCTGCCTGTGCTCTACTTTGCTTTTCTTTCCCACTATACATGAGTAGGTAGTCTCCACACATCATTGTGCCCTTTCCTTTCCTTTTCGTTTCGCTTATGGCGCATATATCAATCCTGTGTTTTGTTAATTCTATTATTATTTCTTGTGCTTTGGTATTCCAAGATACCACATTCCATGTGGCCAGCCTTAATATATTTTTTTTCCATTTATTCGTTTTCTGTTTTCTCGCGTTGGTCGTCGTAGTATGGTCCATCCTGTTCCGAGGCAATATATGTTGTGTTCCGATCATAGTTATTTATTATTTGTGGTTTCCAATGGGCGTCAATGTGTAACCTTTCCATGTAATCGTGTTCCATTTCATTGCTAGGTAGTCATCTTTGGTACTTTGAGTATGATTTGTTTTTTACCATGGGCAGGATACTAGCCTCACCCATGAACCCTCCTCCTTTATCCGGGCTTGGGACCGGCAACAGTAATCAATGCGACTACTGCAGGCGGAGTTTTGTAAAGTAACGACAACAATATTTGAGTATTACGTAATAAAATTCACCGGATCTTTGACACATATCGGCTTCTAAAGGAGAGGTTACCATCTAATAAACGAAGCAGTTGCTGTTTGTCATTTCATACAACTCGTAAATCGACGCATCGGCGTATTTCCAGCATAATTATTACGCAGACTTTATTTTTCTCTGGTAATATGCTGACCAGCTTTTTTGTTATCACCGAGTATATTTATCACGATGTGACCAAATTAACTAAAATTTAAGCTAAGATTTAGACACATACATAAGAAATATCTTGTTTAGAATTAATTGTAGGTACACAACGTCGTAAATTACTAGATATCTCCTCATTTTGTATTACAAAGTCGGTGTAATTTTAAACTTCTCCCTTAACAAAAGTGTATATTCACGTTTAATCAGCTGAAATAAATAGACCTGTTAAGCTTTTGTCTTGTTTGAAGGAAAAGCTTGAAGCTTTGCATTGAATATTTCAAAAGCTTGTCGTCGCAATAATACACCTATAATACTCTGTTTTCATTATATTAGGTGTTATTTGAGGTGACAAGAATTTATACCAATACAACTTTATGTCTGCGTATCACGCTCTTGTTATTTCTTTCTTTGCATACAATTCTCTTGTAGCTTCATGATTCTACAACCTTTCACTGTCTTCCTATTTGCACAAAGAAAATAACAAAAAACATTATTATATCTGCCAATCTCGCCTTTAAAGCTTTGGAATTGAACAAAGAATACTAATTAGTTTTTAAAAAAGTAATAACTCCCAAATAGAATATTATAATAGCCGATTTTCAATTAAAACGCTTTAATATATTTATAAATAAAGGTTATTATAAAGTCAGGAGTATATTTTAACTTGCATTATTTTTCCGACAAATGAACCAAACAGCCTTGGATTGTGAAAAGAACGGGATTTGGTTGTATGTTGTACAAACAAAAGAATGCTGTCATAGCAACTTCTGAGATGTCGAAAAAAAATTACCAATTGTTACAGTCATATGCATATGTTTATTCAATAATTTAGCAAATTGTGATAAAATTGTTTTAAATCTGCAGACAAGAATTGGTATAGGGTTAGTAAAAACAGAGATGTTACACTAGTGGACTGTGCAGATTTCACACTACACCGAATTTGAGTTTTATAATTAGATTATATTTTTTCGAAGAAGTAAGAGGTGTGAAGAAACTGTATCAGTAACTGTCAATGTTAAAAGATATCTTAAACTGTTAAGACACTATGCTATTGCACAGATGCGCAATGAACACGAAAGAATTAGGAACATTATTTTTATGCTTAATGTAGCTCCTCCAAACATCTACCAACCAGTGAAACGGTTGTTAGCAAATACCTTTGTGTGTTTTAAGCAGACATTTTGCAAATGCATGGCCAGCGACATCACTTTACTTGAACCCAGCGGAAGCATTTGTTAGACAAACACAAGTCGAGACCCGATGAACAATTATCTTACGGATGAAATGGCTGCAATTCAACCAGAAATCCCGAAAAATGCCATCTATAATTTGGTAGAAAAGCTGTTAATTTTGGAACAACAGAATGGAAACCATATTATAAACCTCCTGTAACCTTTTTTATATAGGAAGAAATTCCGTTATTTTTACAATCCAAACTTGTGATAGCTTAACCCGTTCAAATTATAAATCATGATAAAGTATATCCCTTAACTTTATAATACCATATACATTACAATTGTTATTTTTCACTGTAGTTTACTTTGGCTTTTTATTTAATATATGTACTATTAATTTTTTAATTTCTTTTGCTTACCAGTTATACCAGCCGAAATAGAAAAAGTCAAATGCCTAACTATGTTTATACGTTATATTACAAGCGCAAAGTAGTGCGGTAAAAATATTTCTAGGATATATTTAAAAATAAATATAAATGTTAAAAGGTTGGAAACAATAATTAATTATAAAGAATTTTACTTGTAATTCTTATATATAGGGTGCTATTAAAATACATGCAGATATTTTAACCTCTAATAGAACTTGCCAAACTATTTATCATTTTTCCAAAATTGCATATTTTTTTAAGAATTTGACCCCCTTAAATCTTGCCGTTTGGCAAGTAGATTAAGTTAAATGTATATATATATATATATCAAAGCGGTTTTTTTACAGCCTCATTGGCCGTCTCCCGCAACCTAATATCCAGGTTTGTCTATCCATATAATCATTTTCTTCTAACTCTCGCTTCTGCATTGCTTCCTTTATTCCTAGATTCCAGCTTCTCCTTGGTCTTCCTTTCTTCCTTCTTTGTGTAGGCTTCCATTCCCAAATTTTTCGTGGTAACCTATCTTCTTCCATCCGCCTCATGTGGCCGTACCATTTTAACTGTTTAGTTTCTATTTGATCTATCAATGATGTTTCCACTTGCATAATTTCTCTTATTCTGTAATTTCTTATGTGGTCTTGCAATGTAAATCCACAGCATCTTCTCCAGTACATCATCTCCGTTGAACTAAGTTTATTTTTTGCATTTTGGTTTAAGGTCCATATTTCTGCTCCATAGGTAGTACAGCTTTCTACCATAGATTTGAACATGTGGTTCTTTGTTTTATTGGAAATACTTTTACTCCATAGTACTGAATGAAGTTGTTTTATAATCACTTAAGTTAAATGTAAAAAGACAAAAAAGATTATGCAAACACTCAGCTACAAAACCATTTATCAATATGTACCTATTTTTTTGCTGGTTTGTAATCCGAAGTTCTTATTGTGCTGCATTAAATTAAAATACAATTTCAGAGGCGGGTGCCTACATTTGTAAAAAAAATGCTTATGATTTTTGACTCAGTATTAAAATACAATTTCAGAAGCAGGTACCTACATTTTTAGTAAAAGTTTATGATTTTTGACTTAGTAAAGAATTTTTCTAAATAATGAAAAATAGAATAAGATGGCTTAGTTTGGCGAGTTCTATAATAGGTTAAAATATCTGCACGTATTTCAATAACACCCTGTATTAACAGAAGAGTTTATTACAATTTACAAGCCTTTTATGTGTAGGTAAGGTACTAGATCGTTTTATTTTTATTTTTTTGATAAATTAAAAATTTGGGAATACTGACCATGTAGTTTATCAACTTATTTCAATTTTATTCACTCTTAAGGCTTATTCGTTATTACATTTTTAACTTACCTATGACAAAAGATTGGGAATAGGCGCCTACAGGCTAATGGCAAAATAGAAAATAATAAGTCCTATTTTGCAAACATTTGCAACAGCCGGAATTTGTTTACGTAAATAAAGAGTATTTACACATGGCTGGGATTAAAATGGATGCTGAAATAAAAGATGAAACTGAAGAAAAGCAATACGAATTTTTATCAAAACAAATAAGAAAATAGGCAAATGCAAAGATGGCGAAGTAGAAGACATGGATAAACGTACAGTTTTGATAGAAAAAAATAAAGAAGAAAATGAAGACCTATATGAAGAAGATAAAGTAGAAAACATGGACAAACATTCAAGTTTAACAGAAGAACAATATGACCAAAAAACGAAATAAGAAAAGAAACAACAAAAAAAATAAACGCAAACGAAATTATGGTCGTAGAATGAAAGGCTAAGCTTATGTAGGCGTTGGGCGTTCAAAGGGCCAAACAAAAATTCCTCAAAATTCCTAATGGAAATGCTTTGCTGAAAACCAGATAAAAAAAGGTGAAATTCAATTTCGGAGCTAGAACAAAACAAAATATTTCATATTTCTGGAAAAAGCTAACTTGGGAGCAATGGAAAATTCATATAACAGAATTAGTCACGAGAAGTATTGCACACAGAAAACACTAAAGAAAAACAATTACCGTAGATCGCTTACGTGTTTTTATCGTTTAAATATTGGCGATGAAACATTAGTTTAAAAAAAAAACCTTCAATAATTTTAAAACTGGAAAATGCTTCGTACATAACAGAGAAACATAAATTTAATTAAAATTAGAAATATAAACCGTCAAGATAATCTATAAGACTTCCTTCTAGAGCAAACCAACAGAATTTGGAAACTACACTTTTGCAGCAATTTTTGCAAAATTTACTTAACATTCCTAGTCACCATTGTCGAGAAGACGCCAAAAATGAGCATTTTGAACAAAGTTATACAACTTATGTTGACTGGTATAACGTTTACCAAAGTCATTGTTCAATAATCCTTAATGAAGATCAGTACAGTGTACACAGAGAGGGAAAAAATGGCACAAAATGAAAAAGCTAAAAATAATCCTCAAGCTCAAGAAGAAAAATATCGTTCTATCGTAATGGCTATGCAGGCTGTAAAAACGGGTCTGATAATAAATGGTTCGTATTTCAAAACCAAAGTGTTATACCATAACTTTACACTTTATATGATATAACAAGCAAAGAAGTAACGTGTTATTGGTTCGACTTATCCCAGAGTGATCTGCAGGCCTGAGTTCTTGCTACAATGATTGTGCACTTTACAAATGAAGTCAACCATTGCATATCATGGCCATCATCAACTTCTCCGACGGATGTGCATACCAGAATAGAAACATGATCTTGGTGAACGCTCTTACAAGCTCGTCCAATCAGTACAAAGTAGAAATTATTCAAACATTTTTGAAACGGTGTGCATTAGTACATGCAAACATTGCGGAAAAGTTGAGAAAATCTAGTACAATGCCTAATGATTATCGTGGAATAACTTGAACGAACGCCCGGACAAGAACAGTAAACATTCTTTCTTTAAACTATAGTAAAAATCTCATTTATATCTCGATAATACCGGGAAAAAACACAGACGACCCAAGTGTTTGCGATTTACGGCCCCTTCTATACAAGAAAGGTAAACTATTTTAAAATTTGACGATGAATGCTCCCACTTTCGAAGAAAAGCAAAACATAAGCCGATGAACGTCGTACAGTTTTTGAATCAAAGTTTTTGGCTGATACCTTTTATTTTTTGCTCTTTGGGCAATGTTTTTCCACAACAAACAATTTAAACATTTTTGGTTTCTACTCCACTTAGAACGAGCGCTCTAAACAATACTGACCACCGACATCCCCTTGTCCTTGTATTGTAACTTACTAGGTTACAGGAGCGAAGCAACGGTTCAGAACCTAACGCAGCCCAACAAAGTAGGAGCATTTGGATTTAACGAAGTAAGTCTTAAGAGTAAAACTTTGTATACATATATATATAGACATATACATCCAGGTAAGTTATTTCCTTTGATAAATTCAGATTATTTTTTCTTATCCTTGATCAATTCACTACCTTTTTTTCAGTGTAATCCTCGGTCTTGTAAAATTCTACCTATTACCATGTTCTAATTATCTCGAGTTTTGTTTTAAATTTTATTAGCCTCTACTTTCAACAACCAAGCTAATTTGGGATATTTTATTTTGGCATTAAATTAACCTCTTTGATTATACCTATCGTGATTGGCCATTATAAAAATAATATGTGAGCTTTGAATGGTTTCAGCGGACATGTCGTTTTTGAAGTACCTTCCAAATTACATGTCTGTTAATCAACGGCTTTGGCCAGATCCAGGAAAAAATAAAAATATTCTTCTTACGAACGAAACGTAATAGTCTTTCTAAAAATTTCATTACCGTAAATATCAAATCGTTGGTATTACGTCCCGGTTAAAACCACATTGTGATTAATTCATTTGATTTTCCACTTGGTCTGTTAGCCTCTCCACCCTAATCCGCTCATAGATCTTGCCGAGTACACTTAGCAGCGATATTCTTCTATGATTGTCAGAATTCCTGTAATCTCCGTGTTTAAAAACTAGCAAGCTCACCTGCCCACTGCTGCTTTTCGGTCATTTCGAATGGTTTCTTTCATGCAAGATTCATTATAAGTTGTTTCTCTAAATTGCCATAAACTTGGCCATTACGGGTATGATCTTACCACCACCTACCACCTTTTTAATTTCGGTTTCCCAATTGCACTTCGTAATTTCTTCTATCCAACCAACCAACAAATATTGCGTGACCCTTCCCATATGAGACACATAGTATAGTACAAATAATAATCAGTAGAAATATTGCTAAATGAATAGTATACACATAATTATAAAATTTCTAAATTTTAATGCCAAAGTTATCAACAAAAACAACGCCTGAACATCTTTTGGAGGCTGTAACTCCGCAAGTAAACGTTTACGTATTCTAACAGTAGCGTCCATTCTTTTATTTATCCTCCTTTATGCTAGAAATTAGTTGAACTAAGTGAGTAAGGAATAGTAATTAAATTTAAATAAGTTGTATCTTTGATTATATACCTTTATAAGAGTATAGTCAATGGTTGTATACATATCAAATTACTGTAACTAAACAATTTTTGTATCTAATGATAAGTCTTTCACATCATTTTCTGGCATGTCATTGACGCACATAATATTAAACTCATATTAATCATAGATGAAATATTGGTTTTTGTCGCATATACAATGGTGGATTTTAGTAGTTTGCCTCACCTGCTTGCGTTGACAGTATAGGATAGAATTATTTGTGAGGCACGGAAGTGAAGGGATCAAATTGTTATTTTATGAGTTCTATGCGTTCGTCATAAATCTGTATCACCTCCTATGGACGGAGTGCAAATGTCTCCAGTATTGATTGGAAGGAAATGACTAAGTTATTCTTTTACTGAAGAAATTTACAACGTCTGATATATTCGCTAGCGGGGCTTAATGCCGTCTGATATATACACCGAACGGGTCGTGACGAGCTTCTTATGACGTCTTTATTAATTGGTTCACATCTCATTTCACCTTCGCCCTCGAGCTATTCATATTGGGCAAACGACAGAGCTGCGGCGGCGAGGCTTGTTTAAACAGGCCTATTGCACGCTCCGGTAATTGATTGTCCCCATCAAGCAAACGCATGCACACACCAAGGAAGAGTGATAAACGTCGACCTTTGGCCTCTCCGAGTCCGTATCACACTGGAGAAAAATTTATTATGCCACGCGGAAGAAATATATTGTCGAAAGACAAGTAGCCGTTTCTCAAAGTCTCTTGCTTAAAAATATACCGGCTGCCTGCTATTCCATCGCTTTCAACGGAATTCTAGAACCAAAGCAAAGGCTATAGTCGTGGGTACCTCTAATTTAAATGTCTACCTTAACGTATCGTAACCATAGGATGAGGTTAGCATAAATTTTATGAACGCGTTTATTTGGTTTCCTAAGTATTCTAATTTATACCAACTCAAAAATTTACCGCTTTATTCAATTTATCAAATCAGTAGTTAGTGAACAACAAATCAATACAATAATGGAAATTTGTTTGTAACAATTTTAAACAAAGAAATTTACATCAGTTATGGTCAGAAAAGCATACAAGCGTTACTTAAAAATGTATCTTCAAATCTCAACAACTGATATCACTTTTCTAATCAATATAGTTCTATTGAAAGACTATCCAGTTCCCCACAGACAATTTTCTTTTTGGTTTCCTTGATCCCCAAAACGTGTTCTTTCCGCTAAAATCTCGAAAAATTAAAATTCTTTGGAACAAATACTTTATTTTCTATACTGAAAATATGGGAAAGTAATGCGCACGGAAATGGCGAAAAGTAAACAACAGCATTCAAATTGAAACGACTGCAAAGACAGTAATAACTACTGACTAACTACAAAATAAGAGACTATATTGATTTATTGCTCTAATGGAATCAGCAAAAAACTGAACTCAATTTTTTACCAATGTATATTCTAGTAATATTTAAATGCATAAAACTGTATTAAGCAGTTCCTTATATTGTTTAACTTAGTAGATACAGTAGGCTTGCAGCAAAGATTGTGTTCAACTACGTGTAGCTCATAAAACCCCCATTAAATAATTAGTGCAAGAATATTTAGCGCATCAGTTACAATTTGATAATTGTAAATATTTAACACTATTGATTGGTACGAATGCTACTGTCGTCTTATCCCCTTTCGCACATTATGATATAGCAAAAATATCAATGGATTCGATTTAGGGATGTTGTCATTGTACGAAGCTTTTAATACTACCATTAGATATAAAGCTCAGATGTGCACGTAACGTACAAAAAACAATAGTTAAAAAATATAGAAATAAAAGAAGAATCAAACAAGAACGTCGGTAAATTGACTTCACAACGTAATGACCATGTCGTTTAGTTTCCACCAGTAGCTTTCTGCAAAAGGTTATTGATGGAAATGTGTGAACATTAATTCATATTAATAGATACAGTTATAAATTTGCTTTTAATGTTCGTCTTTTAAATATAGAAAATTTAACAATCATTTGGTGTGATGTTTGGGTTGCGAATATACATAATAATAATTCTCACTCTCGCAGTTAAATAGTGGCGTGGCATATCTGGATCTTAAAAAATGAACCGTCCACTTGAAGTTAAGCAATTCAGGAACGGCACTGGCCATACAAAAAGCTGTGATGGATGTCAGCACAATCTAGCGCGGCGAGCGCAATGTGATCGTCGTTTTAATCACAGCTGTCACGCGTAACGAGTGCCGGTGGTCGCCATCTCCTTGTGTAAACGCCGCCGTCGAGCCGCCGCCCTGAGACGTCACTGCCACATGTATGCGCGATTCCGCAGCTTCCCGGATGATGCCACCCAGAAATGCCATTGTTCACAATCTAATTACTTGAGTTGTACTAAAATACGAGGGCATAAATACTTGAGAATGTTGAGCAGGACCGCCGATTTCTGAGGTTAGCCATTACTAGGCTTACGCGTCAATTCTGCCGAGAATTCCAGCACAAAATATGTAAATTAAGATTTGTTTTTAGCGTAGCAAATAACTTACGTTGACAGAACGAAGATTTTCCGACAGTCGTGGCACGAATACAAATGTCCAGGTATTTTTAAATCTTGCGCTTTAGAGCATAATCACTGTTTTTGGGTCTCTTGCTTTGTTGTTTGTAAATGGATGTTTTTGTAGCAGTTACATTAATATATTTCTGAATAATTTAAAGTTAAAGTATTTTCTACCAATAGCCTGCTTTCAGATGGCTTCTCATCGCTTAGGCTATTTTCTGTTTATTTTCACTTCGGACGTTTATTCCACAAATTCAGAGAATATAAATACTTGTTTAGTGCCTGGTGGCAAGTAAACAGAGATTTAATTAAAATATAGATTAACGAGATGTTGTATGAAGTCAAATTAAGAGATAAATTGCGGTTTACAAATGAGGTGCTTAGCGAAGATATGAAATACTTTAAATTCGTGCTTTAGATTTCCGAAACGTTAGAAACCATTTCGAAACGAAATCGTAATATTATTCCCCAGAGTTAAATTTATTAAGAAATACAACTTGCTTTATATTCCTTTAACAATAACGATTTAATTTAATATGTCTACTTAAATATTCGTTTATTTTTTTTTCGGTTTGATTTTCTTGTCAATATTGCGTTAATTAAACGTGCTGTGCAACGAACTCTTTTCATCACCGATAATTTTTAAGTACTTAAAAAGTAAAAATAAAACCATTGTAACGTCAGTCACCAGGAATTAATTATCAAGTTCTCTTTATTATTTTTCCGTCCACGTTTATTCTACTTAACACCTAAAAACGTTTTTCAAACCTACAACGCAATCGTTATTTTCATTATTTATTTGGTTTGTTTATTGAAAAATTATTCAAGGCACACTTGAAATTACTTCAACTTTAGGTAAACAATTCATACTGAAATAAACTGAAAAATAAAAATAGAATGAAATGAGATGCAAAATGTTATTCGCAGTGGAATAAAACACATAAAGTTTTAATACGATATGTATCGTTCATAATATACATAGAATGTGCAAAAACATTAAAAAAACGAAGCCAATCTATCTTCTATGCCTTAAATTCGGATCCCTTCACCTGTCTCATTTTTACTACCGCCGAACCCCTGCTTTACAAGCCGCATCTATAAGCCTCAATTATACATGTATCAGGCGCATAATCGTATATAGGTACTGGAGCAGTACACTTTCCGCGGCAAATAAAACAATTGGGTTTACACTGCTTGATTGGACGATTGTATTGCGAACCTAGATTTTTATACATGATTTTATACGCTAGATGACCATCTTAGTATATCTTCCACGTACAACAAGTAAAGCAAATGGTAGGTGGTAGTGGAGGAGGCTCGCCATATCCAAAGTTGACAAAATCTTGTAAATTTGTATAGGAAGATAAGGAATTTCTGCAGATTGTTTGGAGTAAATATTGATACATTTTATTTTACTTAACAAAATTTATTATTTACCTTATAAAATAATACACAAAATAAAATGACAAATAATCAGGATGATTAAATAAAATCAACTTCGATAGTTGATGCCTTGTACTGACACAATTTAAAGTGGTTACATAATAAAATTTAGCATAAGTTAACAATCTAATTTTTAAATAATTTAGGTGGTCTTTCTAAAAATCTACATTTTCGCAATTTAAATTGGGAAAAATATTATCACCTAAGCGTAATCTGTTACAATCAATTATAATTGTTGTATCAAATTTGAAGATATTAAGTTTTTAACTATTAAAAAATTAATAGATTATTAATAAAATAAAACTCTTGGTAATTGTTTCACAATTTGATGGTATTTATTTTCTCGACTTAAGTTTCAACCTTCACGGTCATCGTTAGGAGTTTACAAATCAAACTAATGCTAAATCTTAAAGATGTACAATACTACCCTACCCATTTCCGGAATTTTGCGTCGCCGCCCTGATTCTAAGTGTTAACACATGTGTTTTTATGCTTTGTATACTGTAGGTCAAGGAGCGGTGAATTGCCTAAATCGGTGTGGTCGTTAACTACATTTTTATTATTATTTATTGCCTTTTTAATTTCTAAATTTTCCAAAATATCTTTGGATACGTTTGGAAATATTAAATTACCTTCGTTATACGTTTTAATGGTCTTAGTATCTGTATTCTTAAATGTGTTTAAAAGTGTTTTCATTGATAATGTTTTACTGCAAATACTGCCCAACTGTTGTTATCCTGCATATAGTTGATTACTACTATTTATTTTACCTCTGCTTAAACCTTTTCCAATACCTAAAAAAACTATTTTTACTTAATCTTTGTTTACTTGTTTTTAGAAGTAACCTATGTATTTATTACTAGCTCTTTCGAAGACAACTTTTACGGTATAGTATTTCATAAGCTATAAGCACTAAATCGCCTGTTTTATTAAAAATGATCAAATTCACCCCAACAAATGTTTTAATTCAATTTTTTCTCTCTTTCTTCTGAACCTGTACCATTATTTTATTATTTACTTGCCTTTGTCAACTGACAAAATGCACATTTTTCAATTTTAAAATTGCTACAATGTCTTTTAACTTTCTAGCTTGGTGCTACTTCATAAGCTTCCTCGTTTAATGTTATACCTTTTCTTTCTAGTAGTTTTGTTGTGTACTAATAAAGTTACGTGTGCCTGGCAATTTGCTTAAAACGTATATTCTTTACATTATCACACAATTTTAAAACTGCTTCTTTGTATTCGCCCATCCTCTGTCTTAGCATGTGATTTTCAAATACTTTTAGGAATTTCTCCCCACATATTATTAATTTGGTACTGGTTTTTTTTTGGAAATTAATACAAAACTGCCTATTTATATTGTTTTTTATTTTAAACTGGTGCTTCAATTTCACTTTCGTTAGTTTCTGTTGTTGAAGAAATCTTTATATTAAGATCAGTAAACCACTTTTAAAACCTAAATAAAAATTGATTTCTTCCGTATCCTTATCACGCTCGCGACGGACTAAAAAATAATGATGGGCTTCCTCTTGCTAGAACGAGAAGAAACTATACTTGGACTGGATACGAAGCAGGACAGCGTGGCCGGCCACAGCGAGAACATCGCGTCGCACTTGAACGTCAGTTTAGTTTTTCTTCTGTTACTTTTATAAATTTTTACTAGAAGAACTACGGATGTTTTGTACGTACTAGTTACTCTTTTGATTTTTTAAATTTTGAATTAATTTAGCAAGGAGCATAAGTTACAAATAAAGCAGTGCATTGAATAAAAGCAAATTTTAGGCTACAACTTCCAAATGTTTTATTTCGCCGTAAAGAACAATGTATTCGTCAAGCTTTAAAACCCGTTTTAACGTAATAAATGTGACATAAAAAAATTTGACTTTTTCAGAGTGATAAAGTACACCTCTGCAATTTATATACAGGGTGTTACTAAAATACGTGCAGATAGTTCAGGTTCAGGTTAGTGGTAAATTAGTTCAATCTGACGACTGTATGTGTTTGATTGCATGCAATAAATTCAATACTTAGTAATAAAATGGCGATTTCTTTTTAAATAGTAATAAATTAACAGACATTGTCTTTATATATGGTGAAGTGGGCGGAAATGCTGCCAGTGCTAGCTAGAGCACGTTACGTGGAAGGTTTTTCCAATCGCTAAATACTTAATGTGAGAACCTTTACAAATGCTATTAAACATTTACGTGATCATGGTTCTTTTAAGCCCCAAGTGCAACACCGAGAAAGGCCAAATTTTGGATGCCAAACCGCAAATTCAAGAAGCAGTAGAAGCCGATCCTACTGTTAGTGTCCGAAGACTTTGATTTCTTATTGGAATATCAGCATTTATTTATTTTAGCATGCTTTAAACGAACAGGGTTTGTACCTTATGATGCACAACTGGTGTAGGGATTACATCCAGGAGGAATTTTAAGTCGTGAAATTTCTTGTAGACAGATTCTGAAGAAAGTTGAGGAATAGTTGAATTCTTTTAACTGTATCCTTTTTACCGACAAAGCGGTATTTTCATGAGATGGAGTTTTCAATGCCCACAACACGCACATCTGGTCAGATGAGTATTCTAATGCATTTCCGAAACACCGCAATTTAACAGAAATTTGTGTAAATGTGTGGGTTTGCATTGTGGGTAACTGTAACTGTAACCACCTTGTCTAAACGGCATTAACTATTTATTATTTCTTAATGAAAATGTAAACGAACTTCAAGTACTAGTGTGGTTAGATTTTCCGGTGTGAAAGTGGATTGGTCGAATTGGGCTGGTGTTGGTACGCGCGACCGCCGGTTTTAAACTTCGGAGATTGTTTTTTGTAGGGAACTTGAAAAACTAAGAGCACGTGAAAAAATTCACAGAAATTATTTTTATCGAATGCGCGAATTCATGCTACGAAGAGCCCGTGCTTGCCTGGAAAATAATAGATTAGGTACATTTTGAACACTTGTTCTATGAGAGGTTAAAATATCTGCACGCATTTCAGTAACCCTCTGTATATCTAAAAGTTAAAAAATGCGGTATTTTGTAGACCTCTGGAAAGGTCGTCCGCGTTTTTTTTTTATTGACGACTACCACGAACGTTGTCCCCACATATTTTCACGCATTGTCATGTAAAGAAAGTCCATTTTAAATAGTATTATCGCCAAAGTAAAATTAATGGATGAATTTCTCCGGACTATATTTAAGAAATTTGAGTACCACTGTTTTTGATTGCAAAACAATTAGCGGAGCACCAAAACTTTATTTGTTTCGCCCACTGACATTAAATTTACTTTGCTCAAACATTTATTAAGACAGTAGTACTGATTGGATTAAACTGTTATTAATAATAATTAATAACAATAATAAACAATTTGCAAGAGCCAAAAGTTTTTAATTTTTATTTATTTTTTATTAAAGCATCTTAATTACCGTGGCGGCGAAACAACGGGACCATTTTATCCAACCCATCGATTTGAATAATGAATGTTTAGCATGTATGAAAAAATGTGTTTTGTCGCAAATGTGGTACATTATTTAATAAATCTAGAAAAACATTTTTTTTAAATATCACAAAAGTATTACAAGGTAATCACCGAGGTTTAAAGAGTTGTTTGCCCAAATATTTAATGTAATTTCTTGTTGAAAGCGTGCGTTTTTTGTGATTTGGTGGGTTTTCATATCGTCAAACTACTTTTTCTGCATTTCTATTTGCCTGTATGTAAGTAAAATGCTTGTTGGTGTAATCAGCATTCACCAACCTGACATCACGTACTCTTTTTAAAATAATTAAAAATAATAGTGGCACTCAAACGTCGAGGGTTAATGAAAAAAACTCTAATCTCCATCACTATGCATTATAGGAAAAAAAATTATTTACAGTTTTGACTTGTTTCCGTCTATACTGCCCGTTTTTTTTAAATAAATTTATTTTGTACTGTCGGTAACGCCCTGTATAAAGAATTATTCTGTTGCCGCTGTAGCTGCAGTTTGTTTTCAGCAAAGCATACTATTAATCAATATATTGGACATGAAATTTCCCAAGACGCAAAAATACGTATACAACAAATTCCTTGAATTCAATGTTAGATCTAAATTCCAGTAAATAATACAAAGTATTGTTCATTGTCCAGTTGCCGTTTAATGTCAATGACAAATCATTCTACTAACTGGGTTCCGAATAGAACAGAATACAAGCATATTCTCAGATTTGCATACAAGCAATTTATATCAATTGCCGAACTGCGTTTTCTTGTTTATTTGTAGTGTACAAAATAATAGGCGAAATGCACTTCATGAATTTATTATTTAATTATATAATACAGCGGTGTAGGTTTCTCTTCTCAAACACGCATATGCAAATTTCACGCAATTCCGCACAAGTTTTGCATACAGAATTAAAGCTCTAAGTATATTTGTAGTGAATTTACAGTGTCGGAACTACCGGTGTTCTGCGGAGCACAGGTCCGTGATTAATTAGGGGCTACTCAAGAATAAAAGTTTTATATAATTAGATATAACTTAATAGAATCTGTAATTCACTACTACAATAATAAACCTACTATGGTAATATCTATGTATTGGTCACTAGGACCTAAGTTCTTAAATTTTGCAAAAATTTATTTAAAAAATATAGTTTGTTTGGAACTGCTTCCATTTACCGCTCAGGAAAATCCATCTATACGTTCTCTTTTTTAAAATTAAAATACTACTACTTTAAGCGCCATAGAAAGAAGTACAATCAAACATCTTCATAATCTAAGTTATAGGATTACATCCAAACTAGCACAGACTACCCACAAACTAATTACACACACACACTTAAAAAAAACGACCTGTTTTTTTCTAAACCAAACCCTAAACTTCAAACTATGAATCACACAGTCATCAACCACCCCAAACACATACTAAAGAAAGACCAAATTAAAATCCTTTCCAGAGAACCTAACTTTACTTTAACATCAAGACACATGCCATTTCCAAACTCTCCGCTCTTCCAGATTCCATACGTTTCCAAGCATTCAAATGTGTCCAGCCTTCCAAATCGCCCAAATCCAATTGCACCAGATCCGAAATCCAAGCTCATAAAAGTAAAACCCTCAAATCAATTCTGATATTGCTATCTTAGCTATGGAAAGGGCAACAGTACTGTTGTGCTTGATCGTAGCGAGTATTACAGTGAAATTTTCACTTCTCCGTGACGTGACCTCATATTACATCGCAACTGAATACTCACACCTAAAACCTAAGTGCTGGTTCAAATATGTGGATGATACTTTTCCTATCTGGCCGCATGGATAGGATTCCCTGCCAAACTTCCTACTACACTTAAATCCCGAAATTGCTTTACTATGAAGATTGAATTCAGCAGCCGCCTTCCTTTCGTAGAGTTCTTAGTTAGCTGTCATCCCGACGGAAAATTGGGACAGTCCGTGCACTACAAACCCACACACACACAGATCGTTACCTAAACGCTGACCCCCTACTATCATCCGGTCCAAAAACGTTCCGTCATTAATTGCGAAGTACAGCGAACCATTGCTATTTCCGAATCGTCTTCTCCTAGAAACGAACTTGCCCACATAACGACTAGTCCCACCCAAAAAAACTACATCAAACGTGACATACAACGCGCCATTGCTCTAACAACTCAACTCAACTGTATACAATAAACCAATACACCCACACCACCTGCTTTTCGTTTGTTCACAAAACCACCGATCGCATCACCAGACTAAGACTACTTTAACAACAAAACATAAAGACTGTTTTCACAGTTCTTGAAACATTCTTTGGCTGTTTTTTACTACGAAAGACAAGTTACCTACTTTAGAATCCTCCGGTATGTATATAATTTCTTGATTGAGTGGGCAGCCTACATCGGTGAAACAAAGCGGCCGATTATCATTCGAGTTTCTAAACATAAACGCTGCACTCGACTAAAGCGTCCAGTCGGTTCGGCCTTTGTCAAGCATAAACTTGAAACAAGCAATAATATCAATTTCACAACACTAGATTCTTTGCCCGCCCTTCCAGCTATCGTAACCGCATAATCAGTAAATTCATCAAAATCCTTCAAAATTCTAATAAACTTAGAACGGATCACAGCATTCCGCTTCACAATGCTTATAAGTCACACTCGACTGACAGTCACCCTTATAAACACAGCTCCTGTAACATTATCGTCAGTTGTGTTCCATCAGCGGGATGCCACTAACATTTTTATAGGTTTAAGCTGCAAAAATGCGGAAAACTTTTATTCTCAGGCTCTCCTCAGGCTAAAGTCTTACTAGTAAATAATATTTTACTAATTTTAAATATTCTACAGCTTAACAATTAACCAAATTCTTGAAATTTTAGAAGGTTCCCCAAGGGAGCCTCTTTGATTAGAAGTAAATTCGGTTCCATCAACTTGATTTGATCCCAGTAATTCCCAGTAAGTACTATTTGTTCGCCGAGTTAACTATTACGTGGAATTCGCTGTATAACAGTTATGAACAACATCCTTTAATGAAAACGCAAATGAAAATATGACGATTCGACCTTCATGGCAATTCGGTTTTCACAAAAACGACTGATTTAGCTACTTATAACAAGCGGATCTTATTTGAGTATTTTTGTATGAAGAAAGCGATCTATAAGTTGAAAATTAGAAAATGTTATAAATACATTAAGAGTACCGTCAAGCACTTCCCACATCTACGGTGCTGGTTGTGGATTCAAACGAAAACAAGTGAAAATATAAACAATCAATAGTAAAATTTTCGATCCAAATTTAAATGAAGTATTCTTATTTATGGCGGAGTTATTAATAAAGCGTGATTAGATCGTATTGCTTTCGGCAGGCTGTAACTCCGTAAGGAAGCGTTTCCGGACTCTGTTTTTCTCCACTTTTGCCAATGTTTTCTGATCTGATATTCGCCCTCAAAACATTTACCATGAGTTTTGAAACACAATTCTAACTCATCCTGCCTTATGTAAACTATGAACAGTCATTCAGAAAATTTCAAATTGCTGTATTTTCCCAATTTGTACCGAGTCAAAATGTGAAGCAGAATAAACGTAATTTTATTATATAGACAAAAGAAATTGTAAACATAAATATATTTATATTGGATTTTCCGCCCGGGTACCCCTGATTTTGGAAATTCTATGTTAAAAGTCCAGTAACAGATATTTCTCGGGGCCCGATATTCTCTGCATCCGGGCCGGTAACGGCGTTGCTACGGCACTGAGTGGAAACAAGAAACTTTATTTCAAGGTGTACTTCGAAGCGTTTATCGGCATATGGATAGGGTATAAGGGGTGTTAAAAGGCCTAAAACCTGTGAAACAGTTTTAACCCCTGCTAGATAGCATTGTGTATACCCTGAGCTGAGCCTCGCTCTGAAACACTTTCATATTTCTGCTGGTACCTTGCAGGCGATTTTCGACGTTTGTTAACGATTCTTGGTATTTAACGTTTTCGTCTCCTTTAGTCAAACCAAAATGTTAAGTTTTTCATAGTTACATGATTTTTTTGCGTTGTTTTCAGATAAGCTAATTTTAATTCCCTCTCTGTTCAATAAATATATATCGTTGCTTAATCTATAAGATACAATACATCTGGCTTATCTCATAATATTTTGGAAATGTTGATTTAGACTTATGAAAAATATGAAAATCGAAATATTTCCCGTTAGAATTAGAAATTTAAATTTCTTACCAGAAAATTCTCGGCTACGTGCTTACGCTTGTTTGTACAACACTTTTATGGGAGAAAACTTACCGCTTTGTCATCGCTTCAGAACATTTTTAAGGATTATGTCACACGCCTTTCGCGGTACTTCCAAAATTATAACTCCTCGGGAAACTTACTAACATGTACACATATTTTATTATTTAAGAAAAGTATTTAAGGTGAATTTCAAGATGAAATGTCGGGAGATATTTTCTGTTTCTCAAACATTGCTCCAATGAGTTTATAGATTTAATGTTATTAAGCGATTCTGGATTAACAGTCCCGTGTGGTTAGTTGGGAAACTGTAAAATATAAATTCAAATTGTTGTTTACCGGCTTCTCTACTACATAAATAACATTTGTGATAAAAATTATGACAAAGAAATTTGTTAGCTTGTTAATATCAGTTAAAAAAGATTTTTAATTGTGGCTGGGGTTTTAATCATCTTCATATCAAAAATTGAACTGGGCTGCAGAAATTTATTAAAAGTGCCTTTAGAACGTCCCGTTTCCCATGACTACAGCATCAGCTACTGCGCACCAGTTTATAAATAATTAGGTAAAAATATCTTAATGCTGTTTAAAATTTTTTTTAAATGTCATCATCACCAGATTTTAAAGAAAGTTTAACACTTCTGAAATATTTTTTTCATTAATTGTTCACACATGTTTGTAATAATTAACTATTTAAAGTGATGAATGTTTGTTATATTGAAAACTTCTTTACTCATTAAATAAATATCGTAAAACTACGTTTTTTTTATATTATATAACATGGTTATCCGCTTTGTTAAGAAATCTAAAAATTTGTTTTAATGCCACGATCTATTAAAAAATATTAAAAGACAATAAAAGATTCCATTTTCTGGTTGGAATTTTTTGTTTAAAACATTATATGTTACATTATATGGCGTAAGTTTATAAAAATATGTAAAGTGAATTTCGTGTAATTGAAAACTTAAATAAAAATTGTTAATAACAAATTGCTTATATCAAAAATTGAAAAAAAAATATAACTTTTTTAAAAACTAGTAACACGATTTTCTTTTAATTTTATAGTCATTAGCTACAATTTGGCTCGTACCCCACTCCGCTAACTTCTATCAATTTTTTTAAATTGAAAATTTTTACCCTCTTATTTAAGAAACGGTGGCCGATAAAAAATTTTCAATTTAGGCTAAATTGCTCATGAGTAATAGTAAAATAAAGTTGGCAACTTAATTTTTGAATACCACAATATTTGGGGGGGGGGGGTAATTTTCCCTTTCCCACTCAATTTTTAGTGGACGTCTTGAATTGTTCTTCCGTTTTTGGGTTTATTTAATTCCAAGCAATATTTTCCAAAAATTTGAAATATCGCGTTGACCGAAATCGACACACACACAGCTACCTGCCGACCTTTGCTTCACTATTACCTCTTTGTAGTCAATGTTGGGCCGTAACACATTAATAATAAGACACTTTTGAAAATATGATAAGTAAAGTCCAGACGAAGTGGTTCGCTCATTTTTTACTCCGGTATGAAAAGGACACGTTTTGAATTTATGCATAATTATTTTTGACTTTTGCTTAGTTTTGAAGGTAACAATTATTTTCTTTTTGACTAACCGGCACCAATAACACATAATAACAAGAATACAGTTAAAATTTTTAAAGAAAGTATTCCGAGGACATAAAAACTGAAAAAATATGATGCATTTGCAAGCTAATTTTAAAGGAAAACTTCATCTACTTGCTACACAACAGTAAAAAAAAACTATAAAGCTTAAATTCTTGATTTCTTTTGACTTTTTCAATTATAGAGTTGCCGCCTACAGTTTATCAAACTAAATGTATAACTTCACAAAAAACAAACCAAGTGCTTAAAAATAATGCAAACTCTTAATGAAAAAGTGGCCAAACTTAGCAAGTTATCTGGAAACTTTGTTTGAAATAATATTGTGAATGATAGACGGAGAAAGCTGCAGTTCCAAACAAACTATAATGGTGAGTACTTGACTGGAATAGAGTTATGCAGGAAAGCTACATGTCTAACGCATAACACAAATGCTTGATTGCGACAATTTGCCTAGATAACTGAATTTATTTTTAAAATGTATGTATCTTGTTTAATATATCTGCTAAATTATAGTTGCTGCAATGCTGAAGTAATATCTTTATAAAAATATACTGGAATCGAAGGTA
The DNA here is from genome assembly GCA_958336395.1 of Ctenicera cuprea. Classification (NCBI taxonomy): domain Eukaryota; kingdom Metazoa; phylum Arthropoda; class Insecta; order Coleoptera; family Elateridae; genus Ctenicera; species Ctenicera cuprea. The sequence continues at coordinate 13,592,538 of OY284496.1, read as the reverse complement.
AACATATTTACTCATTCCCTTTAAATTGTAGTACCTACTACATCTATATTCAGTCAATTTACTGAAGCAGACGGTTTGTACTTTAAAGCTCTTCCATTGCGATTGCCCAATGGAAATCAAAGCTGAATAGCAAACTCGGGAAGATGAATATACAAGACTTCTACTGAGACCGCTATTTCGTCTTATAATATATATAGGATACGTTTTCGTCTTCGCTTTCTCCTTGATTTCGCTTTACCGCAGTCAAAATAGTACAAATTCCACATCACGTGCTTATATCGTAGTTTTTCACTTTAATGAAAGTTCTTCTGCTGTATGCAATTGCAAAGAAAAAAAATTATGTTATCTTTATAGCTTCGGATCTTATCATCTCTTTCTTTACACCACAGAAAACCATTCCGTTTAAGTAATATTAGTGTCATTTTCCAACTCTCTTTTAAGAAATTTAAAATTACATTTTCTATTACCAAGTTCCAATATTCTGCTTATGTTATCTCTTGCGTGTCTTGACATTGTGTTGAATATTTGTGTTGAATAACTGTAATACGTTTGCTGTAGCAACAATCACAGCGAATTTTCGGTCGTTTGTTATCTACAGTTTAATACTTAATTTCCAAGTCTTTTCAAGTCAATATTTATGACTATTTGATAATCTAAATTATATAAGCAATTAAGTCCAACTTACTTCTCACATCATTAATTATCAGAATATGACATGGCAGGTCTCCATGGTCTTTATTCTGTACTTACAAACTTCAGCACTGCAGCTTGACAACTTATGAATGAAGAAAATCGGCTAGGAAACTTGATTTACACATCATTTGTAGCGCGAGATCGCGCTGTCAAATGCGTATTTTTCTGCTCAAAATTCAATTTTTTGCGAAAGCCGTTAAAGCATATGACTTTTAACGATACAGTTTTTTTAATACACAAATCAGTAAATAACTGGTTTTTATACAGAGTGTTGCATTACTAACTGTTGCACATTCCCGATACTATTGGTCCGTAAACGATTTTTTACGGAGTTACAGCCCCTTGAATTTAAAAATATTTAATTAGGCTTTAATTAATATATTTGCCATAAATTGAGATATTTGATTCAAATTTTTGCTATTGATTTTAATTACGCGTGTATGACAGTTACAGAAAATACTAAAAAAGTTTGGTATTCTTCCAAACACTTGTATTAAGCACAACCCTCACGAATATACAGCACAGTATGAGTTTACAAAATAGAAACAAATAACTTTTTAACCCGTTCTTAGTTAAATGTATACTAAAAATGGACAAAACAATTCGTTCAAATTTTCTCATGCTCCAAAAATTATTAGTTGGCATTTCAAAAAAACTTATTGTATCAACGTTCTAATAGATCCAATCCTAGTAAGTTTTGCACCCCGGACAAAGATTTTTGACGATAAACTATATCAACTTAAAAATATGTAAGTACCAAAATGTGTAGAGTTTTTTCGTAAATTAAAATAACCCTGCCGATGAGCAGTGGTGGATCTCGACTGATTGGGACCCGAAGCTAAGTGTTTTGAGAGGATCTTCAAAAAAATGCAAAGGTGGTCGTTGTAAAAATATTTTGTTATTTATACAACCACCATAAGACGTAAAATATATTATTTGAAAAAATAAACATTTCGCATTTTTCGCACAAAACACATTTTTCTGCAGCCAACACTAAACAAAAAAAAGGTAGAAAAACTCGTAAAATAAACTTATATGTTATATATGATATTAGACATGTAATAGTTTTCGACATGTTTATTACATGCCATTATCAAAGACAAGATCAAAAGTAAACATTTAGTGTTACTAAAGAAAAAATAGAATTTGATTACTTGATCTTGGTTATCTGTGTCTGAAGATGACGTAATCTTTTATTCCGAAACGTCCAATACTATAATGAAAGTTGCGTTTCCCAACTCCAGGATGCTTTTTATACATCGACGTATTATTTCGTTTTTCATGATGTAAAATTTCTGCAACCAACTGTTTATCTGTTAAAATCGCAATTTTAAATTCTTAAATATTAACTCTAAATTAATAGAGCTAATTGAATAATTTATGGTATAAGATAAGACATGCAGTTCATATTCCATAGCAAGAGTTGACCAAACATTTTAATGATCGCGCGTTGCTAACTTCGCAAGCTAATGCAAAGGCTCAATAAATTAAAAACCGACAAACGAGAGGTTTCAGTAAAAGAACGGCGTTTTGCAACCGGTAAAAAAATCAAGTGGTGGCCTTATCCCAAGCCTTGTTTAGGTACCGGTCACCATCATCAGACCGACTATTGCTCAATCTAGAAGGTATCCGTATGATAAAGGGAGAATTCCACGGCTTATTTTTGGAGTCAACTAGGACAGAGGCTGCGTGGCAACGGTTAGCCCTGATTTCACGGCCCGCTAGTTTTTGTGAAATGCAATAAGATGGTAGGGTTTCGAAGCTACGCGACCGCTTGAAAGCGGTTGGTTGCCCAGTGCCTTATGGTGAGAGGGTTCATCGCCTTTGAGGGGTGGTAAACATACTTCCTTCTTAGTGCACCATAAAAAATAAATTGCTTTAATTTTGTAAACTGTGCTAGAAAATGATTGGAAGAGAAGTATTACGTGTAAAGCGAGAGCTTGCAACTGGTAGAAATTTTCGGTAATCACTGAAAAAATTTTATTTCTTGAATTTATTAGAATTTTGGATTTGCGCAAAATTTTCAATAATTTCTAATTTAATTTGTTTATGTATTATTTCAGAAATGTATAACTTTTTATCTAATGTATTATTTCCGTTATATGACAAATACATTTGTCGAATGAATCATGAACGTTTTCCTCGGATTCTTTATGGGACTGAAGTGAGAAAAAAGAAACTGAAAATAAACTGCCTTACAAATAGAAAATGTTGTTACAGAGAACACATTCAAGTAATTTTCACTTATAACAGTTAGCACCAATCAGATCATAATTGACACCAAACACACAAGTTTTCGCACAAGCAACCGAAATGTTAGACGTAGACATTTTTTGAACGTATGACAGCAGAAAAGTTTGTTACATGATCAAACTTTCTTTATTTTTAGTAATTTCATTAGATGGAGCTTGCAGCTGCTAGTCGAACAAGTAATATAAAGGCAAACTAGAAAGTTCCGGTTCTTTGTAGTTGTTAAAAGAATTTGATTGGTGTACTAGCACGCAGTACACCCTCAATTTTGAACAAAGTAATAATACTTAACGGAGAACATTAAGTTGTGAAGCATTTCCAAGTTCTTTAAAAATATTATCTTTTTTGTTTTTTACCCTGAATTCTGATAGGAAAAAATTTCGTTCAAGTTAACAATCGTCCAGTTTAAAAACTACAAATGCAATTAATCTTTACAGTCGTTTAGTTAAAAGCGTTTTAATGATACATGTTGTTCGACACGTGTTTAAGTTTTATATCTGCCACTTCAGTTCGATGTCAACATGTTAATGCGACATCATTAATTGCTCCATAACGTAAGGTATTACGTGTGACAAACTTATTGATAGTATTAAATTTTTACTTTCCTATACTTGTAGTGAAGTGAGGAAAGTTATGATTTTATGCAAATTTTTAAATTTTATATTTTAACGGAAATACACGTTTTGGGGACCAAAGAACCCAAAAAACTGTTTTTAAAAAAATGGGTGGGTGGGTGGGTGCGTGCTTGCTTGGGTTTGTTCGTTTCCATATATCTCAGGAACCCCTCGGCCGATTCTTATCAAATTTGGTTTGTGAAAGTTTTTTAGTTGCAGATAATTCTCTAGAAGGTTTTTAGTTAGAATTGGAACCAGAAACGGAAATTAAATATGTTTTTGGTATAGATCTTTTTTAAACACCATATTTTAAAATTTTGCATTCATAGTGTTGTAGTGCATTTAAAAGCAAATCAATTTTTTTTTCTAAAAGCTGCATGTTTAAAATGAAGACTTTATGTCCGATTACTCAAAAACAAAATATCCAATCAATACAAATTGCCATATTATTTAATAGCCATTAATAAGTATAATCAAGTAATATCAACATATTTTTGGAAATATTGTAAAAGTTCTCATTTTAAGTTGTTGTTCTGTGGTGTTAGTGGTTTATTAGATTTTATTGTACAATATTCCAGTCTCTGTGCTGTTTTACTCTAAAATTTTCACAAAATAGTGAACATAGAGAATTTTCTAATTCTGAAACGTTTTAACGTTGTCCCATTGCTTACGCGATACCCTGTATAGCAAATTTAAAGATTGGTATTTTAGATACCGAAGAATATAACAATAGTTGTGAGATTTTTTAAAATACATTTAACTAAATTTTTCAGATATTGCGTCCTACATGATTAAGGCGAACCAAAAAGTTAAATAAAAAATTATAATTTAATTTAACACCACTTGATGGGCTCATAGAACCAAAAGAGTAGCCACAAAAATTAATTAATTTGTAAATTAAACAGAATTATACTTAATAATGCAAAACTGTGTGTTTGTTAATTGTACGCTACTACGAATACAATTATATAAAGAAGCGTTACTAAATAAATCATTACCTCCACAACCAGTACTTACGCAGTTCAATCCTGCTGGTTTTGTTTTAGCAATTTGGACGAAAGCTAGGAAATAATTTTAGACTAGCGAAACCCGTGGGCTATGCCCCAGGTTTTATTAAATAGTAAATAAGTTTCTTAAGTTGGTAGTGTAGATCAAAGTCCTAGTTTTAGGAATTTAAATAGAGATTGCTTTAATTCGATATAAATCGACCTTGAAAATTAGTTCGCTAAAAGTATAGAGGGAGGGGTTAAGTTCTAAATCTTATTCTACTAATAATCATGAGCAATTTAGCTTAAACAATTTTTATTTATCGTTCTCCGTTTATTAAGGTGAGCGGCATGAATTTACGTTTTTCAAAAATTCATAGAAGGCATCACAGAGAAATTATTAATTTGGAATACGAAACAAATTGTAGCCCATGCCTACCTCTATAAGCTCGCAGAGTTAAAAAAAATTGTGTAGCTAGTTTTTGAACAATTGTTTTATAACAATGTCCTAAACTTTGAAAACATTTTCACTTTACAGTGTTCATTTGTACAAAACATCTCTTACATAGTAACACTATGTTCCTCTACGGCTATCGTAACACCAAATGTAGTCTCGAACTGTAAATTCGTTTTTTAGTAAATAGGCGTTAAAACCGAAAATTTACAAAAATCAAAGCGGCCACTATTTTAAAGCTAGAGCGCTCAAAAAAACTTTTTATTTATTTTTACGCTTTCTATCTTATTCTGTTGTTAGATTTATGAAATTCTGTTTGTGAACCAAATGCTACCACAAAACACGTCTAACTAATAAATAAACTAAAAATTAGAAAAGGAAGGGAAAAGTGTGGTTCTCCAAAGTACGGTAACCTTAATTTCTTAGAAAAAATAAAGGACAAATTTAAAAACATTTGTGATTATTATTTAACTTCAGAAACGAAAGTGGACGGGAAAACAAAGAAAAGTTGAGAACGTTTTAATATTAATAACTAAAATAAAATGTAACTTATTTTGATATAATTTCCACATGAATTAACTCGTTTTTATTTTTCATACCTATCTTTTAAAAAGTAATAAAATTGCAAGCAGCTCGTAGTTGCGTTTGTTCGCCGGTCACATATGGTTGATTATTGAAAATATTAGCTCAGTACCAACAATCGAGCCCAAAAAATAAAACAAAATTTACCAATTTTTAAAATATTAAAAAACATACTTGTTTACCCAATTAGTATAAAAATATTTATATTATAATACGTCTGGTATGTAGTTGTTTGTTGTCAGCGCGATAAATATACATTTCCGGTCCGCTGGAATTAAAATAAGTCATAAATAAGCAAACAGAACTGACAGCAACAGAGAAACAATCAATAAATTGAGCCAACATGCAAAAGCCCGCTGTTGTTTTATAGTGATAAATCTTTCCGAGACGCCAGATTTAGTCGTGTTGTTATGATGAGACAGTTACGGATTTATTATAGATGTTTCTGCATCAGTTATAATATTACGCAGTATAATACTAAACCGCATACCAAGTTTCATAAATTTATCTTAATAGGTTCTTGAAATAATTAATAGAAACTAACCTACCCTTCTGCTGGCGGTTGTAACTCCCTTACGAAGCGTTTTCAAAACCATAATTAGAAAGATTTTCATTTTTTCGTATTGAATCACCACACACATTTTTCGACAGCAATTTGCAAACACCCTATATGGTGTTGCATGACTTTTTATATAAGCATTTTTATACTATAAGATTTTCTGTTTAAACCAAAACAAGTAAAAATGTAAATCATTGTTAGTAACGTATCTATTCCATCTTCGGGAGGCCGTAACTCCGTAAAGAAGCGTCTTTGTACAGAAAGTCATGAAATGTTCTATATGCAAATTTGGCGTTGTCGGGTGCTCATAAATTCGAGTTTTGCAACCATGAAAAATGTGTTGATATACCTAATAGCCCTTAATCCTGATTGCTGTCGTCCACAACAAGAATCGTAAGCAAAATCAACAATTGTTTACAACTTATCCACACTGACAAGTGCAAACAAAACACAGTTAGCAGGTCAATAGGTATTACAGGTATTGCCTCTGTTTAGTTTGTGGGCATCGACTTCGCCAACGTGTATTTTACCCTCACTTCGTAAGTATTTATAGATCGTCAATCATGCTCGTCAAAATTACCGCGCACTACGTAGTTTAAGATAAAAGTAATGAATATGCAAGTACTGCAGCAAGATGTAGTAGGTGGAGTAATAGAGCACTTATGTGTTCAGAGCAATTAGCCGATGATTCATTGTACTATACCAAGCCCCTCACAAATGTCCCTTTGATTTATCTTCTAAATGCAGGAGTTATCCATGCTTTAATGTATATGATTAACAGCTTGTGATTTCTTAACCTTTTGTTTTATTTACAATTCATTCATTCATTTCTATTCGTTGCTAATAAAACATAATTTTGGGGTTAAAGATTTTGCGTATCCTGCAACAGTCTGAAGTAGTGGTTGTAGAAGCGTTAACATCAGTGGCAGTAATAATATTTTTTTTCTTTAAACACTGCAAGCTTTATAACTTCATCGTATATGTTTTATTAGAACCTAGGTATTTTAGGTCTCATTCCATATGGAATTTCTAAATAAAGCTTTTCTTCCAAGTGGCCCATGACTTCGAAACAATAGTCTGCCTAATTAAAACATTATGACAATATTCTGCATACAAACACTAAAATTTGTAATGAAACTTAAGTAAATTCAACATGCAAGTAATGTCAGGAAAGTAGTATATTTTTCATACAACTCCGATCGAAAAAATCCAAAACAAAAACAAAAATGTTCGTTTGCGTCGATACCGAAAGTTAAAACCTATAGAAAAGTAATTTAAACGTTTACGTTATTTTGCGTATTATAATTTATAAGAAGTTTTCTTTAAATCAGCGGAAAAACCAAAGATAAGTAAAGGCGTACCAAGGTCCTGAAAAACGAACGAACTCATTTTGGGCCGTTAAAATTATTTTATGTTAATTCAATAACGTTTTAAATTGAACTTAAAACGAATTCGTTATTTCCTATCCCTCTATAGCATTACAAGCTTGAGCTCGCATCCCAATATTTAGAAGAGTAGAAGTTCGCTCTTTGGGCCATGTTCCCTTTAAAACGCATTTTTCACTCAACGTTATGAAATTCACACCTGAACTCGAAGAACCTCACTTTTTTAGTTTTATTGCAAATTTGAGTATTGGAGAAACCAAAGTATGTTTGTAATACTTTCAGAGAATCCGTCAAATACTTTAAATATTTATTCAAACCGAAAGTTAATTTAACAGCCCGCCCGTGAATTACAAACTTGAATATGTTTGTAATATTTCCCCGAGAATCTGTCTAATACTTTAAATTCATTTAATCCGAAAATTAAATTTTACCCGCAGCCCTTGCTGATTTTATTACATATTTGAATAATTGTGCGTTTACAGTTCATTTGTAATATTAGTCAGAAATCAAAGATTGAGTTTGTTTTCAAAGTGAACTGTAAAGACGATCACTGTTCTTTAGAAACAATACACATAAGCGCGAGCAATGGAAACTGTAATCATAAAATAAGGCTCAGAGTAAAAGTTTAAACCCCGTAGCAATCAATTCCACTTAATACTTTCCGAGATATTATTTATTTATTTATATTATTTCACTGTTTGTATCCGTGAGAACACTTAAAAAAGTCTGTTCGCTCACCGGATTTTGTTAAACTTCCAGACTTGTGATCAACCAAAAAATGTTGATTTTACAAAACTAAGAGGTATTTGTCGTTGTTAAATTTCGGCGAGAAAGCGTTCTTTGAAGCATCTTTCATTTTTTATAAAACAAGAATATTGAAATTAGGGTGAACAGTCCACAACGTCATATGTTTATTAATATGCAGAAAAATTTGTGTATAGTTAAGAGATAGCCTTATCAATTGAGTGCAGCCGCACGTTTTGGTTTGTTAAGCTTTGTTAAAATATAATTTTGCTTACCTTGGCCGTAATTATAGTTTTAAATTCTCGAGGTATACTATTTACGCAACTGTATAATAACTGTTTTTGGTTTGTTCTTAATTTAGCTTAAACATTAGGGATTGTACACTTTTCTGTGTCTACAACTGCTGATGCCGCGGGGAATTCAAGCACACTTGGAATTATTGTTTATTTCTTGTACACACAATATTTAGTTTATGTTAAATACTGTATTTTGGTTTGTATATAAGTAAAATGCCAATATATTCGGTTTGGTTATTAACCTTGGAGGTACTTTATGAGATTTCAACGTATACTCAATGCTACATTACAAATTTCGACTGAATTCAAAGTCAGCTGCTATCTGTTGGCGCGCCGAAGTTGCATTTAAAAATCGTGAAGCAGAAGTTACGTTACTTTTTTTTAATTTAAGTGATTAGGCAAGAAAATTTCATTGGAGACCCTCCAGTTATACCTGTCCAGTTTTGTTTAGATGTAAATTACGTCGCACCCTGTATAATACTTACACAGTGTGCTTAATTGTAGAAGTAAGATATACATTGAGAGCAGAAGTGCAATTAAACAGCCACTTCGGTACCCTAATTCAACGCCCTAGACTTTTTAATGGTAAAGATAATAAAGTCTATCGGAGCGACATGATTAGCTTAAATCTAAACGTGCAAATTAAACAGGCAGGAAATGGGAGAAGTACTAATACTAAACTGGTTGACAAATTACCTTCAAAGCTTTTCACATCGTCTTGTTTAGTGTTTAGAAGTTAATGAAGCAGAATTAAACATTTGTTTTAGAAAATTAGGCTACTATTATTTAGTTTTAAAACTAAAAGAGTATTTCTGAACATTTCATATTTTACTTAGAGTAAGGTTTAATTGGAAATTAGGTTAATAAAATTATTGTTTTACAAAATACTGACTTGATTAAAAAAAGATGAGATCAGAGCACATTGCTGAAATTTACGTAGGTTGTTCTTTTGCGGTAATATGCTAAAAACCAATTTGTTGAGTAGCAAGGGTAAACCTGTAAGGTTCTGAATATCTAAAAGATTTTCGCTGCAGCATTTTTATGGGTCCTGTCGGATGCTGTAAGCTGGTTAGCGGACAGATTCTAGCATTTAAGTAGAGGTTGTATTTGCTTTGGAATCAAGGCTATGTATTTAAAGCTGTCATGCATAAGGGCGTCGTATATTTCAGCATTAGCGCTGCAGGGTAAGCATATAATATTTAGGATGGACTTACCGCAGGTTGAAATCTACGACTTGTTCCGTGAACTGCTTCCGTTTAATTTTGAAACTTCAAATAGGAAAAACTATGAAAGAACTGTGTTCGCATAAAAGACGTTTTAGAGGAAGAATGACTATTTTTAATTAGCCCTGTAAATGATCCATAAAAAAACATCGCAAAATGCAATTTAATGCTTCCAAATTCCTCAAATCTATTGAATAGAAATACACAAGGGACGTAAGATTTTCCAGTATGCCGTACAAAGCCGGTGTTAGAAAAGGGCGTAAGTGCTTTGTTGTAGGAGGGATAAAGACGGTTTCTCGATCTTTCAGACTACTAGTACACCCACGAAATGCTTAATCGTAAATAACATTACAAGTAAAGAAAAGAGGCCGTAGTAAAAGGAAAAAGACAAAAAGAAAACTAGTTACCGCCTCAAAGGGAGGATAGCACTTTTACCTTATAGGTGGTCGTATTGAAAGCAACTGGATGTGAAGGGGCTGCACTACGAATGCTGATTTAGCTAGTTTACCGTATTGTTATCGAAGATGAATGTCCGTCTTTAGTCATCCTGTTCCGACGCCAACAAGTATAAATAGTGTTTCGCTAAATTAATGACGATAATAAGCCTAAGACCGCGTTTCTTTTATTACTTTATTATAATTGGCCCTAGGTGAATTCCACATCATGCTATTTCTCATACTGTCTTTTCTGATATAATATAACTTTTGAATATTAACTTTACAGACGAATATAAATTATTCGGAAAAGCAAACGCGTTGTACTCAGGTACAGTAGCTAGGTACTAACTTCACCAGAATCAGAAACAGCTTTTAGTTAATTAATTTTAGTTCTCGTGACGTTTGTGAATTACAACTAAAGTGTATGAACAGGAACCGGAATTGTTCTTATTATTTATGGAGATAGTCGTCGCCTTAAATTATTTTAAACTTCTAAGAGCATCTGCTAGAAAGCGTCATTCTTCAATTTTTCACTTACAGCTACCCCTTATTCATCGCTCATATTTTATGCCACATTCATTTCGCTCTCGTCAGCACCGGGGTGGTTACGGCTACGTTTTTATAAAGACGAGGGAGCTTGCAGAAACAACGCGTCGTGCCACCGTGTTGGCCTTAGAAAGCTTTAATTAAAATGCCGAAGTCCCATGTAAATACGGAAGGCCATTACTGGGGTCCTGTGTTTATAAAATAAGAAACAGCTCGATTCAACCAAACTGTTACTCCCTAAACCAGATCAATAGCCCTCTATCCGTAACCTAACACACCGAAAGTATACAGAAAGAACTAGAATCTTACACGTGCTTGAACCTCATCACGTGAGGTTGTCGATAAAATTCGCACCTTCTAATCGTTCACTTTCAACAAATAAAGTCAGTTCGATATATTATTTGTGTTAGAAATCAGAAGGCGAATATATTGTCCCTATACTAAACCCCATTTCACTTCCAAGTGCCTTTCAAGTAATATACCGAAAAGGGCAAAGCAGTTTGCCTAGACTTTCCATACATTACCTAGGTGTTGTTACTTTTCGTTTTGTGTATAACGTTCTACTGTACAATAGCGGTTAAGGTAGCACTGCAAGGGGAGCGCTGAGCGCACTAATACAAGGTTTGTTTTTTTAGAACGATTCCACTGTATTAAAAAAAAACCAGAGACTATACAGCAAATTCATTAGCCAAAAATTGTTGGGCGGAGGGGGAATATTAACCTCAACAAATTAAACTCATGGAGGTGGCGACTTGATTCGTGTTGCAGCTCGCTAATCTTTTTGTTACGTCTTCAATGAATCTTCAAATTTTTGGTTAACACCTATTTACTTCAAAACATAATTTCAGATTGGAATGAAATTTGATGTTGCAAATCTTTAGAACGACTAAATCTGTGGTGTTGAAAATTTTCAAATTTTTGATATCTTCAAGATTTTTGCTGTAGGGTGGTAAATCTAGAGATGAGCTGCAATTGATTGGTATCCCAACCCGCTAATGTTTCTGTGACGCCTTCTATGAATTTTTGAAAATCGAACATGTTTACTCTTTTGGTTAATACACTAGGAACGAACATTAATTTCTGCTGAAGTTAAATTGCCCATCAGTCATGAGTGATAGTAGAATAACGTTTAAAAGTTAATGAGCTTACGTTTTGGTCAAGGTTATACTGTTTATTGGTTACGTAGATGGCTGCCAACAGGCGTTTAACCGAATATTTTGTGATTGTCTATTTATCTTAGAATTTAATGTTTAAAATGTTTCTGTTGCATGTAATTTTGATTTAACTCGGCTCAAAAATAAATCAGGGCAAGCGGTGAACTGTGGGAGCGTGTCTTGGCTTTATTCACAGTTTGACAAAAACAGTTTACATTAGACTATCTTGTCATAAGCTAATTATCATAGCGAAGTTGAAAAACAACTATGGTATTTTTCTTCGCAGATTTCTTTAGAAATCAATTTAATTTTTACTTTCAAGCTAGAAAACACGAAACTGAAAAACAGAAACGTAGTTTAGAGAATAGTTTGAAAAAGCCTGCTTTTTTAAAATACATTTTCTCACTCTTGCTGTTACATAATAGTGTAAAACGTGTTGCGTGTTATTCAAATTACTACAATTTTCTCACGAAGCTCGTTTAAAATACTCATTGATGTTTGTTTTTTAACTGTAAGGCCAAATAAGGCAAAATAAGTAAATATATTAGTGTCAGATCGCAATATTGGAAGTGAATAATATGTTCTTCATGAGAAAAATTAATGTTTGGCGCGAAGAATCTATACTCGTCGTTGTGGAGTTGGTTTATGAATGGAAGTACGGTTTCTTCTCAATATCTTGCTATTATGAGTTCGATACTGCACATTCTCGTAGTCTAAGAGTTAATTTATCCCGATAGACGAAACCACGACTTATCAGAAATGATATATTTATCTAACATATTGCCTTCATTAAGATTATCCAAAAATCAGCGACAGTACCGTTCGATCACATAAGTTTCTGAATACTGTCACGCCATACATCATCAGCATCAGTCTACAACATGGAGCCGGCATTTTAGCCAATCCTGGGTTACACCAGGTTGATCTCATGCTAGTGGTTTGTAACGAGTTTATTTTGGGTGATTACAATAATTTAATTGTCAGTTCAGTAACCCCTACAATTTAACACAAAACTAATTTGTTAACCTCTCTCTTCCAAATTCTTTGATTTGAAGCGCGCATCCTCTAAGTGGGAGTAGTTCTTTTGACATACCATTTTCCCTTTAAAACGCAATCCGCAGTGCGAAAGATCAGATTTTCACAATCGAACTTTAAAGAGCTAACTAGCCCTCCTGATCCGATCTTATTACAAACTTGAATAACTGAGCGATCATAGTTCGTTGGTAATAATAACCGAGACCCCGACAAACACTTAAACGTTGGTTAAGTGAACCATAGAAAATATTTCTGTTTCTTGGAACAATAATTAGAATGAATGCCAATACACCTAAGCGTGATCTCTGAAGATTTTTTAGAATTTAAATGTATATACAAACCCGACGAATAATTGTAAAAACCTGTTCACCTACCGGGTTTTGTTTAGTTCCAGCTTAGTAATCAATACAGAGAAGTTTATTTTACAGCACTAAGAAATATTTGTCGTTTTGTAAAATCATGACAAGAAATGAGCTTTTCCAAAGCAACATACTATTTTTAATAAAACGAGAATGATATAATTAAGGTAAAAAGCCTAAAACGTCATATGTACATTAAAATTCAGAAAAATTGCATAAAGTTAAAAGATAGTCTTATCATCTGCTTGCAGAAATTATTCCACATGTTGGGTTGTTGAATTTTGTAAAAACATAATTTTGTTAACCTTGGCAGTTATTATCGTTTTAAATCCTCAAGCTTTAATGATTACGCAAGCATATATTAATTGTATTGTGTTTATTCTTAATTTAGCTTGAACACCAGGAATTCGACATCCCCTCATGCTCGAGGCTGCTGATGCCAAAAAAATTAGGCACTTCCAGACTTATTGTTAATTCCATGTATACAGAATAGTTAATTTTAGTTAAATAGTTAAAACAGCAATATGTTTCGTTCCAATAGTAACATTCTATGTACATTTGTGAAGCTCTCGACTTTTTTACTGAACGTTACATTCAACATCTGGTTTGAACTTGAAGTCAGCTTGCTTCTCGACGCGACGAATTTGCAATTTAAAAATTGCAGAGCAAAACTACGTTAATTTCCGTTCATTTCTTATTTTCTGAAATTTAAGTTTTCAAGTACAACCAAATTTCAGTGGCGATCCTCCAGATATACCTGTCGCGTTTTGTGCATCAAAATACGTGGCAAGATGAAGAGAAATTTCAGTGAAAGTTTAGGATTGGTTGGGGTGATGTACAGCGTTTATATTTCTGCAGTAAACACCGATATTGTAACACCAAGTAGTTAGTAAGCCACGCACCGATGGTGTGTTTAACTCGCAACCAACATATTTGTTTTTATATATTTTTGGCCATGGTTCAACCTCAGTTTTTCTTCTTTAATTTACACTGCTAGTTTCACGAAATAATTTTACTGATAGTGTTAAGGTGACAGAATTCTCGGTATTAAAGGGTCGCTTCTGGGCATGAAAACCCCATTGTAAAGTAAAGTAAAGCAGATTACAATTTTTTAATTGTCAATTGTGACTTTTTTAATTACAATGCAGTTCAAGCATAAAGAGGTAAAATGCACGGTATTTCTGGTTAGTGGTCTGGCAACAAGTCTAAGAAAAGGCTGGAAATAAACTGTGTCGCCCTAATAAAGCATATTACTTCTGCCAATATTTTCCAGAGGTCTATTTGGCAATATTAATGTGTGTATATGTAGGAAGTTTATCGCGACGCCAGGTTCAGTCCCACAACGCTCTATGCAAATATGAATACATCGTGCGAGCGTTATTATGCAGAAAATGCGAGGTTATGCTGGCCCTGCAGAGATCCATCTATCACAGACGCTGCTGCGCAATGTACAACGATGATATCGGGCCAACAACGGACTCTAAATTATTTCCAATATCATTATAACTAAACGGGTCTGCGTGGCTGCGATATTCCCCTGTACTAATTCGTAGCCGATTTTCGCCGGCACGCTACTTAATTAGCGCCACCATATAACCGTAATGTTAGCGTAAATTTATGCGAGTGGTCAGCCGCTGGGGTCGACAGCAATGTAAAGTAATTAATTAATTGCCAACTCTCTTCAAGAAAGCGACTTCACGTATTACGAAATCTCTTTTTTTAACGAACGAAAACACTTTCTTTACGCCCTTAAATTGCTCTTAACATACGACAAGCTGAATTTGCCAAACGTACGTTCAGTGTCGCTCTTTTTCAAACTGTTTTTTTTTAATAAATTTTCATTAAAGGCGTATTTAAAAAGATTTATTTTTAAGCGTTATGTTGAAACATGAAAGTTAAAATTTTTCTTCGATTTTTGTAAAAATTGTTATTGGTAGTGTAATTGGTTATTTCTTTAATTTTTCTCTATTTTTGCTTTAGATGTTAATACCACACAATTTTACCAATTTTTTTTAAATTTTGATTGTAAGTCATAACTTCTGTTTTTTCTTAAAAATTTCACCTCTACGTACAGAGATCGGTTTGTTGAGCGAGACACGCTGCATGCCCGGATCATTGCATCTTATTTAAGAGCTAACTGTTAGATTACGTCTCATATTTATACAGGCTGTTTCAAAATCGAGCTTCACCATGGGGATCTCGCTTATTTAAAGAGATAGAAAGTTGGTTAAATTGAGGCAAAAGTACGAAATTTTATTAATAACAATAATCTGTAAAGAAATTTATACAAGGCACTCTTGTTTTCAGATTTCTGGAAAAACTGGTTTTCGTTTTTTATCCGTAGCTAATAAATTTATCGAAATTTGGGAAACCTGTGAAAACATTTTTACAGCAACGTTTTATTATAAATATCGTGCAGCCATCAGATTTGCGATACAACGTTTCTAACTTTGCGTGGTCATCATCAGGTTTATTTATTTAAATACGATTACTACTTTTTTTAAACGTGTAACAACAAGATTATTATTTCGATTACAACGATGTATCACACTTCGTTTCCATTTAATGTTAAAAAAATACGGAAGTATTTTACAAACTTTTAACCCGAATTTATTAAAATTTGAATTGTCTGCATCAGATGCTGAAATAAACCTCCATTTTCCTTAAGGCACCCTCAAATCCTTAGTGTCACGCTCTTTGTGGCTCAATTGTCTCGATATTTAATTTAAACAACAACAAAAAAATAATGAAAAACGAGTACGATTATGGAATGGGAAATTAGGCGCGCTAGCATTTCATAATTTAGCAAAAAAATGGCTTACATCAACTCAAACAATGTTCACAGTTGTTTCTTGCAAAAACAAAAAACAAACAGGTGTCAATGCCTTCTATGATATCTGGATTTCTAGAAATTGGCTGATTTTTTGTTTAGAAACTAATTTTCTTGCAAACCGTTAAAAAAATTATGAATAGCTATTATTTAATTCTAAAGATTTTTTGCATGATATTATTATCAGAATATTGGTTACCAACAATCGAACAAGTTCTGCCCGAGAAATATTAGGTGCCGGAGTGGCCTTAGCAGACAATCAGGTTTGAATTTTATAAGACAATAATTAAAAACTTTCTTAAATACATGTAAACCGGAGTCTTTAACCAGGCGACGATCCTTCGAAATAAAGATTTTGCTATTGATTACGGCAGCAGATTGATCAAGACAGTATGTCTTGAAAAAAATTTGTGCGCTATTAACGTTCAAGTTATTTTGAGCTTCTCAATTTTATTAGTACCATACATAAAAACTCTGTATAACGTTTTTAACGTTATACAATGTTTTAAAATCTCATAGAAATCACTCGACGCATGTTTTTTTATGAATATCTAATAAGTGTAACACAAGACGTCACGATATGGGAGGAGGACGACGAGAAAAAGCTCTCTCGCGAGAAAAAAGCTTCGCCCGTAGAAACGATATGACAATTATCTCTAAACATTTGAGACGAGACGAGAGATACCTTCTCTCTCGACTTCAATCGTCTCGCGGCATCACTAGTTTGAAACGTGAATTTTACCTAACATTTGGAAAACGGAAAAGGTAAGACCAATTCCAAGTAAACGGCACCATGAAAGGTTCAGAATTCAGGCCAATTAATATGCTGCCAAGAGAGCGGCCGTAGCTCAATGGTAAGAGCGCGGGCTACCAATGCAGCGGATCCGGGTTCGATCCCCGGCCCGGTCGTTCTCCTCGCAAGGCAACGGGAAACCAGCGAGGTGGATTTTTTCCCCAGGAAAACCTCTCTGGAGAAGAAGTGCATGCACTTCCTGTGGTTCGGAGCCCACGTTAAACTGTAGGTCCCCTATGTCTGTCTGTGC